>CM065644.1:8161807-8240819 GCA_033220585.1 Dipteronia sinensis | reverse complement strand
CGGGCTCAAAAAACTGATAACTGGCCTCAAATTATTTTGAACCGAAGCTCATTCACCACTCCGAACAAAGTGCATAACTCTTAAGGACATTAAGCGTATGGAGTAAACTAAGGGAGTTGTGAATGAGCTTCGGTTCTAAATATTTTGAGCCCGGTTATTTATATTTTGAGCCCGGTTATCAGTATTTTGATCCCGGTTCTCAATATTTTGAGCCCGGAACTTATGTTTTCGATTAAATTTTACTTTTACTATATTTTTAATTATTTTTCCGGGCTTACGGGATAGTTCCCACATGAGCTAACTATCATCTAGTTTGAAAACCTGCAGCCGAATCTAATTTACAACTCTTAGTTTACTACACACGCATAATGTCCTTTAGAGTTATGCACAGTCTCTCAAGCACGATTTCGCCTGCGGGTTTTCAAGCTAGACGATAGTTAGCTCATGTGGGAAATATCCCACGGACCCGAAAAAATAATTAAAAATATAGAAAACGTAACATTTAATCGAAAACATAAATACCGGGCTCAAAATATTAAGAACCGGGCTAAAAATATTAAGATCTGGGCTCAAAAAACTGATAACTGGCCTCAAAATATTTTGAACCGAAGCTCATTCACCACTCTGAACAAAGTGCATAACTCTTAAGGACATTAAGCGTATGGAGTAAACTAAGGGAGTTGTGAATGAACTTCGGTTCTAAATATTTTGAGCCCGGCTATTTATATTTTGAGCCCGGTTCTCAATATTTTGAGCGTGGAACTTATGTTTTCGATTAATTTTTACTTTTACTATAGTTTAATTATTTTTCCGGGCTTACGGGATAGTTCCCACATTAGCTAACTATCATCTGGTTTGAAAACCTGCAGCCGAAGCTAATTTACAACTCTTATTTACTACACACGCATAATGTCCCTCGGAGTTACGCACTGTCTTTGAAGCACGATTTCGCCTGCGGGTTTTCAAACCAGTCGATAGTTAGCTCATGTGGGAACTATCCCGCGGACTAGGAAAAATAATTAAAAATATAGAAAACTTAACATTAATCGAAATCGAAACATAAGTACCGGGCTCAAAATATGAAGAATCAGGCTCAAAATATTAAAACCCGGGCTCAAAAAACTGATAACCGGGCTCAACATATTTAGAACCGAAGCTCATTCACCACTCCGAACAAAGTGCATAACTCATAAGGACATTAAGCGTATGAAGTAAACTAAGGGAGCTGTGAATGAGCTTCGGTTCTAAATAGTTTGAGCCAGGTTATCAGCTTTTTGAGCCCGGTTATAAACATTTTGAGCCCGGTTTGTAGTTTTTTAGGCCGGTTCTTAATACTTTGAGTCCGTATCCAAAATTATGCCCAAGCAACAAAATGCATAACTCTTAAGGACATCAAACGTATGGAGTAAAGTAAGGGAGTTGTGGATGAGCTTCGGTTCTAAATATTTTGAGTCCGTTTATTTATATTTTGAGCCCGGTTATCAGTATTTTGAGCCCGGTTCTTAATATTTTGAGCCCGGAACTTATGTTTTCGATTAATTTTTACATTTACTATATTTTTAATTATTTTTCCGGGCTTACGGGATAGTTCCCACATGAGCTCACTATCATTTGGTTTGAAAACCTGCTGCCGAAGCTAATTTACAACTCTTAGTTTACTACACACGCATAATGTCCCTTGGAGTTACGCATTGTCTCTCAAGCACGATTTCGCCTAAGGGTTTTCAAACCAGACGATAGTTAGCTCATGTGGGAACTATCTCGCGGACCTGGAAAAATAATTAAAATATAGAAAACGTAACATTTAATCGAAAAAATAAGTACCGGGCTCAAAATATTAAGAACCGGGCTGAAAATATTAAAACCCGGGCTCAAAAAACTGATAAGCGGGCTCAAAGTATTTAGAACTGAAGCTCATTCACAACTCCCTTACTTTACTCCATACGCTTGATGTCTTTAAAAGTTATGCATTTTGTTGCTTGGGCATGATTTCGGATACAGACTCAAAGTATTAAGAACCGGGCCCAAAAAACTACAAACCGGGCTCAAAATGTTTATATCCGGGCTCAAAAAGCTGATAACCGGGCTCAAAATATTTAGAACCGAAGCTCATTCACCACTCCGAACAAAGTGCATAACTCGTAAGGACATTAAGCGTATGGAGTAAAGTAAGGGAGTTGTGAATGAGCTTCGGTTCTAAATATTTTGAGCCCGGTTATTTATATTTTGAGCCCGATTATCAGTATTTTGAGCCCGGTTCTTAATATTTTGAGCCCGAAACTTATGTTTTCGATTAAATTTTACTTTACTATATTTTTAATTATTTTTCCGGGCTTACAGGATAGTTCCCACATGAGCTAACTATCATCTGGTTTGAAAACCTGCAGCCGAATCTAATTTACAACTCTTAGTTTACTACACACACATAATGTCCTTTGGAGTTACGCATTGTCTCTCAGGCACTATTTCGCCTGCAGGTTTTCAAACCAGACGATAGTTAGCTCATGTGGGAACTATCCCGCGGACTCGGAAAAATAATTAAAAATAAAAAAACTTATTGTTTGATCGAAAACATATGTACCAGACTCAAAATATTAAGAACCGGGCTGAAAATATTAAAATCCGGGCTCAAAAAACTGATAACCGGGCTCAAAATATTTAGAACCGTAGCTCATTCACCACTCCGAACAAAGTGCATAACTCGTAAGGACATTAAGCGTATGGAGTAAACTGAGAGAGTTGTGAATGAGCTTCGGTTCTAAATATTTTGAGCCCGGTTATAAACATTTTGAGTCCGGTTTGTAGTTTTTTGGGCCCGGTTCTTATTATTTTGAGTCCGTATCCGAAATCATGCCCAAGCAACAAAATGCATAACTCTTAAGGACATTAAGCGTATGGAGTAAAGTAAGGGAGTTGTGAATGAGCTTCGGTTCTAAATATTTTGAGCCCGGTTATTTATATTTTGAGCCCGGTTCTTAATATTTTTAGCCCGAAACTTATGTTTTCGATTAATTTTTACTTTTACTATATTTTTAATTATTTTTCCGGGGTTTAATCTTTTGAGCCCGGGGTTTAAATAGATTGATTCCGGGCTTTACATTGTTAATTTACAATGTTGTCACTTTTTACATTGTTGAATCATGTTACAAATACTCAAAATTTAAATAGAAGGGACAACATTGAAAATTCTGAGAACATATTTAATAATTTGATATCTTAGAAGAGTACAGGGGTCTATATGTAAATGGCCAGCTTTGCACGACACTTGATGAAGTGAAACGGTGAGTTTTGGGGTGGCTGGTTAGTTGGGCTTTTAAAAGCATCCTAGCCTACTTTAAATGCACCCCAATAATAAGGACAAAAATTAGGTTCTAAATGTATTCAAGTGGATTTCTTAATGCACCCCATGACTCAACTTCATCTTCAACCTCTCGCCAAACCAGATTTCGTGGAGCTTTTCTTCATCTCACCGGACCATGACACCGCTGCGAAGTTCGCTGAGAATTCAAGCTGCGCGGGATGATTTTAAAATCCGATCATCGATTCTCCGAATCTATATTAATTTACAAATCCCCTTTCTGCTGGAAATTAATTTGATTGTGCGTGAGGGAGAGGAAGGGTGTATTGGTCCTTTAAAAATTTAATGGGTAATTTGGTCATTTCGCTTGTTTTAAATGGAAAGGGCATTTTAGTCTTTGATGGGTTATTTGGGAGAAAGTTAAATTTAAAAATGACTATTTTTGCAATTATTTCCATCAGGGGCTATATTTGGTTTTTAAAACTTAAGAGAGGTCATTTTCATTTATTTCCACAAAAAATTAATGCAAATTTTTTTATTATTAAAATACCCCTACACTAAATTACATAAAATTATATATTTTTATATATATATATTCTTTGATCGTAGTATGTGATTTGTGACGAAACAAACAGAATAGAACAGAACAGAACTGTTGCAAATGTACTGAGACTGATGATTTCAAATAGGTTTCAATTTCGTTGGCTTATTGACATAGGGGTCTAAAATCTGGAAAAACACTTCCAAATTAGAAGAAAGAAACACAAAGATTCTATTCTTCACCAAAGGGGAAATATTCCTTAAAGGAAATAACAAAGGTTAGGCTAAGAAAAATCTATAAAGAAACCCAACATCAGGTTTATATACCTGGTACAATACGTAATTAGGAAATAAAATATAAATTATAAACTCATAAACAACAAATAACATTAGCTAATAAAAACCAGGTGTCTTTTGGGCTTAAGTTGTTGGTTCTTGGGCTTTGGAGTGTTTCAACTTGAGCTGTGACTTCACATGAGTTATAAGCTCATGCATCAGTGCCTTTTTCTTCAGATAAATTGGACTCCAATTAGTTAGTCAAGGTAGGTGCATTATCTTGTGGATGATAATCATAGAGGTCAGCAACATTGAAGGTCGGCGATATTTGAAGATCTGGTGGCAGGTCCAAAACATAGGCGTTATCATTAATTTCCTAGATAATTCTGAAAGGTTCGAGCTTTCAATCATGAAGTTTACTATATGTGCCAGTAGAGAAGCAAGCTTTTCGCAGATAAACCATGATGAGGTCACCAACAACGAACAGCTTTTCTCGACGGTGACTGTCAGCATCTTTCTTGTATTTTGCATTATCTTCATAAGGTTTTCATGGACTTCTTTGTGCACCTAAGCCAATTTATCAACAAGGTTCTCAGCAGGTTTACTTTGAATCTCTTGAAGCTTTAGCAAATCCACGATGTATTTAGGCCTCTTAGTGAATACAATCTCAAATGGTGTCTTTTCAGTGGACCTGTTCACAGTATTATTATAGGCAAACTTTGTTTGGGATAGAACTAAATCCTATTGTTTCGAATGATCACCTACTAAACAAAGAATCAAATTCCCAAGTGATCAATTTACCACCCTGTTTGTCCATTTGTTTGAGGATGGTGAGAGCCGATATGGTTAAGAGATGTGTCAAAACGATGCCATAACTCCTTCCAGAAATAGGTAAGAAACTTCACATCTTGATCCAATGTGATAGACCTTGGAAACTCCAGTGGAGCTCCACAATATTCGTGAAGAATAAATGGGCAATATGACTAGCGTCTGAAATTTTCTTACAGGGAACAAATTTGACCATCTTCGAAAATCAATCAATAACCACCATTACAGAATCCACATAGCATTGAGTTTTAGGTATTCCAAGGACAAAGTCCATACTCAAAGCTTCCCAAATATTGTCAGAGATGGGAAGAGGAGTGTAAAGACCAAAGTTTTGAGCTTGGTCTTTGGCACTTTGACATATGGCACATCGCTGGACAAATTTGGCTATTTTCTTCTGCATACTTGGCCGATGAAATCTTTCAGTCAAAAGTGAAGTGAGTTTTCATCTCTTCCAAAGTGCCCTGCCATGCCAACAACCATGAAGTTCTCTATCAAGTGGCTCACAGAGGGATGAATATAGGATGCATAGTTGTGTCCTTTTAAACAGGAAGCCTTTATAAATATGGTAAAGTCTGCCACATCTTCCTTTGCTTCACATTTGTTCCAAATCTCATGGAAATCATCACCATCTTGCCACAATTCCTTAAGACTATCAAAACTTGTTATTTCAACTACCAAAGTAATAAGTAAACTTCAACGTTATGAAGCACATTTATGAAGCCATTTCATGCACAATCTTGGGGGGAGGCCTATTGACAATAACTTCAACTTTCTTTTGGTCAGCAGCAATACCATGTTCGCTGATAATGAAGCCTAAAAACAACAAACTGTTAGTCATAAAATCACATTTTTTTAAGGTTCAAAAATAGCTTAATTGATTCCAATACTTCTAAGACCTCGTGAGTTGTGTTAGGTATTCTTGCTTCACTCTTACTATAGACAATAATATCGCCGAAGTATACCACCATGAACTTCCCTATAAATGGCTTGAGGGCTGATTCATTAGTCGCATAAAGGGTACTTTGCATTGCACAACCAAATGACATTACCATCCACTCACAACCATACTCTTGTCTTAAACATTGTCCTTCCCCATTCATCTTCGGGTCGTATACGGATCTGGTGGTATTCGCTACGTAAGTCCAACTTTGAAAAGTACTTTGAACCTCCAACTTGTCTAGCATATCCTCCATTCTAGGGATGGGAAAGCGATATGTCATAGTAATCTTATTGATAGCACTACTATCCACGCACATTCCGCCATGAACCATATTTCGCTGGGACATGCACATGGACTCATACTAACACAAAATTAGCTGCTTCTCAATAGTTCATCAACCAAGCCTTGAAGGACCCTCATGTTCTGGAGGACACATCCGGTATGTGGAAGGTGTGGGAGGCTGGCCCGCGGGAACCAAATCGATTTGGTGTTGGATGTCACGCATAAGTGAAAGCTCATTAGGAAGCTCGGTGGGAGTAAATCTTCAAATTCTTGAAGTAGTCCTTGAACCAGCAAAGGAATTTGTACTTCTTCAGTGATGGCTCCTTGCTCAACATCACATACAATACGGGTTGCTCTTAATCTCCTGTAGAAATTCTTCCAATTTGCATCAACAAAGTCTTGTTCTTTTCTCCAACATTGGGCTCAGTTGAAGTAAAAATAGGTAAGTGGCATAAGTGCAAGTTCTCTGTCTTGCCAAGTGAAAAACATAGCGGTTGACACTTCCCTTATGAGTAACATCCACATCATATTACCAATGTCACTCCAAAAGAAGATGACATGCATCCATATCCACTACAACACAAACTATCTCATCTTGGTAATGCTTTCCTAAAGAGAAAGAAACTCGACAAATCTCTAAACATTAGACTCAATCCCCTTCTTATCTATCCTATCTTGTATGGTTTGGATGCTTCTCCAAGCATAGATTTAAGGCTTTGGACAAGAGCTTTAGATATAATATTCTCGTTGCTCCCACTATCAATAATGACATTGCATACCATATCAAGAAAAGGGTATGCAATGTCATTATTGATAGTGCATCGGGTTCGAAAGATAAATTGTCGTTGCGTATTAGATTTCTATTTTGGAATGAGTAACAAACGTTGGACTATACAAGCCGATGGTGTCCCCTTCACCCCTATAGACGGACTCTGAACCCATAATCTTCGTCATCTTCATACTCATATTCTTCTTCTGAGTCATTTAATCCATCAGCCAAGTTGACTCCATTTCGCATTGTTTAATCGTTGGATTTATGTCCCATGCAGTGCGCAGCGAAAACATTTCCATTTACAGGTTTAGCATAAGGATTCGACTTGGTTTGGATCTAATGGAGCTAGAAGCGACCTTGTTGCAGCTATTGGAGCTTAGATGTGTGTCCCTGATGTGCGTCCTTTGCTTTCTCTGCATTTCCCTTTTCACACCCCTGTTGCGAAATTGACCACGATAGGCACTTTTCTCTTGTTGGTGATTAATATTGTATGCTAGATCTCCCTGCTCAGGACAGCTCATAATAGGCATGATGTTAATCTGATCTTGAATAGATTCTTTAAAGACCAACTAAGTACCTTACAGCCGTTGTTCTTCTGATTCATTGAGGTCACACCTCACATTTAACCTGTAAAATTCCTCGGTATATTCACATTACATTACTCCCCCGCTGGTACAACGTTGATATTACTGGTATAAAAGCTTGGTATAGTTGCTGGGTAGGAACCTAGACCAAAGTAGATGTCTCATCTTAGGCTAATAACGAATGGTTGTTTTTACCTCACGCCATCGTTGATTTTGTATCTGAATCCCACCAGGCAATAGCCCTCCCTCTCAGATTATACATCACAATCTTCAATTTCTTTCCTCTGGAACATCCAGGACTTGAAGAAGTTTTCTACTGATTGCAACCAATCTAGAAAGTCCTCTATATGCAAATGTCACATCAAACCCAAGTATATCTATCTTAATCTTATAGTCAGAGGCATTACGTGTTTCTATGGTGGTTGTGGTTTTGGTTTCGTGGAGCATACCTGCGATCGTGGAAAAACCAATCATCAACTTCGTCATCGGACTTTGTTTCAGGTGCATAGAGTTTCTATTTCCTCATCTGACTCATCCTACTTTACAGCTTGGGGATTTTGTTCACTTCTCTATCTGCAGAATAATAGAGTAAGAGTATTATGAACTTCTTTTTGTCGCCCATTCGGACGTTCCAGTCGTCGTCTCTCATTCTCGTTCTCCACCATGTCCAACCTGGGCCAAGGCATCGGCGGAATTGCTGTGCAAGGTTGTCTAAACTTCGCGTCAAGCTGAATCTTCAGGTCTTTCATGGTTAACTAAAGGGCATACACGAGACGATCTTCATTGGTAGCACGGTGATTCGGTTTCCTCAACACCGACCATCAGAGAGAGTAAGAGAAGCAACCTACGCTCTGATACAATATGATGTGGAGTCTAAAATTGGGAAAAACACTTCCAAATTAGAAAAAAGGAAACATAAAGATTATATCTATTCTTCACCAAGGGGAAATAGTCCTTCAAGGAAATAACAAACGGTTGAGCTGAGAATAATCTATAAAGAAACCCTACATCAAGTTTATATCCTGTACAGTTACATAATTAGGAAATAAAGACAATTATAAACTCATAAACAACAAATAACAGCAGGTGTCTTCTGGGCTTTTGTTGTTTGTTCTTGGGCTTTGGAGTGTTTCAACTTGAGCTGTGACTTCACAAGAGTTATAAGCTCCTACATTGATCACTATTTACTGTCAACGAAATTGAAACCTGATAAGTGGTAAGTCTTTTTTATTTTCATGGTGCTGAAGGGTGAAGCAAGGATGAGGTATTATTAGTGATGACTGATGAGATTAGACATGTTTCAGGCATAAATACCAATTCAATTTTTTTAAATGATTTAAGTTAAATTATTTATATGCTTATGTAAGAAAAGATGAGTTAAGAATGTTTTCCAGTTGTTTGTTTGTACGTCTGAAAGAGTATTGATTGGACTGTTGAACCAAAAACAAATCAAATTTTGTTTTTTCTGTTTAGATCAATTAAATATGTTAAATAAAATAAGGAAGGAAGGAATATGTTACATAAAACAAGATTTCATTGAGTGTCAATAAAACAGGTTTCTTTAAATTCTTAAGTGATTATGAATATTAGGATTAGTTTTGGTAATTTTTAAATTTTCATAATGGGTGTGGTGAAAATACTTGGTCAGTTTGGGAAACCATAAATCTTGTAGAATTTTAGTCAATTAGGAATAACTTTTATTTCTTCTTGACAAGGAAACATATAGTTTTATAAATAGTTCTCATTGAAATTTCTCGTAATTGTGATGATGAGTTGGACAGTGTTTCTCATCTATGTTAAAACTAAGAGATATTCTGATATAATGCACAATCTTGAAGTTGCGCTTCAGAGAGAATCTAATGACCATGACTACCAGCTTATCGTGGATTGCAATGCATTGTCAGTCGATAATGACAATGAAATTGTTGCTGTCCACAACTTCATTCGTGACAAATACCGGTTAAAATTTCCAGAGCTTGAATCGATTGTGCGTCATGCGATCGACTATACTGGTGCTGTGAAAAAGATCGGCAAATGAGATGGATTTAAACTCTTGTTATCTGGAAGGACTTTTGCCGGCTGTTACTATTATGGTGGTTTCAATCATGGCTTCTACTACAACCGGGAAACCACTTCCAGAGAATGTCCTGGAGGAAACAAGCGATGCATGTAACAGAGTTTTTGCTCTTGATTCGGCGAAAAAGAAGGTTCTTGATTTCTTGGAAGGCAGAATGGGATATATCCGCGCCAAATCTATCTGCGGTGGTTGGAAGTGCGGTCGCAACGAAACTCATCGGAATCGCTGGTGGCGTCTCAGAGAGTGCATCAAGCCGGTTGTTTCCTATTTTATTTACAATTCGTTTTTGTTCCTTTATTTTGGGATTCTTTTCCGATTTAGTTTAGTTGTTTTAGACCTCTTATTTAGGAGTTTTAGAAGATATTGAATCCTAGTGATTCAGTTTGTTTATTTTGTTTAGGATTTTACGGGATATTGAATCCTAATAGTTTTAGGTTGTTTTTCCTTATTTATAGCTTGTATTAGGTTTGAAAAAGAAGACGTTGTTGAATGAATAAAAAAAAAATTAGAGAATGTGTTCTCTTTATCTTCCATTTACGCTATTTTGTGACGATCAACGTATTTGAAACCTGTTATCCTAGTATCCGTGAGCGGATCAACAACATAATAGTAGGTTTCATTTCCGGTATTCGTGCGCGAATCAACGGATCCGATTCGTTTATCCCTATTTTATCGATTGGCGTTTGTGCCAATTTTCAATCTACATCGGTTGGTATCAGAGCCTTCGAGTCTACCGTTGTGTTAGGCTCATCGATCCACATATCATAACCAATTACTTTCCTGACTACTATCTCTTCACCTTCCATATTTCCCCATCAAAAAAAAAGATGAACCCTCAAACACAATTAGTCTCTTATCCTGCACAATTAGTCTTATCCTGCAGTGTTTTTCGATGATACATATGTATCAGCGAAGGTTTTTTTCGATTTGGATTTGCCACCAGTTTTTGATGAAGATGAATCCGATGATGAGTCTAGTAGCTGCGAGAATATGGTGTCTAGTGGGTTCAACTCCTAGGGATGGGCATCGTTTCATCATCGTCTAGGAATGATGAACCATCAAATTCGAGGACGAATTCTGTCTAGCCTGGAGAGGATGACACAGATTAGCTTAAGGCAAAAGGGTAATAAAATTGGTGAGAATGTCAACTCCAAACCCTACCGTCTTAGGCTACTCGGCAATATTCGTACGGCTGATTTTAAATGTGAAGTATCTCGTCCCTTACAACAGCGATCCAGTTTTGGAGGACAAAGTGGTGCTGAATTTGAGGCCGAATTCTGTCCAACCTGGGGAGGATGATTTGGAGCGGATGGCGAGTTCGTATGGGTGGCGAATTCGTATTTGGGTCGCTTGAGACAACCAAATCCGGGCTGAACTTCGTGGGCCTCTATAGAGAGCAAACAGGGTCGGATTTTCTATTATAATATGTTTTCGGAAATCCCAAGACAAGCCCAACATTTATTATGAAGACTTCCTCTTCTGTAACGGGCTGCAGTAGATCTAAATTTGGAAATTTAGTTTCGTGTGCAATAAGCCGGCTGTTTTCTATTTTATTTACAATTCGTTTTTGTTCCTTTATTTTGGGACTCTTTTCCGATTTAGTTTAGTTGTTTTAGACCTCTTATTTAGGAGTTTTAGAAGATATTGAATCCTAGTGATTCGGTTGTTTTAATTTGTTTAGAATTTTACGGGATATTGAATCCTAATAGTTTTAGGTTGTTTTCCTTATTTAATAGCTTGTATTAGGTTTGAAAAAGAAGAAGTTGTTGAATGAATAAAAAAAATTAGAGAATGTGTTTCTTTATCTTCCATTTACGGTATCTTGTGAAGATCAACGTATTTGAAGCCTGTTATCCTGGTATCCGTGAGCGGATCAACATCATAATAGTAGGTTTCATTTCCGGTATTCGTGTGCGAATCAATGGGTCCGATTCGTTTATCCCTATTTTTATCGATTAGCGTTTGTCCCAATTTTCAATCTACATCAATTATCTAATATGCCTGCATGTAATGTGCAGCTTCTTGGCGCCAAAAAGACTGATCGTGTGTGGTTTTCTAATACTACGTCGCGATTTTGTAATGGGTATCTTGAGCGGACAGAAGCGTTTCAAGCCACACCGTCCTATCTGAGGAGTCGTGCCTGCCGGCTGTTGGCTGCAAAATCAACACTTGCAGTGCGTGTGGATTCCGCCAGGGGAGATCCTGCAGGGAGTGCTGGAAGAGCGTTGAGAGAAGCTTTCTATAACAAGATTGAGAAATGGCAGGAGCCTCCTCCTGCAAAGCTACGGAAGCCACTTCCGGTTCCTGATTCTGAGTCTAAAAGGAAGAAGAGAAGCGGTCTCCAGTCAAGGAAGATGAAGGAAAGAGATGCATGACGGATATGAGGAAGATGGCCAACATGATGCTATTCGGGGTACCGGAAGAGAGCTACTTATGTGCTGGATATGGAAACGACTATGGAATGCTTGGTCAGGTTGGGTTTGGCAAACTGCGCCTATCATCAGTTATCCAAGGGCAGCGCTAGATTGCATTATCAGGTCCTGATATGTTTTTGTTCTTGTATTAGTTCCTTTTTTTATTTGTTAAATTTGGTTCTTGTTGTTTCCTGAATAGGAATGTTAATAGTTGATTCGGATTAAAGATGTTAGTTTGTGTTGGATCAGTCTTTGCCTAACAGAGAGAAAGGTACGCTTATAAATCTCCAAAACTGGTATCTTTGATTTTTGGTTTGCCTTGAATGATAGATATGTTGATTCTTAATTATTTACACAACAAGCTATTCAACATTGCTTTTGTTTGTTAGATTGATATTGTTTTATAATGTTTTAGTTGGTATGAGTAAAATGACCCGCGCTTTGCTGGGGGAGTATTATTCAATTTTAATAAATTTATTTATCTAAATTAATAGCACAGAAAAATTTAAAATAATTGATATTAAAATCTATTTAATTTTACTGTTTAATGGCCATTTTGTAGATAACAGAAATCCATTCAATTTCACTGTTCATATGACCAGTTCAATAGCTAAACAATGAGCAATGTAGGCTTTCCAAATTTTTTATCCCAAATGGTGAGGTATCAACCATCACGTAACTTACCACATAATCTCATGATTTATAAGATGTTGACACCTCATGTACCAACAACATTTGGGAAGAAATTTGGGGAAACCTAGCATTACTCCTATTCAATTTACTGTTTAAAACGGCATTTTCGTAGATATAGAAATATATTAATTTTAATGTTCAATGACATTTTTGTAGATATGTAGAATCCATTCAATATTACTATTTATATAAACAGATCAATTTTAAGAGCCTATTTAGTATATATATATAATATAAATATGATATTAAATTATTAATATTAATATAATATAATAGATCAATGACATTTTTGTAAATGAGAATATAATATTATATTATATATTCATGGCATTTTATAAATAAACCAAAATCAGTTAATGGCATTTTTTGTAAATAATCAAAAGCAAACACAATTTCACTGTTCATACTTTCATATAAGCAGTCAAAATTGTGTTTTGTGTTTTAGTATATACTAGTAAAATGACTTGTGCTTTGCTGCGGGAGTATTATTCAATTTAAATAAATTTTATTTATCTAAATTATGACACAGAAAAAAATTAAAATGAGTGAATATTATATGTGAAAATAGAATCTATTTAATTTTACTGTTCAATGGTATTTTTGTAGATAATAGAAATCCATTCAATTTCACTGTTCATATGAACAGTTCGATAGCTAAACAGAAATCTATTCAATTTACTGTTAATGGTATTTTTGTAGATAATAGAAATCTATTTAATTTTACTGTTCAAATGACATTTTTATAGATAAGTAAAAATCCATTCAATTTCACTGTTCATGTGAACAGTTCAATTTAGAATATTACTGTTCATGTGAACAGTGTCAATTTATAATATTCATGACATTTTTGTAAATAAACTGAAATCTATTCAATTTCATTGTTTATATGATCAGTAAAATTGAAAGTTGTGTTTTAGTTTAATGAACAGTTCAATAGCTAAACAGAAATCTATTCAATTTACTGTTTAATAGCATTTTTGTAGATAAATAGAAATATATTTAATTTTACTGTTCAATGACATTTTTATAGATAAGTAGAAATCCATTCAATTTCACTGTTCATGTGAACAGTTCAATTTATAATAGACATGACGCTGGGTCGGTTCGAACCGTCGAACCGAATCGGAACCATCGGCGAACCATGACGCTGGTTCGGTTCAATTTTTCCTGTTTCGGTTTCGGAACCGTACCTGGGAGATTCTCATTTTGGAGGAACCGCTCAGTTTCAACTGGACCGGATTCGAACCGGGCCGGAACCGGCGGTTCGGTTCCGGTTCGAACCGGGTGGACCAACTTTAATTTTCTTTAAAAAATAATTTGATTGAACCAATAAAATAATTTATTTACTTTATTTTATTTTGTGGGTGACCCAATAAGATGCATTTACAAATTACAATTTTACATATCTAATTTTTTATGAAATAAGATTAAATAAAAATAAAAAAAATAAAAAAAAAGGAACAGGAACCGCCAGAACCGGGACCGGAACCAATCCGAAACCTGAACCGGCGTCATGCCTAATTTATAATATTCAATGGTATTTTTGTAAATATTGATATTATATAATATAATAATAATAATAATATATTCATTGACATTTTTGTAAATAAACCGCAGTGGTATTTTGTAAATAAATCAAAATTCAATTCAATTTCACTGTTTGAAATTGAAAGTCTTGTTTTAGATAAATAGAAATCTATTTAATTTGACTGTTCGATGATATTTTTATAGATTCCATTTAATTTCACTTGTTCATGCGAACAGTTTAATTTATAATAGACATGACGCCAGTTCGGTTCGAACCGACGAACCGAACCAGAACCGCCGGAGGAAAAATCGGAACAGGAACCGGAACCGGTACCGGTACCGGGGCGGTTCCGGTTTCGGTTATCTTTTTAGAGGATTCCGGTTCGAACCGAGCGGTTCCAACTTTAATTTTAAAAAAAAATTGAACCAATGAAATACATTTATTTACTTTATTTTATTTGTTGGTGACCCAATAAGATGCATTTACAAATTACAATTTTACATATCTAATGTTTTTTATGAAATAAGATTAAATAAAATTTTAAATTTTAAATAAAAAGGAACCGGAACCGTTGGAACCGGAACCGAAACCGACGTCATGCCTAATTTATAATATTTAATCGTATTTTATAAATATTAATATTAATTATTTAATTATTTAGTATATATATTAATTAATAATATTATTATTATTATATATTCAATGACATTTTATAAATAAATCAAAAATAACTTCAATTTCATTGTTTGAAATTGAAGTTGAGTTTTAGTAAATATAATAATTGGTAGAGCTTGTTGAACTTTTCATATTTCTCTCGTTTTGTGTTAATTTTATTGTGTTTTGATGATAATGTATGGCTGAAATTGTGAATTAATTGAACGTATTTCTTATCTTTCATGAGAATCTGAGCGGGAACATGGAAGTATTAAATTGAAATCCTGTGGAAGTGAAAACGCATGGGTTTTGTTTACTGCAGAGATATACAATGTGATCATCAAGATTCAAGAGTGGACTAGGTGGATCAATAAGCTGCCATCAGTTTCTGACCTTCCTCTCACACCACAATAATCTAATAGCAGCCAAGGTTTCTCCATTTTTTTTATGTGTCATTATTATTATTAAACAAAATGCTCAGATTTTTTTAGCTTTCTACTTTAGAGTTGGTCTGATTAGGATTTATGCGTTATGGTAATTCTTGAAGCTTTTAAGTTTTTATGGTTATCTCTATTAAGTGTCTCAAATTCAAATGTGTTCATTTTCTCAAGTTACAATTACGAAAAATGCTAAAGAGGAGGAGGTTGAGAGATCCAGAGTCATACTGATGGAATTTGGATGCTCAGATACATGCCTCATATGACTCATCATTATTATGAGCAGGTATTCAATTATTTCGAAGTAAAGAATCCAATACTAGAGGTATGAACTTATTTGCTCATCGGTAATCGGTATTACAACTGTTAGCGCACAAATGTCACTACGCGGAAGCGTTGCCGGATAGAACACAAACAAACAATAGCAAAAGAATTAAGATGAAGAAGAAAATAAATCCAAACACACACACAAGAGTTTTTACGTGGAAAACCCAAATCGGGAAAAAACCACGGCCGTCAGGACGACAAGAAATCAATCCACTATGAAGAAAATTGTTACAACTTCACTCTCAGGATTTTTCTCTCTCTAACCCCAAACCCAATTACACCCAATGCTCTCTTTGAGATCTCTCTAAATAATTGCTAATTTGCTCTACACCAAATAGCCTAGCTATTATGGTATATTTATATGAATTACAGGAAGTTTAAATCAACAAGGAAATCCTTTTCCTATACATACAAGATTTCCTTGTTTCACATAAATAATATTTCCTATTTATGACAAGTTATCTTGTAAAGGAGAAATCCTTATTCTATAAGCATAAGACTTTCTTATTCCAATAAACATAAGAACTTCCAGAAGAAAACCTTTCCTTTTATCGCCAACATTCCTGATCTGGACAAAATTCGTCATTACCCGCGGTCTGGGTCGCGGTTGGCCACCCGCGACCTGGACCGCGGAAAGCTACTGATGTCCACACGCTCAGAATACCGCGGTTGGTGTCTTTGCCTCCGCCGCGGTCTGCACCGCGCTCTATTCACTGGAATGTACCGCTGTCTGCACCGCTCCCTATGCACGTGTCCGCAGCGCGGTCCACGTAGCGGTCTCTTCAGAATTCGTTTCTTCAGTTCTTCTTCGGTTTTCAAGCCTCCCTCAATCTCGATCTCATACTTCCAAACGTGTCCCACGTCTCCAAGAAGTCTTCGCATTGGTGAATCTCGTTTGATAACCATTGGAAATTCAAGCCATATCCAACAACAACCACTATCACCCTATTGTATATCACCAAAGGTAGCGAAGCTGTTTTATGCATTAGTAGTTGCAATCTTGTCTTCTGCATTCTTTTCATCTAATTTAAATTTAGTATCTATTGTTGTTTGATTGGATGTACTTGTTACTCACTTTGGTGTCATATCTTTCAATAGGTGTAATATCTTTCTTTTATTTTCAATAAAGCTATCATGTTACCCTGATGTAGTTTTGGTTGCAGTTAAATGTTGTTTATTTCTTGTATTTTCATGAATGTTTTAATTGTCATAATATTTGTTATTTTATCTTATTGTTGTTTGTCGTTTTCTAAGAATAGGTTTAGAAGGATTATTGCTTTGCTGGCAGCATAAGTTTTAAGGGAAAGAATGGCATGGGTTTTAAGGGAAAGATTGTTATTTTTTTGGAGAGGCGGTTGTAATGTTGTGATTTTGGATCTCTAATATATCTTCTCTCTTTTGGAGAATTTCTTCTTCAACGAATATCTTTTCTCCATTGATTGTTTCTGCATCAAACTGGTATCAGAGCACTCAGCAACGATCGGGTGGTTATGGCCAACGAAAGTGACAACAATCTCCAAGCTGATGATGGGAATTGTAGCTTGAATCACTACAAGAAAAATGGGCTTATAGGGATGAAATTTATTGGGACGAATTTTATTCGTCCCAATAGAACGTCTATTGGGACGAAAAATATTATTCGTCTCTAAAAAGGACGAGACCTTTAGGGACGAAAAATATTTGTCCCGATAGATTGTCTATTGGGACGAAAATAATTATTCGTCCCTAAAAAGTGTAAAAATAACCGGACTTTTAGGGAGAAAAATAATTTGTCCTAATAGGATGTGTATTGGGACGAAATAAATCATTCGTCCCAATAGACATTCTATTGGGACGAAAATTATTCGTCCCTAAAAAGTTTGACATTAAAAAAAATTATAGACTTGGGGACTTATTAAGACAAACACAATATTTGTTGCTGATAATGATTTATCGGGATTATATTTTTCTTTTTTCTTTATCATTATTTTTTTAAGTTTTTCCTAAGAGACATATTAATAATTAAATTTGCTTCACTTTTATATTAATTCAAAAAATTAAGAAAAATTATATATATATATATATATATATTATTTCCATGTACGATTAACAATAGACCATTTGATCTGACAATATATGTTTTTAAAAAATAGTTTAATTGCACATCACTTCTTAGTAGAGCTGGCAGTGCACCTCCGTTCCACATAAGTGATGAGGGGTTTAAATCCCACCATGCGTATTTTACAAGCATGTGTAGAGAGTTTTCTTCACGGATTGTGGAAAGTATTTATCTCCCATTATAGGAGTAGATAATTCTTGTAATATTTAAAAAAAATATAGTTTAATTAAATGCTACAATAAATGTTTTTAAATATCAATTTGTTTATTATATAAAAATAAAATTTAAATTATTGGAATTAATTTACAATAAAAAGTTAATAACATATAGAGTTTATATATAAATAATATGCAATTATTGACAAATTGGAAACATTAGCTAAGCGGATAAGTTTTGCTTCATGTGTTGGTCATTGAAGCTGTGGGTAGTGGGTTCTAAACAAATTTGTTTTTTTTTTAATTTTAATTTCGTCCCTATAATTTTTATTTGGGACGAAATATTATTTAAAGGGACGAAAAAATTTCGTCCCTACAGGTGGTCAAAGGGGACGAAATTGTACAGGTCATCAAAAGGGACGAACCATTTCGTCCCTACAGGTTATCAAATGGGACGAATCAAAATCGTCCTTATAGGTAGTCTTTAGGGACGAATTTAACTTTCGTCCTAAAGAAGCTATTGCGATCCACCTGAAGCAACGGATTTTCGTCCTAACATAACAATAGGGACGAATTTCGGGCTATTGGGACGAAAAAAAAATCATCCCAATAGCTTTTTTTTTTTGTAGTGAATGCTCTCTAGACTGCACACATGAACTTAGATAGCATTATGACTTTTCATTTTGTAGTAAGAGTCACACATTTTGCAAAGGTCACACCTCATTCATTTTATTTCACAAGAGTCATACAATTTCATAAGAGTTGCACATTTTGTCAAAAGTCACACCTTCGATCCGATCATTTCTTTTGATCAAATTGACAACAACTCTCATTTCATCACATGCATTATTTAGAAAATATTTCCAACAATCCTCCACAATTTTCAAAATCAATACAATTTGAACTTGTCTTGCACGGGTTTGGAAAGCTAACGCATAAATGAATGTGTATTTTGGACTTGAACCTTCACTTAGTGGAAACACATCAAAATTAGTCAATGTGGCATGGTAAACAAGCTTTGAACCAGTGACCTTATCCGACTAACCAGACACATCTCACACATAATCTTTCATCTTCTTGCCACAAAATTGATAAAATGTCAAGATAAACCCTAAATATTAATCATTTTAATTAAAATGTCCACAATTTGTTTGATTTAGAGTTCTTCACCTAGATTTGATTTTGTGTGGGTTTGAAGAGAAAAATTTAATTAAAATGGTTATTAATATTTCGAGTTTTTTTTGTTTTTTTGAATATCAAGATTCAAGATATATTACTGATAGCCAAACCAGGCAAAAGAAGACAGCAAGAAAGAAGCTGAGAAACAGCCAGACCACAAAGACAAGACAAAACGCAAGCAAGCTGGAAAAAGAACAGCAGCAAAAAACAGAAACCTGAAACAGGACGCCACACACCAAGGACAAAAAACAAAGCTCAAGTATGACCCCACTGAACAAAATCGCCATCCTCACTAGAACCCTTCTTGGCCAGCAAATCAGCAAACTGAGTTAGAGGCTCTCGAATTATAAATGACAATAGCATTACTCAAAGAAGACAGCAAAACATGAATGTCCTGAATAATATGAGGATGTCTAATACTATCCAAATCACCCTCATTAACCCACTCCACCGCCACCTTAGAATCGCTGACAATGGATATACATCTATTCCTCAAATCATTATTCGAAGCACAAAGAGAGCACGCCTTATGAATCAATCTCAGCAGTAATAGCATCGGAGATTCCTAGAAAAGAAGAAAACTGAAAATAAAATTCGATACAAACAGAACATGAATTCGGATTACCGTACACCATTGGAATCCAAACTCCAGCAATGGAAGCGGATCGAACACCTGGGATTGATCACCAGTGGGAGAACGATCACGGATCGGAAAGTTCTCTCTTGCCACAATGCAATTACCCACACTCTTATTGAAGATGAGAGAAAATCGTACCGATTTTCTCCACATCTATTTGTGTCTCTCACTCGGTATTGTCTCTCACAATACTGGCACACATGCACACTAGCATTGTATCACGCTATTGCACACATATTTGCTGCACACTTGCCTCATGCATATTTGCATACACGCATATAGCACACATGCACTTCTTTTAGCAGCCAGACCTTATACTCGTTCTCTGTGTAATTTTGTATACTTGTATATATCAGATTCTTCAACTGATACCTTTATCACATAAAACTGCTCATGCAGTTATAAAAGTTGGTGCATGGGCTTTGCATGTGTTGGGCTAGGTGGTTTGGGCTTGGTGTACTGGATTTTGGGCTCTCCATGTATGTTTGTGATTTTGGGCCACTTGGGTGTATAATGAGTCTCCAACCCATATCCAAATATACTAACATCTCCCACTCGCACCAGTGTGGCCAACACACTTTTACCACAAGTCCATCATGGGCGCAACATTATTAATCAATATCTATCATCCCTTAAAGTGGTGTAAGATGTGATACATAGAAAGGATCATTTGAGCATTTAAAACACAAGTATTATCATCATTATCAAAATGTTCATACAGGTAAATGCATTGTGTGACCTATGAACAATCAATATATATAAGGGAGCTAACAATCTCAAATGTAAATTCTCTATTTACAAGAGATAATATTGTTCATTATTGTATCATAGATTTAATTTATAATTTTTATTAGTCTGAAGCATACTTAATACCTAAAAAAAACTATGTTTGACTTTATCACATTTTATGTATTCACAATTGTATAACCAAATACAATTGGCCGGCCAGTGAATACATAAGTCAAATAAAAATTCATTAAAGCTTCCTATTTCAACTTTATCTCTCGGTCTCCAGAACAACTGCTCCCTAGACGTGCCACATAAGTTGAATTATCATAGCCATAGAAATAACACGCTAAAGGTGCTAACATTATCCTGTCACTTCAAAATAGAATGAATGGTCATGGGGACACCGTTTGAAGTTAATGTAAAACTTCAGTGGAACTTACACAATGAGGAAGCAGGGATTCATTCTCTCATTTTCCACGTCGGTCACTTATAGCACACGTAGTATGAAACACATGTTACAGTGAATTTCATTCTAAATAAGAATGCATATGTCTTTATATCATTCACTGTACAGATCTTAGTCCAGTCACAACTCTCATGACTAACCTGAATTCTTAAACGCTCGCCCCTCTTCGGCGCTACATTAAGATCTCACATCTGGCTTGATCAGGTATCAATGATAGTGGGGTCTATCATGATCGGTTCTAAAATATATTTGTATATTTATTGTGAACCTCATATTGACATAGTCAAGGAGACAAATCATATATAGTAGCTTCGCGAGAATATATCCTACATATTCTCTAATATATATGTGTATCTTCTCAACCTGCTATCTCAGCAACTGAGGCGACTGCACGTGTAAGAATGTCGATCTCAACCTGACAACATATTTCTATTACATTATGTATGTAATTATGCTAGCATAAATAGTATTTTCCTTACTATTAAAGTTATGTCACAAACCTGTCAATCTAGGATTATATTGGTATACATTCACCAAGACAAATAAACATGACCGAGACATCTAAAAGATATTAATGAATGTAACTAGATATGAAATTTCATCTCTAGTCTTTACACTCACTCAATCAATCACAAATGTTATAATAAATTAGTTGCAATGTAATTCCTGATCTAGTTCCTTATTAAATGGTTTTCTAGTTGTTTTTCTTGCTAGATAATTTGCATGACCTTTAAGATAAATGAGTCCAATTAGTCCTCTCTGACTGATATACTCATTCTATATAGTCCAACATGACTTAATCTAGCATGCCGAAATATCAGCATAATCACCATTGTAATGAATGAAAATAAACAAAATTATAATCGTCACTACTAACGTATAATACTATAAAACCATTAAGCAATTATCAAATACCATATGAATATAATTTTCTAAAATAATATTCATACAACCATCATGATCATTAACGATAATCCGAATCAATGAGGACAACCGCGGACACTAAAACCCAGTTAGATCTCAAGTGTATATTAGAACATTAGGGAGTACAAATTTAGGCTACCATGCAAACCCAGTTAGTAGGTACTTAACTCCAAAACTGTTCTAACACTTATACATCTTGTCTCTAATAATCTAACTTTACTCAATGTATGCTTTACAGTTTCTTATTGCATGGTATATCTTCACTTATCTACTGTTCGCAAAGGACGAGATTTAGAAAGAAAATACCTAGCCAGAAACATAAGCATACATTTGCAAATTCTTGAGTTTGGGTTTTACTCTTTTCGACTCAATGCATTCATGAACGAAAAATAACCCAACTTATCACAATTGCAACATGTTATTTTAGTTTTGTCCTTCCTCAATTCGTTATCCCTCAACTTCTTGCATATTCCGATCTAAGAACAAGTGGCTATGACTAGATTCCCTTCTCCTTTTTAAACATTCAAAACTAAAAGTTTTGTATAAGTTGGAATCTTTCCCATAAAATTGGCTAGAAGCCCTAGCCATCTCTAAGCGCTCATCTTCTACTACCGAAATGATGCGATTGATACCTGTCAAATTAATTATATATATTTTCTAACTATCAGAAGAGATCATTTCGTTTAGTCGGTGTATCATGTTTTATATCCTTATTGGAGGTTGCCACTAATTTTGGCGCTTCTTATAAGTACTCAAAACTTGATACCTTACCTACTAAAATTTAGTACTCAAAATACTACTAAAATTCCCCTTCAAGCCAAACTCTGAAAGGTAAACCATTTTACTTAAATCCTATTGTACTTTTAAAACATACACGTAAGGCTAGTATTTAAGTTACTCCACAACATAATGCGAGTAATTTAACTTCTAGCTTGATAAGTCATCACATCTTGTATGTCGAGCAATAAGTACTATGCCAAGGTCCAATTATGATTCATGTTATAGTCTCAAGAGCTTCTTACTCTTAAAATACACTAAACCTTATTGTACCTCTATTCCCTAGATTACACGATTTAGTTTATCACTATCAAATTGGCCACAATATTATAGATATATAATCTATATATTATGCTAATCTATGTAGAGACATACGATCTACTATGCAAGCATATTAACTTCCAAAAAAATACACGCATTTAATTTTGCTGCAAACACAAACCGAAAAAATGATGAAACAATTTAAGATATATAATCGAAAAAGTTGTCAAAGTGCCTAATTACCATTTGTTTCCAAAAATTTAATCATCATAAATTCAGGGCAAAATTATAATTATAATATTGTACTCAACAATTTAGAATTCCCAAAACAAGTGATCATAATGGAATAATACAATGCACAAGTCCCTAGAAACATTTTATAGGTCAAATCGATTCTTATTACAAAGTAAATAAACCAAAATTATTTACTAGAGAGCGGTTTATTAAAAAAATTAATACTTCTTTGCATGCTATTCATTCTCGCTTCTCAAATTCATAACGATCATCATTGAGAAAAACTCTTCAAGTCTTCATAACTCATTTAACTGTCATTTTCTCGAATATTGGTCATCTATCGTGTGTGCAATAACTCATGTGCCTCGTACTATGAATATTCATTGTGAATGTAGTAAATCGCTTCAAATTCCTAAGAATATGGCGCTCCTCTACGATTTCTAGTTCACACGCTATCTGACCAAAATACATTGTGGAATCTTACTCTAGCTTTTCCAACCTTAAAGATCTACTAACTCTTCGGGAAATTTTATTAAAAGATTATCCCTTGCATCTCTCCACATAAAAAGCATGAGTCCAAATTGACTACGGCTATATGTCATTAATAAGATTCATGAAATCTTCTCCATTAAGACATATGAGATGATGCAGATTCATTTCAAAAAATTTCTAAGTCACTTAGAAAATTTTGTCTTTTAATAACCTTGTACATTTCCAATGTACATTCTAATGAAATTACTTATTCCCGATTTCATAATTAATTAGACAGAGAATTCTAATTGAAAGCTTTTCATTATATATAGCTCCCACTTAAGCTAAATTTCAGTGGCCAAATTTTTGTAGGAAAATTCTATGACCGTTGGAAAACAGTATCGAAATTCCTGATGGAAAATTCCACTATGGCCGAAAATGCCACCGGAAACCATCATTGGAATCCGTACCGGAAACTGTCACCAAAAACCGCATTGGAAACCATTATCGAAAACCGTGTCGAAAACTGTAACAAAAAATGCACCAAAAAATCATCATTGGAATCCGTGTTGAAAACCGTCACCGAAAAGCATACCGAAAAATGTCATTGGAATCCACGCTAGAAACTGTCGCTAGAAACTGTCATTGGAAACCGTATCGAAAACCATGCTAGACATCGTAACCAAAAACTGCATCGAAAACCATCACCATAATCTGTCCTGGAAACTGTCATTGGAAGTCGCACTGGAAACTGTCATTGGAAACCGTGCTTAAATATGTCTCCAGAAATCTGAACCGGAAACCATCAGTGGAAACCACACTGAAAATTGTCGTCGAAAAATCGCTACCGAAAACTACCAGAATATCCATGATCAGAAACAGTGCCCAAGATCTTAATAGAAAACCGCTACGGAAACAATTGTCTAAAAAACCAGAGCCGGAAACTACTTTAGAAATCGTCGTCAGAAAATCCACAACCGGAAACCATCGTCGGAAAATCCGCAACCAGAAAACCATCGTCGAAAAATCAAAAAACCTTCGAAACCGTCATCGAAAAATCCGTAACCTGAAAACATCACCGGAAATCGTCGTCAGCAAAATCCTTAGATTTCTATGTGACACGTGTCATGTTCAGAGTGGAACACATGATTGATTCATTTCCATAAGAGAATCTCTTGACACGTGTCACTTTCTAAGTTGTCTTATATTTTGTAACCTAATTAAACCTTTGACATGTGCCTCTCTCTCTCTCTCTCTCTCTCTCTCTCTCTGTCTCTGAGTGAAACATGTGAGTGAAGCATGGCCACATGAAAAACTTCAGTGTCATCCCCACTCTCAGCGGAGGGGTGTGTGACACAGTCGCTGCCTTTTCGACGTTTCCCGATAACAGGATCATCACCATTTGACTCGTATTGGCATGGTGAATCTAAAGATTCCAACGTTTATGACGTTTGGGTTAGAGGTGAATCGCACTCACCGTCTGTAGGTGCGTGGCACATGTTCTTCATGTTCTTCACCAAAGTTCAGATTATGATTTCGAATAGAAATTTTCAAAATTGTTTTTCTCCCTCTATACTTATTCAAATTATGCACATGACCTATCGTTGGAAAGCTCTCGGAAAGCTCTATCTTATGGTACCATGATCGTAGAGAAATAAAAAAAATGACAATTCAATGAGGCTTAGTCCCGATTACAGTCACGGGTTTCATATTTTAATTCTTCAAAAATTCTCAAAATTTTGAAGTCAATATATAACATGCATTTCCAGAACATTATATAACATATATATGTATACATACATGCCATAAAAAATGAAATATAACAAGTGTGTGGTGTTATGCCATTATTGAATTGTGAAGCATTCAAACTTAAAAAAAAAAAATTCCTAAACATGACATTTCTACCGGAATACAATCCCAAATATATGCTCTGATATCAATGAAAATAAAATTCGATACAAACAAAACATGAATTCGGATTACCATACACCATTGGAATCCAAACTCCAGCAGCGGAAACGGATCGAACACCTGAAATTGATCACTGGTCGGAGAACGATCACGGATCAGAAAGTCCCCTCTTGCCACAATGCAATTAACCACACTCTGATCGAAGATGAGAGAAAATTCTACCGATTTTCTCCACATCTATTTGTGTCTCTCACAATATTGGCACACATGCACACTAGCATTGTATCACATTATTGCACACATATTTGCTGCACACTTGCCTCATGCATATTTGCATACACGCATATAGCACACGTGCACTTTTTTTAGCAGCCACACCTTATACACGTTCTTTGTGTAATTTTGTATACTTGTATATATCAGTTTCTTTTATCACATAAAACAGCTTATGCATTTATACAAAGTTGGTGCATGGGCTTTGCAGGTGTTGGGCTAGGTGGCTTGGGCTTGGTGTACCGGATTTTGGGCTCTCCATGTATGTTTGTGATCTTAGCCCATTTGGGTATATAATGGGCTCCGACCCATATCCAAATATACTAACAAAAACAGATACAGAACTTTGTCGTTAGAATCCCTCAAGACATCGTCCATACCAGCTGGGCCTGGAGAACCCTTCACCGAGCCATCAACATTAAACTTTAAGGAATCTAGAGGAGGGGGCTTCCAATGGTCAGAAATCTTCTTATTACAAGGATTGAAGTCCAGACATCAATCACCCATATCCAGCAAGAGAAGAGAAAGAGGATCCGAAGAGCCTTTGCCATGGTGTTCAAACCACCGAGCCACTCGAAACTTAACCATATCAATTGATTGATCAATCGATTGCTCTTTGCCGTGAAAGACCACTTGATTCCTCGCCTCCCGTATTGACCATAAAACAGAGAAAAACAACACTTTCCAAGCTCTCTCCTGCCTCTTTGAAGGACACAAACCCAACCATCCTCTCCACCAATCTTTGACCGAACCCGAAGAACAGCAAGAAACCTTCCAGCAGTTCATACTTCCCATCTAAAGACGCTTGGTCCACGGGCATTTGAGAAGTAAATGGTCAACAGTTTCCATACCAATATTGCACATGCTACATTGGAACCCCCCATCCACATCGCACCCAAAATTAATCAGAACGTCTTTGACAGGGATTCTACCTCTCATGACCTGCCAAGCAAAAAAAATCGACTTTCGGAGGACAGGTACCTTGCCAGATATCGGCATGGTCCTCCACAGCCGTCAAATCCAAACTTTCTAGTCTCTTGCTAAACGAGATGACAGAGAAGCAACCTTTTGAGTCAAAAGACTAGGTAATTGTGTTAGGGATTAATCTTCAAATTACAATTTTTTCAAAGAAAGTCATGAAGCAGTGCCATTGATCAATCTCCCAATCAAAAAGTTGCCTTCGAAGCTCCACCTTCCAAACCCAGTTATCCCCAAGCCACTGCCCAAACTCAGAAATTTTCCCTGTCTTTTTTATAGATTGGATGTATACATGAGGCTAATTTTAAAGGGGTAGAATCTAGGGATGGCAAAAAACCGGGTCCGGGCAGGGTATACCCGGATCCGGCAGGGTATCCGGGTTTGATAAGACCATGTATCCATCTGGAAAAAATCCAGATATTACAATCCGGGTACCCGGTTCGGAAAGATCCGGCCGGGTATCCGGGTATCTATACTCGAATTTTATCCCTTTTTTTAATAATTTTTTTAAATGAAACCAATTGATTCATTTATTATTATTTTTTTAATCATTTATTTATTACACAACCATCAATGAAATTAAGGGGTTGTCCGGTAGGCCTCTTTTGGCCTGTTTTTGTTTTTGATTTTTGAAAACAATTTCAAATTTGTGTGTCGTTAAGGGTGCGTTTGGCACCTGGATGGGACGGGATGGGACGAGACGGGACATGACAGGACAGCTGTTCCATATTGTGTTTGGAATGCATGAGACAGAACTGTTAACTGTACTGTTATGTGTTTGGTATGGCTGGGACAGGACGGGACAAGAGGTTCAAATGACCAAATTGCCCTCTTTTGTACCAAAAAAATTTTCAAATATTATTAAATTAAAACTAATTAAAAATCATTAAAAATTAATATTTTCTTTCATTTTCTCACTTCCCAAACACCACAAAATGAAATTCCAATGAAATTCCACAAACAAAAACAACAAATCAATTCCACAAAATTCATCCTAATAATTAATTTGTTTTTAAATCAATTAAACAAATAAAAAAATCTGGAATACAAACAACGAAAAATATTCTGGAAAAATTGAATTCCCATAAATCATCATGATCATCAACGGTCAAACCAAACATACAATACAAATCAGAAAAAAAAATATGAAACAACACAAATTTGGTAGTTCATCAACACCAAACCAACACAAATCTGAAAACAAATCAAAAAATTGTGAGAAAGAGAGAGAGGGGCGTCGGCGAGGAGCAGCCGCGGCGGGCGTCGGCGAGGAGCAGTTGCGGTGGGCGTCGTCGAGGAGCAGCTGCGGCGGGCGTCGGCAAGGAGCAGCAGCGGCGGGCGTCGTCGAGGAGCAGCAGCAGCGGGCGTCGTCGAGGAGCAGCTGCGGCGGGCGTCTGCGAGGAGCAGCAGCGGTAGGCGTCGTCGAGCTGCAGCGGCGGGTGTCATCGGTAGGCGATGTCGACGACGATCTGATGCGGCGTGAGAGAGAGAGAGGGGTGGAGCAGCTGAGGAGAGTGATGAAATGAAAACTGATGAAGATAGTTTTTAATTTATATTAGGTATTTTTGTAATTTTTTGAACTTTTGAGGGCAAAAATGTCTTTTCCAGACTTGTCCCATGCATGGGACAAGTCTGGCCTAGGGTCTGGGGTGGGACAACTTTTTATGGTTTTTGTCCCACCTTGTCTCGTCCAGTCTCAAGCTTATGACGAGCCAAACGTGGGACAACAAAAGGTTGTCCCGTCCCGTCCCGCGTACCAAACGCACCCTAACCGTTTTTCATTTTATTTTTAAAAAACAAATACAAAATGAAAAACAAAATCAGTGTTAAAATTGAAAATTTTGAAAAACAATTTTTAGATGTTTTTCATTTTGTTTTTCGTTTTGATTCACACTTTCAATTGTCTTATTTTTTTTCTGCTTCATCTTCATTCATCGACTCTTCTTCTTCATCGTGGAGCAGCAGATGCCGGAGTTCTTTTTCTTCTTCGTGGGCAGCCGATGCCGAAGTTCTTCTTCTTCGTCGTGGAGCAACAGACGCCGGAGTTCTTCTTCTTCTTCGTGGGCACCCGAAGCCGGAGTTCTTCATCTCCTCCTCGTCTTCTCTCTTCTTCTTCATATCTCTCTTCTTCTTCTCATTCTGTGAGCACTCTCTTTATTTTATTTTTTAATTAATTTGGAGATCTGTAGTTTAGGTTTAGGAGAGCCCAAATCTCATTTTTGAAAAACAAATTATAAAAGAATTGGGTCATTGGAGATTTGCTGAGATCTACATGCAGAGATCCAAATCGCACAAAATCTCCATTTTATAAGATAAAAGTTTTAAAAAAAATGATCAATGGAGATCTGGTGAGGAGATCGCACCAGATGTCCTCCAGATGGATGAGATGCAACAACTGGTGATGGTGAGTACAGCGGCTGTGGCACATTGGTGGTTACAGTGGCAGAGCTTGATATTTTTTATGGGTTTTGATATCTGAGAATAAAACCGTAATATAATCAGTACTAAATTTTGGTGTGAATGTGTGATGAATTTGGAGGTATTAGAATCTGTTTTTTTTTCCCTCAAAGTTTTACAAGAAACAAATCCGTACTAAGCTCCAATTGTGATGAATCAAATTAGATATATATTTTAAAAATATATATTTTTTAATTTTCTTTAATTCCCAGTTTCAACTTGAATTTTAAATGTGTATGATGTTATTTGATAATTATTTGAGAAGAATTGACTCACTTTTATTCAAATTAAAAAATTATAATAGAAAAAATAAAAGAAAAATTATAATCGTTGATATTTTTCGGTTAACCTATCAGACGTGTTTTTTACGTTTTTATTTTTAGAATACAGATTTCAATACATACTACCAGAGGCATTTTCAGATTTCGAAATTGAAACCAAAAACACTGTTTTTATTTTCGTTTTTTTTTTCTAAACATAACGAATGAAAAACGCATACAGGACGGGCGCACCCTAAAGATCTACAAAATCAACAAAACAAAACAAAACAGAGATATCAAATGTCCCAATTGTTCTTAAATGCTATTTTCACATCAGAACAGAAACCAAAGCAAAAACAAACCGCTTACCTATATCTTCTAGATTCTCGAGAGATGCAGTGGATGTCAGACAAGACTCACCGCTTCGAAGAGATCGGTTCTTGGAAACTTGGGTGGTCACAGCTTTTGTATTGAATTCACATTAAAACTGTTTGTTTATTGTGACAAATACCAAGACCAATATCAGAGAATTTTTCTTGGAAAACTGAACTATGAACACCTAAAAAAAAATAATAATAAGGTTCATCAACTGATGAAGAAAATCTAGCTGGTATGTTTGTTTATGGCAAAATTCCCCAATTTGACCCGAAAATTAATAGTGTTTTCGAAACTGTCCCATCTCAATAAATTTTCTTTTTTTATCCAAGAGAAATAATATTTTGACAAGTATACCCTTATCTACTTGTCAGGCGATTTTAATATTTTATTTCCATCTCAGATTTTATTTCCCTCTCATATTTATTTCTCTCTCAGAGTCTCAGATACAAGTATTTCACTCTTAGAATTTTCTTTAAACTCGTAAGGTTTTTGTAAATCTCTAGATCATATCTGTGAAGGGTTTCTAATCTAAAGAAGGTACGTTATATTTTTTTGTTTAAATAACTTTCTGAAACATTAGTTCATTTTTGTTGTTGCATTTTCTTTTATTTTTCTAGTAGTTAGGAGTGGTTGTTCTAGACTTGTTGAAGTGACCGTAAATTTCCAGAATGAACACAAGCATAAAAAATTTACCAGAATGTTTACACGATAGAATGGTTGATTCATATTCCGGCTTGTAACCACCCATACATTCACCTTTAAAAAAAACCATTTCATATATATTCATTTTATATGCTATACAGCGTGTAATCATTCTCCAATTTGATCATGTAAGCATGCATTGTAACAACGTGTAAGCATTCACATTAAGCGTGTAAACATGTAGAGATATCAGCGTGTAAGCATCAACATTGTTGAGTGTGTAAACATGTCGAGATGGAAGCGTGTAAAGCATTCATATTGTTGAACGTGTAAAAATTTAGAGATGGCATCTTGTAAACATGTAGAGATAGCAGCGTGTAAACATGTAGAGATAGCAGCGGTGAAGTATGTAGAGATAGTAGCGTGTAATGATGATTACAAAGTGGCGTGTAATCATTCCATATCATGTAATCATTCTGAATCGTGTAATCAGACTGTTTTGATACTTCACTGGTTAACATATATATCCAAACACATAATATTCACACACAATTTGCATTGCAACTATATCCAAATAACATACTATTCCATTAATAATTTGTGGTCTATAATACAAACTAATGAAAAGGCAAAGAGTTGGCAGAGATATCCCGAGCCATTTGTTTTCTAAAGGCAAAGATGTTATCTTGGTTGAAATCAAAGTTGAGATCTTTGTTCATCATTACATACTCTAATCCCTTAAGCATGAAACCACCACAACTGTTACCGTCTGTCTGACATGGGAATATGTGGGGGGCCAATCTGACAGCCTTCATACAATTCATATTTTGCGGCCGCCGTTTACTAACTTCATAGTAACCAAACGCACTGCAAATGAGTGGGAACAAGCGACGTAGAGGCAAAACCTGATGTTCTCGATACTTCGGGTAGTTAGGCTGTAGATGTGCTGCTGAGTCAAAAATTGTAATTACCCAATCGTTGAGACGAACAACACATAATACCCAATGGCTATCTCCCACGTTGCAAGGGACTAAAACCTGTTACAAACAAAGTTGTTTCAGCTGATACAGTGAGTAAATATGTATTCAATTGAGTAATTAAAGTATCTTACGTCATCAACATTCGCCTATGGCGTCCCCCAGGCTGGTTTCTGCCCGATAGCATAGATAATCAAGTCTGTCGGGACTTCGAATTCCTTCGGGTATAATGGTTCCAGCAATGGTCTATGGAAATTTTGCTTAAATGTACTCCAAATCTTGCTTAGGGAATCCTGCACGAAATTACATAACGGGTCAGTTAGCATAAACAATGAAGAATCCTGCAATCTTGGTCAGTAGAAACCGATAAATGTACAATAAAATGTACTTACGAAGAAAGCGCAATCAACTATAGCTACTTTGCGTGGAAAGCGTCGACCTTCGATTGGGTCTTGTTTCCGCTTACACAGCAAGTTTATGTACGCATCCACATGTACTGTGCTTGAAATAAACCCATCATGTAATGTGGCATATCCAAGTAATGCCCAAAACAACTTTACACACTCTATTGTACAAGGGGTTACACACTACATTGTAAACCCATTTTAGCGTGTAACCATTATAGGTCATTTACAAACAAATCAATCTAACAATCTTTACACGCTATACATTAAACATCATTACATGCTTGATTGTACAAGGGATTACACGAGTGATTGTAATCCCATTTCAACGTGAACTAAAAATTGCAATCTTTACACACTGTACATTAACCATCATTACACGCGTGATTGTACAAGGGATTACACGCGTGATTGTAATCCCATTTTACCGTTAACTAAAAATTGCAATCTTTACACACTGTACATTAACCATCGTTACACGCTGGATTGTACAAGGGATTACACGCGTGATTGTAATCCCATTTTACCGTTAACTAAAAATTGCAATCTTTACACGCTGAACATTAACCATCGTTACACTCTGGATTGTACAAGGGATTGCACGCTCATTGTATACCCATTTTAGCGTGTAACCATTCTGGGTCATTTACATACTCACAGAAATCAAACCCAAAAACTTTACATTACATTACACGCTGTAGAATGAAAATAACGATTGATCTAGTACCAAACATACAATACCTATCTAGACTTCTATAACATAACAAGTCATCTACTACCAAACATACAAGTGTTTACACGCTGTATAACAAACACGATGACTTGCACTAGGGTTTACACGCTCGATTGTAAAGTAAATTTAGCGTGTAATCATTCTGGGTAATTTGAAGCCTAATCTAAGAATTCAATCATACAAAACACAGACATTGTTCACAAAAATATAACCTAAAGTTCAACAATCTCTAATTGAAATAAGACACATACCCACATAGTCTTTCTATCTCCACAACGAAACTCTTTGTTGATGAACAGTTCGTTGGGGACAAACGAATCCCGTCTCCGATCTTCTTTCTCAGTCCACACTATTTTCTCTCTCTAAAAACCACTTTCTAAGTGAAAAATACCATTTTCTCAAAACCGCTATCTTTTTCCAAGTTTACACGCCAAAATGGTTTGTAATTTCTTTTAATTTTTAGATTTTGTATTTCATTAAGGATTTCAAATTTTAAAAAAAATCACCGTTCATTGAGTGCCACATTAGATATGTATTAAGGGCAAACTTGTCCGAAAGACATTTCTCTTAGATAAAAAAAGAAAACTTATTGAAAAGCAATAGTTTTGAATTTTCCCTTAATTTTATGCCTATTTATGAATTTTGCCCTTTGTTTATCAACTCCAATCATGCATCATCTTTCATTTTTTGTGGGGATTTTTTATTACACTGTTGAGAAAATAAATAAAAAATGAAAATAAATGGAAGGAGCATTTGGGTTTTCTCGGAGGAAAGCTCTCCTTGATGAATTATCAGAAAGTGTTTTTGAGCTTCATGGGTCCTCACCATTATCTTTTTCCCACCCTCACTTTTCTCCTCTGTTGCAGACATCTTCAAATGGATATTTGGGTGTGAATTTACTATGGAGCTTATCATACAAGAGCAGCCCCATGATGTATGAACAGTATGATTGAAAAATATATATAGCTAAAATTAGGGATGGCAATGGGGCAGGTTCGGGGCAGGGTGGCCTTCCTCGCACCCCGCCCCATTTATTTTTTAAAAACCCATCCCCTCATAAAACCCCACCATTGATGGAGCGAGTTGGGGCGGGGCTGGATACAACGGGAATTGCTTTCCTCATCCCCACCCATTAACCCCATTTATAATTTTTTTATTAAAATAACAAATATATAACCATTGAATATGATATAAAATATAAAGTAATAAATAATTCCATTAAACTATTAAAAAACATCTCATAAAATTCAATCATTTTCAAACATAAACGTAGAGTATGAAGTCAAACGTAAACATAAATATAAACATAAACATAAAGTCAAAACATCTTGTGAGGTTGAAGCTTGAACGGTGAACTTCGAGTTGTTTGAGGATTAGAGACTTAGAGTTACAGTTAGCGGTTAGGGTTTTTTTAATAGTATTTTGTTTTGTTACTTTATATTAAATAACAATGAAGAGGTGTAAAGTTATGGTTAATGTATTTATATATTCCTTTTTTAGATATATTTATTTTCTTTGAAACTATGTAGTTTAACTAAATATTATTTTAAGATGGGTGGGGAGGGGTGGGGAATATAAAACTCATCCCCGCCCCATACTCATTGCAGGTTATACTGTATATCCCCATCTCCGCCACATCCCCACCAAATTGAAACTCATCCTCACCCTAAAAGTGCGGGTCTCCATGGGAAATTTTGCCATCCCTAGCTAAAATTAGGATTTGTTAAAAAAAAAATTAAAACCGGGTATCTAGGTATACCCGGACCTGGACCGGAACAAAACTGGCCCGGGTACCCGAACAACCCTCACCTGATGCTGGGTAAAGAGCATCTCGGTTTTACCCTGGATTTTCGGCCCGGGTACCCGGCCCTGCCGAGTTGAACTGCCATCCCTAGTAGAATCCTAGCAAATGTCCTCCCAAAAAAGGGCCCTGTGACCATCACCAACAGTGACAGATAAACCATCCTTCAAAACTTTCATCGTATTGGAGCCCTCAAGGAAGAGGCTACCAACAGCTTTGACAAAAAAAGACGTCGCAGAAGAAGTCCTCATAACCCACGAATATTTAGAGTTAATCTTGATATTTTAGAGTGTGTAAATAATAAATTATTAAATTTCAATTTTTAATAGTGGGTGTTGAGGGTAAATGGGTGTGCTAAAAACTATTTTGGGTGGCAATAGAGCCACCCCTTCACTTATGATAATATGATCAATTTTTTTTTTGTTATTATAATATGATCAATTATTGGTACAAATATTAGTTAGCTATATAATAATAATCTATATCAACCAAAGTTAATGAAAACATTCTTTATATATTATATAAGTTATAACACGTTATGGCGATTCGAACATAGATGAGATATTGTTAAACTGAATAAGTGCTCTTTACCGTATAACTGCACTTATTTTGATACAAATATTGAGTAATTTTTGTAATGAAACAATAAAAACTATAATGTTTAATTCTCCACAATGAACATATCAATAGATTAGCTAGATTGATATTATTTCAAACAATATGAATAATATTAAAATGATCTCCAAAGTCCAACATATAAATATTTCAATGACATTTTATTCGCGGCCTTGCGCCTGTGGCTAAAGAATGTTAAAACAAGTGTAGCAAGCTTTGTTTTTCATATAAACAAAAGAGTGAACCAGTCAAAGCATCTACATTAACAAACTTTCAATCAGAGGAATAAGATGGGATAATTAAAAAAACAAAAAACAAAAAAAAAACATGCAAAAAAAAAAAAAATTAATAGGTATTCAGCTGACGTTGCTCAAATATGGCATTGAAAATGTCCATTCTATCTCGTTCAACAACTATACCAATGTCAAGTCCACCGTCGTCGTCTCTACTCTCAGAAATGGAAAAGCATCTATAAGCATCAATATGAACCAGATCGAATTTTCTTGGTCTCCCCCAACCAAAATCAGTGTTATAGACTTGGAATTTCGGTGAGCTAGCAACGGTAACAACAATGCTACGTTGGAATGCGTGATTGACTTTTGATCTCGAGTTATCAAAACCTTCTAGTACTCTTAATTTACCCAGTTCATTGATTTTTCTTCCAATAGCTTTTGCAGCAAAAACAATCCCACTTTCTCCCATTAAATCTCTCCTTTTAGCTGGTACGAGAATGGTTGTCAAACAGTTGCCAAAATAGGTTGCTGGTATTTCAGACAAAAGCCGTTCTCTACAATCTACTTGAGCGAGGAAATGGTAAACCACATCATCATCTGAACTACCATTGATTTTCTCATGTAACTTCATTAAATTTACCCACGTGAAAGCACACGTTACGGCAAATGATGATATGTGTATTTGCTGATCATGATCTAGTTCGTTGCTTTTGCTTTGAGTAGTTTTGACACAATGCTTTAGTTCATCAATTTCAGCTCGCTTTAACGTCAACGTGATCTGAACAAGTTCATCATGATCTGGAACATCGCCGCTCAGGCCTGAATGCCCATGACTCTGAATATCTTTCCAAATGATAGATGAGAATCCATTTGGATCTTGGATGATGTCCTTACTACAATAAGGCAACGAAAGGGAGCTGCTGGGGATCAAACCCTGATCTCCTTGTAGTGGTGATTTGTGAATGGATGCCCAGAATTTCATGAAATGATTGATACTCCTTCCATCTGCTGCCAAGTGGTTAGACGTTACTCCGACAGAAATGCCTGAGTTTGCAAACACGGTGAATTGAATGGACATAACGGGCGCCACGTGTGTGGTATTTGACGACGATGGACGGATTAACGGAAGTTTTGGGACAAGAGATTTCAGTGTTTTAACATCTCGTGCATGTTTGCCAACAACAAGATGGTTAAAATCAGCGTCGGATTCAGTGACGACAACTTGGACGGCGGCAGCATCTCCTTCGTTGAAAAGAATATAGGGCACGTGGGGTGGAGGAGGGCACGTGAGATTACCGGCAACCGGGAAGAAATGACGGAGAGTTTGAGAGAGAGATTCCTTGAGATGGGGAAGAACATTTTGAGTGAAATGAAGTGTAGGATGAGGGAATTCATAGAAGAAAATCCGCTGCACAGGACAAAGAACAAACCATACTATATCGAAGAATGTCAAAGGAACGATGGTTGTGGACACAGAGCCTGGTGGCGGTGCAACCTGGAATTGATCAATAACTTTGACTGTACTTGGCTGAGCTTCCATCTCCGGAAAAATAGAACTTAGGATGGTTGTATTGTATCTTCAAGAAAAAAGTCTATTGATGATATATATACGCTGTGTTATGTCTTAAAAGAGGAAAACAAAAAATGAAAAAGAAAAGGCTGTTGCAAAATTATTATTGGCACACCGCACATGGTTTCATACCAAGAAAATCCGTATTATCTGCTCAACTTATACGTATCACGTACTTTTATATTTAACAACTAACATCTAGAAATTAAACAATGAATTTGTTACGACAAAAAATGTTCATGCTTTAGCATTATCATTTGTTTAATAACTTTGAAAATCCCAAAATTAATTGGCAAGTGTGTCCCTTACATCTCTTTATTTGATTTTGAATAAAAATCCTAATATGCTGTCAAATGTTCATGCGTAAGCGTTGTCATTTGTTTAATAACTTTCAAAATCACAAAATTAATTGGCACATGGGTCACTGACATCTCTTTATTTGATTTTGAATAAAAATCCTAATTTGCTGTCAAATATTCATGCCTTAACCATTGTCATTTGTTCATAATAATGGCCTGTTTGATTTTCCCGCTTAACATTTAATGGTACTTAATGTGTCTTATTTTATTTAATTTTTTAAGTGACAAAATCACTTAAATAACTTTTAAAATCACTTATTTATAAAAGTGAAAATTTTTCACTTTTCACTTAACCAAAAAACAACTGAATTGATTTCGATTTTATATTTCCAAAACTATCCTCACTAGTCTAATAAATGTCCACCTTTGTCTTCTCCCACAACCCTAACCATATTAATTTTTAGGTGACTATATTGCCACCCACAAAATGTCTCCCTACACCCATTTTTCTTAAAAATATTATTACTTAAATAACCTATAACAAAATTACTTTTATACCAAAATAATATAAATTCATTTGCTGCAATTGCAACCGGAGAAAAATGTAAGCTTTTACTATCTTTTATATTTAGTTTTTCTCTAGTAAAAGAGAAAAACAATTGAAGAGGAATACACTTTGTTAATAGAAGCAAAGACAACATCACAACGTCAACATATCTTTGCAATTCTCCACACCTTCTTCTCCATTTATTATTAGTTTATTATCATAATCTCTCAAGATTCAATATGACAAACAAGATAAAAAAAAGAATATTAATAGATTAAAGAACAGATGAAAATAAATAAATAAAAGAAATTAGTCAATGTTTATATATTAAAATGTAAATATATAACAAATAGTAGTTGAAAGAGTATAGATGTAAAATTATTTATTTTCAGATATTTATCACTTAAAAAACAAACAACTTATCATTTATATTAAGTTTTCAGTGAAAAAAATAAACATGTTTTTCAGTTTTCAGTTTTCAGTCACCATTCAGTCTTCAGTACAATTTAGCACTGTTCAGTATTCAGACAAAAAATCAAACGCAGCCTAAGTTTTAAAATCACAAAATTAATTGGCAGATGGGTCCCTGACATTTCTTTATTTGATTTCGAATAAAAATCCTAATCATATATAATAATACAATAACAGTCTTTTTTAACCGGAAGACGTCATATGTCAATAGGCACTCTGTATTAATACAAAAGTTAAATAAGCATTCATGATTACAATTAATAAATACAATAAATTAATTATTTAAACCGATGGTATATCCTACCTTTCCATAAACCATTATGTCCTCTCATCTAGACATGCCGTCGGTTCCGGTTCCGGTTCCTGTCCGGTTCCGCCGGTTCCGAACCGGAACCGGCCTATTTTTTTTTATATCATATTTCATTAAAAAATTAGCCATGTAGAAATGTAATTGGTAAATGTATTTTATTGGGTCACCCGCAAAATAAAGTTAAATAAATAAATGACAAATTAAAAAATAAAATAAAATAAAACAAAACCAAAAAAAAATAAAATTGGCCTTGCACTTAATTTTTACCACAATTAAGTTGCCTACGTATCCTCTTAAGGGTTTAGAGGAATCAAAGACCACGTAGTTCTCTTACCTTTTATTGTAGATTTGGACTTTGGAGTTTGGAGATGCGGATTTGGCGTGGAGTCAACGAGTCGTGGAGACGTGGACTAATCGTTGCCATGATCATCCGTTCGACTTTCAGCCGGTTGATCATCTTTAAAGAAATCGTATGGTTCCTCTTGATCGATTTCTTGTTGTCTATTTTGAGCCTTCGTCCAATCTTCAACACAAGCTTGTATCTGAAGTGATTTCGGACTCATAAGGGAACTTCTTGGGTCTAAAATATTCCCACCGGCACTGAACTGTTGTTCTACTGCCACCGTAGAAACTGGTATTGAAAGGATTTGTTTGGCTATCATAGCCAAGATTGGAAAGTACCTTTCATGCTCTTTCCACCAGTGTAGGATATCAAATTTTTTATCTTCAGTGTCTTCTATGAACCCAAAAGAGGTACTTAGATAAGATTCAAGCTCGGAATATGTGGTGGAGCTTGATGAAGAAGAACCTCGTAATTTTTTGGTTTTTTTCGATAAAAGATTATACCCTAAATTAACAAATGAAGAGGATGATGATGATGAACGAGATACATTTTGAGTTTGTGGGACATCTATGTTCAGTGATGGACCGTAAGCTTTAATATATTCATCATATAATTCATACAATAATGTCTTAACCCTAGCACAACACATATCAACATCATAATTTATTTTTAAACCTTGTTCATAATAAGCAGAAAGATAATCAGGCAAACTTTCTAATCTACAACGTGGATCAAAACACAAGGCAATCAAATAAATATTTGGAAACTCCTTATAATATTCTAACCATTTATCCTTCATAGCAGTAACAGACTCATGTAATTCTGAGTCGGATTCACAATGAGCAAATGCACCAGCAATATTAAGACTCTCAATAATAAATAAATTAGTTGTAGGATAATAAACACCAGATAAATTGTTAGTAGCAGTATAAAAAACTTTTAACAAACCACAAACATTGCTACAAGCATCCCAATGACTTTGATAAAGATTAATGTGACTAACATGATATTGAATAAAAGTAACTAATAAATCTCTATATTCATAACTTCTAGCAAGCAATTTATAAGTATAATTCCAACGTGTTGGAACATCACGAGGAAATCTAATGGCACGCTTACCATTTTGTTTACAATATGCTGCCCATAATTTCATTACAGAAGGATGTTTCCACAAAAAATAGAGGGCATCTTTAATAGGTTGAATAAACTGTTCAAGAGTTTTTAATCCTTTTTGAACACATAAATTGAAAACATGGCATGCACATCTTTGATGAAAAAATTTACCACCAAGATAAGGTTTGCATAATTCAATTAAAGCAGGAATAGCAGCGGTATTGTTAGAAGCATTATCAAAACCAATTGCAAAAATTTTATTCTCAATTTTATACTCTGTGAAAATAATTCTAAGATGTCTAAAAATATTAGTAGCAGTGTGTTTTTCATCAAAAACTCTAAATGCAAGAATTCTTTTTTGGATAGCCCATATATTATCCATATAATGGCAAGTGACACCTATGTATGAATGCATTCGCCAATGATCACTCCATATGTAGGCACATACGGAAACACGACCATTATATTTTTCAAAAAAAATTTCCAACATTTTATTTTCTTTTTCATAAATGTTTTCAAGTGCTTCTGTGAGCGTGGTTCTAGGAACACGACATGCAGCAGGATTTAATGCTCGTTGACAATAATTATTAAAACCAACTTTTTATCCAAAACTAAATGGTAAGTGTTCTACTGCAACCATTCTAGCTAATTCTTCTCTATTTTTTGCATCACTATATTTAAATAATTGTTGGTTAGGGGTAGTGTACCTGGGAATTTGAGATTGTGAACTCGATTTGGCCTGTGCATCTGGATGTGAGTTCGTTATATGCTTCCGATATGAGCCATATCCTCCAGATTTGTGCCATTTAAATACTTTTTTGCAGTAATTGCAAATCACTACTGTGCTTCCATCTTCATTCGTAACTTTCTTCATATGGAGTACGAATAGATCAGATTTGACCTGCTTCGGTAACTTTTCTTCCATCTGTGGATAAAAATCAAAATCTTGATGTGGGTTGGGATCAGGGTCATCATGCTCATCACCATCATGGCCAAGATCAGACATATTTTCTGATTGGCTTGTCAAAATGGGGGTGACATTGAGATCGGGTTCAGAAATTCTAAGAGAGGGATGAGAATGAGGAAAGTTTAGGCCTAAGTCTTCAGCATAGACTTGTTATTGTAGATACTCGTGATAGGCACGGTCGTCATGACCGAGATTATCCGTCATAGGACCCTTACCTTTCATCGAAATGGAGCGTCTAGGAGCGTCACCACTTCCACTTGCCATTTTAAAAATTGAATTGTAAAATTCCTTGAACAAAAAATGTTAAAAAATTGATTTAAAAAATAATTAAATGGTTGGAAATAAATTTGGAAGAAAATTAGAAACTTGGTAGTTAGTAATTGCAATTTGCAAATAAAATATATTGTAAATAAAATAAATTGGATATAAAATAAATTGCAAATAAAATAAATTGGAATATAAAGCAAATAAAATAAATTGTAAATAAATGATATTGGAAACTTAGTAATTGACTAATTGCAAATTAAATAAATTTGAAATAAGAAATATTGCAAATAAAATAAAATTAGAAACTAAGTAGTTGTAAATAAAATAAATTGGAAACTTACTAACTTAGTAATTGCAAATAATATAAATTGGAAACTTGGAGACTTGGAGTTTGAGAATTGAGACTTGGAGAATTGAAAGTTTAGAGAGAATTGAGAATTAGAGAGAATTGAGGAAATTGGGGTGAGGAAAAATGAATGGAGGGGTAGGGGTATTTATAGAAAAGAAAATTAAAAAAAAATTTAAAAAAAAAAACATGAACCGTTGGGCCCAATGGCCTGCTGACGTTAGCGGACCGTTGGGCCTCCAACGGTTATTTAAAAAAAAATATTTAAAAGAAGAACCGAGCGGTTCGAACAGGACCAGAACCGCCGGTTCTGGTCCGGTTCAAACCGCCCGGTTCTTCGTTGAAGCGAACCGGAACCGGAACCGGGCCGGACCGGTTCCGGTCCGGTTCTGAGAACCGAAACCGGTTTTTTCGGTTCCGGTTCCGGTTCTCTGACGGCGGTTCTGGTTCGGTTCTCCGGTTCGAACCGAACCGCCGTCATGTCTACTCTCATCTCCCTCAATTTTATGTATAAAACTCATCCAAAATCTCACATTTTTTTCTATCTCATTCCATTGACTTTCTCGACAAACTCAAAACAAGCAGTGGAGACTTGGATACCATTGGCTGGTGCGAGGAATTTCTACATTTTTTTTAACATTTGGTTGAATAATTTTAAGGGACATAATCATTTTCTCCCTTGTAATTTGTCATATTAGATACTTTACCCCATCTAGTTTCTGTAGTGACCATTCTGACCATTCTCCCCCGTAAAAACCAAAATATTAGACACATTACCCTATCTAGTTTCAGTAATGGTCATTCTCCCCCTGAAAATCAAAATATTAGACATTTTACCATTTAACAGTTAGGAATTCCGTTAGTCTACTTCTTTGACCGTCCAAAAATCAATTAAATAACCTTATTACCCTTGAACACATAATTTATGCCACATAATGATACCTCTAATTTTTTTTAAGGAAAAAAATCAGAATTAATAAAATAAAAACTAATAAAAGTATTTAAAAAAAGAATTGAAAATAAAAATTAAAAACTTTATTTAAACAAAAATTAATATAATGAATTAAATGTAAAAATAAAAAAAATTATTTAAAAAACATTAATATAAAGAATGAAATGTAAAAAATAATTAAAAAAATTAAAAACATTAATATGAAGAATAATAAAATAAAATAATTGTAAAAAACTAAAAAAAATATTAAAATTTATCATGAAATATTGAATAGTTTTTTTTTTGAAATACTGAATTTTTTTTGTTGCTAATTTTTTATTTTCAATTATGTTTTTTTTAAATACTTTTATTTGTTTTTATTTTTTTAATTATGAATTTTTTTCTTTTAAAAAAATTAGTGGTATCATTAGGGGGCTTAACTCATGTGTTCAACAGTAATATTGTCATTTAATTGCTTTTTGACGGTCAAAGAAGTAGACTAACGGAATTCCTAACGGTTAGGGGGTAAAATATATAATATCTTAGTTTTCAGGGGCGAGAATTCCTATTACTGAAACTAGAGGGGGTAAAGTGTCTAATATTTTGATTTTCAGGGGGAGAATGATCATTACTGAAACTAAAAGGGGTTAAGTGTCTAATATGGCAAACTACACGGGGGAAATGATTATATCCCTTATTTTAATCCTTTAGTTTTTTGTTTTTGTTTTTTTTAATCTCACATTTTTTTTCCATCTCATCCTATTGACTCTCCCTTACGAGCAAACTCAAAACAAGCAGTGGGGAGTTTGATGGCATTGGGTGGTGAAAGTAATTGCTACAGATTTTGTTTTAATATTTGGGTGAATAAGTTTTATATTTTGTTAAGGAAACACTTTATTAGTTAAAAAGGTAATTTTAGATTGATCATGGAATTTTAACTTTGGCGGTCTTGGATTTTCAATTAGTTGTCCACTAAGGTGTTCGCTATGGAACCAACCATCCGGTAAAGCTAGCATTCTGCTCATCACCACCAATGCAGAAAATCAACGAACTGGTTGAGATTTATGATGTACTTTGTACTTATGGACGGTGGATTCAATAGGCAAACTATTACTATAGATAAATAGTAGGGTTACAGTCTTGGTTCTAAGTGTAACACTGTATTGCGTCTTAAAAACATATTGTATCCACTCTGTTTTTTAGGTATCCAATACCTGGATTTTTTAAGGGAATTTACACCTTTTTTCGCAATTTTTTTCTTTATATTTTTTAACCTTTTTGTTCTCTTTTTATTTTTGGTTTTTTAGAATGTATTAATTACGCATTGAATACAAGATTATTGTTCCAAAAATATTGTTTTTGAATTTTAATTATTCATATAAATGATAATAAATAAATATTTTTCAAAACATCAATTGTAATACCAAATTAATGGTAATCCGTTTCTTTTATAGAATTAATGATAAATTCTAAAAACATAGTAATTGCAATATATTAACGATATTATGATAACATAACAAAGAATTAAAATAATAGTTTTTGATCAATTATCAATGGTACACATTATAAACATTAATTATTGCATTCAATTCAATAGATTATTTTTCTAAATATATAAAATTCACTCATAATTATTTTATATATGGTAATAAATAATATATTTTTTGTAAGATGATAAAAAAATAACTTCTACTACTATTTGCATCTTCATAATTAGTTGAAAATTTGTATTAAGTGAGAAAGTTTTGATCGTAAATCACAAATCAAAAGTCAATTAAGAGACAATCACATAAATCACAAATTAAGAAGTAATAACATAATTAAACCCTTCCGTGTTGGGACCTTTAGTTTAAATGCATTAATTTCAATCTATATTAACAAAACCGAATGAATATGCATTTTGGCCTAATTGACTCCTTAATTTAATATAAAATTAAATATATTCTTATTAATAATTTTTTTTCATTTGGTATTCTTACGATTAAATATAGTTTTAGCCATTAGTTGGTTTTGTTTTTTTGAAACTTAACCATTAATGAGTTGTTTGGGACTTTTGGCTTTTATTATTATTAGTATTCTTATTCTTATCATTATGTATAATGAACTTGGACATTTTTATACTCTTTAATCTAATATAAAATTAAATATAATATTATTAATAAATGTTTTTTTAATGTAATAATTGTTTTTCTTTTGGTATTCTTCCCAATCAGGAGTTAATTAAGAGACAATCTCATAAATCACAAATTAATAAGCAATCTCATAATTAATGAGATAATGGTTAATGAAAATACTATAAAGCGTGTGTCTACTAACCTGGAGGGGGGGGGGGGGGGGGGGGGGTTAGTTGATTTATTACCAACTTTTCGACTTACTCAATTTTAATAATGCTACCCATATTAGCAATGAACCAATCCAAAATAAATATGCGGAAAACAATAAAAACACAAGGATTGATTTACGTGAGAAACCCTCCAATTGGGCAAAACTCAAGGGCTATCCTTCTAGCCACACACGGTCCTCAAATCCACTGTTTGAATGAAAGTTTACAACCTAGATTGACCTCAAGTCACACCATACTTGGTCACTAACCCTTTCACTCTTCCCAACGGGCCTTTAATAGTGATCCTAGACCAACAAGCTTATGCACTAATCCATTTAGTCACAAGGCTTAACAATCAATGAAGATGTTAAACAATCTATGTGAATATGTAAAAATATCCTATCATGCAATTAATGCTAGGCTACACTAAATGCTTATCCAAGGATTTAAAGATGTCAATAGATGCAAATCCTAGATATCAATATCTAAATGCAAAGCAAGAAGATTTAGCTAGAAGGGTAAAATGGTCTTAAATGTTAGTTATCAATGAACATGCAATCTCAACCAACAAACACAATCACAAACATACTCAAATCATGCAAAACCAAATAAACATGTAATTAATCAACAAATAATTGTTAACCCTAGGTAAATAAGAACATAAAGATGAAGAAAGAAGTTCTAAGACATGTTTGATTACCTACTCAAGAAAAACATGAAGACACATGAAGAATAGATGCAAGAATGGAGCTTAGATGCACATGGGTATGAGTTTGGTTGAGTAAAAAGGACTTCTTGGAGCTGTCTCTCTCTTGGATTTACTTTCTCTCACTTAGGGATATATTTTCAGAGCTCTAGGGTTAAATGGTGGAGAAGATGATGTATTTATAGGGACCAAAAAATGAGCTGGTGTGAAATACCCGAATTGCCCAGTTCGGGTGAAAAAGGCGACATGCAAGGCGACATGAGCAAGTCACCTTGGAAGTCACTTAACACACTATGAGAAAAACAATGCCCCTGAGGCGACATGTGAGGCGACATACACAAGTCACCTTGGAAGTCGCCTAACACACTGTGGAAAAATTTCAAGACTAAGGCGACATTTGAGGCGACATGCACAAGTGGCATTGCATGTCGCCTAACACACTGTGGGAAAAATTCAAGTCTAAGGTGACTTATCAGGCGACATGCACAAGTGGCCTTTCATGTCACCTAACCCACTGTGCAGTCCATCAACTTCAAAATGCAAGAAGTGTGTGTTTGCAATAATACATGCATGTCAATACAAATGTATAAGATGTGAGTGTGTGCAACTAAAACTTTTTCAAGGAGAATTAAGCAAGTGATATACTTTTAAAGTGCTTTTGAGAATAATGATGCCCTTGAAGCTTGATCACACACAAAGAGAACTAATCTACCCTTACAAAATTAATCCCCAATGTGGTTTGTCAACGAAATGAGCCAATCAAAAATATGAGGAACTTATAGTTAAATTCTCTTAATCGATCTCATAAAATAAAATAAAATAAACTTTTCATGTTCAAATGTTCCTCACTTTTAATTTCTTTTAAATCAAATGTATTAATTTTTTTTACATTAATAATTAAAAAAATACACTGATATTAATTGATTAATCAAATTAATTAATAATTTTGTAAATGCAAAATCAAATTATATATATATATATATTAAGATCTCCAAAATCTGAATAGACTTCATAATTAATTGAAAATTTATATTAGATGGGAAAGTTTTGATCATAAATCACAAATCAAAAGTCAATTGAGAGACAATCTCATAAATCACAAAGTAAGAAGCAATCACGTAATTAAACTCTTACAGCGCCACGTGTCTCCGTGTAAGGAGCTTTAGTTTAAATGCATTAGTTTCAATCTATATTAACAAAACCGGATGAATATGCACTCTAGCATTATTGTCTCCTTAATTTAATGTAAAATTAAATATATTCTTATTAATAAATGTTTTTCGTTTGGTGTTCTTCCAATTAAACATAGTTTTAGCCATTAATTAGTTTTTTTTAAAAAACTAACCATTAATGAGTTGTTTTGGACTTTTGGCTTTTATTATTATTAGTATTCTTATTCTTATCATTATTTATAATGAATCTGGATATTTTTATAATCCTTAATTTAATTTAAAATTAAATATATTATTATTAAGAAATATTTTTTAATAGAATAATTGTTGTTCTTTTTGGTATTCTTCCTAAATCAAGAGTCAATTAAAAGACAATCCCATCACAAATTTAGAAGCAATCTCATAATTATTGGAAATGATGGGTGTCTAAACAACCTAGAGAGGGGGTGAATGGATTGTTAATCCAATTAATTACCAAATGTTTGGATTAGTCAATATTAACAAAAATAACTCAACACAATCAAATACAACTAACGTAATTAAAGTCCGGAAAATAATAAATGACACGTTAATTGATTTATGTGAGAAACCCTCAAACTGAGCAAAACTCATGGGCTATCCTTCTAGCCACTCTTGGTCCTCAAATCCACTATTGTAATGATGTTTATAACATAGGTTGATCTCTAGTCACACCATTCTCGGTTACTAACCCACCACTACTACCCGCAGACCTTTTATAGTGATTCTAAACCAAATTACTTGTGCACTACACACCCGTAGTCACAAGACTTAACTCTCTAGAAGAGATAAACAACCTATGTGAATATGTAAATATATTCAAACATGCAAATAATATTATGTTACACTAAATGCTTATCTAGGGATTTAATGATGGCAACAAACAACAGTCCTAGATATCAATATGTCTATATGAATGTTCATAAAAACCTAACTAGATAAAAATAAGGAAATATAAAACCTAGTCATCAAACAAAAGCCAATAAGCAAGAGTTGTCATTAAACATGGCAAGGACAGTAAATGCAATCAACAAATGCAATCAATGAGTCCTAGTCAATAATGTCTAAATGCAAGACATAAAGACTTAGCTATAGGGCAAAATGGTCATAAATGTTAGCAAGTACAAAAAACCCAATCATACAAAGGAACTCATAAATAGAGTCCTAGCATTTAATCAATTAATAAATGCAATAAAACACAATCCTGGAAAGTATGAACAATTAACAAAGATGGGTTTTTGTTCAACTTACCAAGTTAACTCAATGATGAAGACCCATGCCTTAAAGATGCTTAGAAATGCATGAAATTGATGGGTTTTGGGTTTGGAGAGTTAATGAAACACTCTTGGAGCTTTTCTCACTAGAGGGACTCTTCCTCTCTCTCTAGAATATGGATTTTGAAGCTCTGAAAACCAAATGGAAGAGAAGAGAACAGATATATAAAAGCCCTAGTCAAGACTACGTCGTTTTGAACTTGGAAAACAAAATCCAGTCATTACCGATATACGTACCACGGTTCAGGTACGTGTCCAGACAGCGGTGCGTACAACGATGCACTCACTGGACAATGCATCAGTTGGGGCCGCTGTGTAGGCAAGTGCACAGGCCGCAGTACAGGCAACGAAGGCTTTCTGGAGTTTACCGCTTCGAATGCCGTGGTGCAAGCAGGTGCTTGCCAAACTGTCTAAGCCGCGCTAAAGGGAAAAGTCCATTTTCAACACAGAAGAAAAATGTCTATCTTACATGAATGTTATGCAAGTGTGAAGTGAGTGAAATGCACACAAAATGAAGCACAATTAACATGCAAGACATGTTATCAATTTAGATACAATGCAAGATATGATATCTAATGCAAACTAGTGAGTGTGTGTGCAACTAAATCTCTTCAAAAGAGTCAAGTCAAGTAAACTACATTCCTTTAATCACTTAAGGATCTTTGAAGCTTGTTGAAGTCGAGTCACAACTGGAGGCCTAAGCTACCTATTACAAAGTGATCCCAATGTGGTTTGTCATGAAATGGGCCAATCATAAATAGAGGCCCTTACATGGGTCATTGTAATTGTTTTATGTTTATTTGATTCATTGAGTTAGTTGTGTGTTGGTGGTATCTGGGATTTTTGATTTGATAAACTAATGGGTTGTTTTGATATTTTGTGATATTGAGATCTATGATTTGGAGGTAAACTGATGATGGATCATCGTTTTGTTATTCCATTTTGAGGTAACAGGATCGATGTCGTTCCTGTTTATGGTTTATATATGATGCTTTTTGGGTTCATTGGAAAATATGGAAAATCATTGGATTTGTATATAGGTTTTTTGTGGCGACGACTCAAACATGAGACATTGACAGGTTTTACCACCAGCCAATATAGGTTTTAAAAGCCTGAAAGTCATCTTATTGGAGTTCGATACATGGTAACACATCAGAATCACTTTGTAAAAATTGTCTAATAGGATTTTGAAACTGAAAGAATACTTCCACCTTTACGCCTCAGATTAAATTTTCAAATTTGATAATATAGATGAAATTAAAACTAAAGTGAATGAACACTCTTTTTAGGTGATCCTAATCTTTGTTAAAGAGTGGCCCATAGGCCTAAAAGATCTAAGACCAATCCACCCAAACATGTAGTGATTATATACTGATCTCTAGTCTCTAGATTCCTCAAACGTCCTCATTTTCTGTCCCAATTGAATAGCCTCTAAACGGCAATCAAAATCCCTGGTGGAAAGGAAAAAGTAGTCGGAGTCGGAAATTATAAAAAGGGTGGCCCTATTGCCATCCAAAATAGTTCTCAGTACATCCAATTAATGAAAGTTTTTCATATTAAAATACCCCTACACTAAATTACATAAAAAATTATATATATATATATATATATATATAAATTCTCCGATCGTAGTATGTGATTTGTGAAGAAACAAACAGAAGGGAATAGAACTGTTGCAAATGTCCTGAGACTGATGATTTCAAACAGGTTTCAATTTCGTGAGCTTATTGACATAGAAGTCTTAAATCTGGAAAAACACTTCCAAATTAGAAGAAAGAAACACAAAGATTCTATTATTCACCAAAGGGGAAATATTCCTTTAAGGAAATAACAAAGGCTGGGCTGAGAATAATCTATAAAGAACCCGTACATCAGGTATATATACCTGGTACAATACGGAATTAGGAAATAAAAGATAAATTATGAATTCATAAACAACAAATAACAGTAGCTAATAAAAATCAAGTGTCTTCTGGGATTGTATTGTTGGTTATTAGGCTTTCGAGTGTTTCAACTTGAGTTGTGACTTCACATGAGTTACAAGCTCCTGCATCAATGCCTCTTTCTTCAGAAAAATTGGACTCAAATTCGTTATTCAATGTAGGTGCATTATCTGGTGGATGATAATCATAGAGGTCAGCAACATTGAAGGTCAACGATATTTGAAGATTTGGTGGCAGGTCCAAAACATAGGTGTTATCATTAATTTTCTGGATAATTCTAAAAGGTCTGAGCTTTCGATCATGGAGTTTACTATATGTGCCAGCAGAGAAGCGAGCTTTTCGCAAATAAACCATGACGAGGTCACTAACAACGAACATCTTTTCTAGACGGTGACTGTCAGCATCTTTCTTGTATTTTGCATTAGCTTTCTCAAAGTTTTCATAGACTTCTTTGTGCACCTAAGCCAATTTATCAGCAAGGTTCTCAGCAGGTTTACTTAGAATCTCTAGAAGTTTTAGCAAATCGACTGTGTATTTAAGCATGGTGTCTTTCCAGTGGACCTGTTCACAGTACTATTATAGGCAAACTCTGCTTGGGATAGAACTAAATCCTATTGTTTTGAATGATCACCAACTAAACAAATAATCAAATTCTCAAGTGATTGATTTACCACCTCTGTTTGTCCATCCCTTTGAGGATGGTAAAAGATGATATGGTTAAGAGATGTGTCAAAACGACGCCATAACTCCTTCCAGAAATAGCTAAGAAACTTCACATCTCGATCCGATGTGATAGACCTAGGAACTCCATGGAGCTTTACATTGTCTGTGAAGAGTAAATGGGCAATGTGACTAGAGTCTGAAGTTTTCTTACAGGGAACAAATTTGACCATCTTCAAAATTCGATCAACAACCACCATTACAGAATCCACATGATGTTGAGTTTTAAGTAATCCAAAGACAAAGTCCATACTCAAATCTTCCTAAATATTGTCGGAGATGGGAAGAGGAGTGTAAAAACTAGAGTTTTGAGCTTGGTCTTTGGCACTTTGACATATGGCACATTGCTGGACAAATTTGGCTATTTCTTTCTTCATATGTGGCAAATGAAATCTTTCAGTCATGAATGAAGTGGTTTTATCTCTTCCAAAGTGTCCTGCCATGCCACCAACATGAAGTTCTCTTATCAAGTGCTCACTGAGGGATGAATATGGGATGCATAGTTGTGTCCCTTAGAACATGAAGCCCTCATGAATATGGTATAGTCTGCCACATCTTCCTTTGCTGCACATTTGTTCCAAATCTCACGGAAATCATCATCATCTTGATACAACCCCTTAAGACTATCAAAACTTGTTATTTCAGCTACCAAAGTAATAAGTAAACTTAACTTCCGACTAAGAGCATCAGCTACCTTGTTGAGCTGCTCGGCTTTATGTTTGAACATAAAGTTGAACTTCTGGAGGAATAAGACTCATCTCGCATACATACAACTCAAGTTTTTTTAGGAATTGACAAACTTGAGGGCTTGGGGGCGCTATGCAATACAAACTCCTTATGTACTTGATAGTGCTCCCAATGCTATAAGGCTTGCACTATTGCATACAACTCTTGCTCGTAAGTGCTCCAATTTCACCTAGTATCACTTACCTTCTCGTTGAAATATTCCACGGGTTTACATTCTTGTGTAAGAACTGCCCCTATACCCACCATGGATGAATCAGTTTCAACCTCAAATGCCTTGTCAAAGTTTGGAAGTACTAATATCAGGGATGAACTAAGCTTTACTTTTACCAAAGCGAAAATGGCTTCTTGCTCTTGTTCCCAATAAAATTTTCCTTGCTTCAAACAGTTGGTAATGGGAGCGACAATGCTGCTGAAATCCCGAATAAACCGCTTATAGAATGTCGCAAGACCATGGAAACTTCGCACTTCACGCATTGACTGCCCTATTTCTACATGCAAATGTAGCCCCAAATTCTTATCAATTTATGCGTGTCTCTCGGGTAAAACTGTGTTTTTAACCCTTAAATCAAGTTATACAGGTCAAAGTTTGGTTTGGAGCTTAATGGTATTGGATGAAGTTGAAGTGGAGCAAAAAAAAAAAAAAACTCAAAAATGCAAAACAGATACAAAAGCGACCTCAAGGTGACCTCGTCAAGGTCACCCCTATGTCGCTATTCTCTCGGCTTAAGAAGCTCTCCACCAGATGCAAAAGCGACCTCAAGGTGACCTCGTCAAGGTCACCCCAAGGTCGCTATTCTCTCAGCTCAACAAAAGCGACCTTAAGGTGACCTCCAGGTCACTTCAGCCAAAGTTGCCTCAAAACTCCTCCTTTCAGACAGAGAGCAAATCGACCTTAGGGTGACCTCACCCAGGTTGCCTCAAGGTCCCCCCTTTACCCGGAAAAAGTATAAAATCAAGAAAATGACCTTTTTGCCCTTGCCCTAATTCACTAATCTATATATTATTTTGCCATTTTCAGACCTAACCACCACTCCCTACCCAAAAACACTCTCTTAAAACCTCACCCTTTCATCTTCCTCACATACAACCCACACATCTTCCAAGAAAACTACCAAGACACCACATTTTCCTACAATCCAAAGCCTTCATCACTTCCATACACCAAATCCATCATCATCTCACACTTTTGGGCAAAAAAGGGGTTGAAGACAACAAGAAGGAGAAGAAGAATCAAGACAAGGAGGAAGCTCTTTATTTAGTTTTCTCTAAACTCTTTCTCCATTACTTTTTGTTGTAGAGCCATGTATTTACTATCATATATGTTTTGGATGGCTCTCATGTGTAAAATGAACTAATTTTCCCTTGCTAAGACTTGATGAAACTAAACCCTTGATTTTATCTATAAAGACTACTCTTTTATTCATTTATGTCTTATGTTATGTATGGATGTTTTTGAATACTTAATGCTTTCACTAGATTGATCACCTTGTGAATGATTTTTAGTGGTGTGTTATGGACCGAGGGGTGATGCACACCACATGTTTGATAAAATGTCCACTATATATGTCTAGTAAGGTAGAGATACACGGGGCTAGAGTATAGGATCCTTGTATGTGTGCCAAAACTCCTAATGAATTCATGCATGTATTCTAGGGTCATCGAGAGATAGGTTTTGGGTGTGCTTGGGTATTATTTCTATTACTTAAGGGAGAATAGAGGTTATTGTTGGGTACACGGGTCTACAACACACAAGTGCACTAATTGGGTAATTGAGTGAGTCTAGAACTTCATTAGTTAGAGGGTGAGGTGGATTCTTTGTCTTAGCATTTCGCATCATATATTTACACTCATCATTACATTCAAGTTCGTATTTTACTTTGTAGTTGCTTGATAGTTTAATTTAGAGTAATTGTAGTTTCAAGACAATATCTCTCTTTAATCATTGTTCAAATAGTAATTGAATTAATCAATTTCGGTAATCAACTCCTCAATCTTCTTGGGAACGAACTTTACTTATTATTGTACTACACTCCGGTCTCGTACACTTGCGAGCGTCCACTTGGAGCGAGTCACACACATTCTTAGGAAGAGATCTATTGACGATAACTTCAACTTTCTTTCGGTCAGCAGCAATACCATGCTCACTGATTATGAATCTCAAAAACAGTAATCTGTTAGTCATAAAATCACTTTTTTTTTACGTTCAAAAATAGCTTAATTGATTCCAATACTTCTAAGACCTCCTAGAGCTGTGTTAAGTGTTCTTCTTCACTCTTACTATAGACAAAAATATCATCAAAGTATACCACCACGAACTTCCATATAAACGGCTTGAGGGCCTGATTCATTAGTCGCATAAAGGTACTTGGTGCATTGTACAACCCAAATGGCATTACCATCCACTCAAACAAACATACTATTGTCTTAAACGATGTCTTCCATTCATCTTCGGGTCGTATACGGATTTGGTGGTATCCGCTACGTAAGTCCAACTTTGAAAAGTACTTTGAACCTTCTAACTTGTCTAGCATATTCTCCATTCTATGGATGGAAAAGCGATATTTCACAGTAATCTTATTGATAGCTCTACTATCCACGCACATCTGCCATGAACCATCTTTCTTGGGAACTTATAAGGCTGGGACAGCACATGGACTCATACTAATACGAATTAGCTGCTTCTTCAATAGTTCATCAACCAAGCCTTGAAGGACCTTATGTTCTGAAGGACACTTCTAGTAATGTGGAAGGTTTGGGAGGTTGGCCTCAGAAACCAAATTGATTTGGTATTGGATGTCACGAATAGGTGAAAGCTCATTAGAAAGCTCGGTGGGAGATAAATCTTCAAATTCCTGAAGTAGTCCTTGAACCAGCAAAGGGATTTGTACTTCTTTAACGCTGTCTCTTTGCTCAACATCACATATAATTTCTGGTTGCTCTTAATCTCCTACAGAAATTCTCCCAATTTGCATCAACAAGGTCTTGTTCTTTTCTCCAACATTGGGCTTAGTTGAAGTAAAATAGGTAAGTGACATAAGTGCAAGTTCTTTGTCTTGCCAAGTGAAAACATAGCGGTTGGCACTTCCTTTATAGCAGCATCCACATCATATTGCCAATGTCGCCCCAAAAGAAGATGACATGCATCCATATCCACTATATCACAAACTATCACATCTTGGTAATGATTTCCTAAAGAGAAAGAAACCCGACAAATCTCTTAAACATTAGACTTAATCCCCTTCTTTATCCATCCTATGTTGTATGGTTTTGGATGCTTCTCCATGCTTAGACTTAAGTCTTTGACAAGACCTTTAGATATGATAGTTTTTTTAAGACAACTTTTTTTATTTTATTTTTTTCGATTACATTATATATATATATATATATATATATATATTAACATGATTTCAGAATTTTCTGGAGAGGCATACCTACTCCAACAACTCCTACATTGCTTACTCAAAAAATAATTTTACAAAATAAGGATCACCATTCCTTTTCAACTAAACTTCCCTAAATTAAGCTAAACATTTGAAAATCCATTTTAACAAAAGAGTATCTAGAAAAATCTCACTTAACTAACACTCATCCTTGAGATTTTTCTTGGAGACTCCCAGCTTAGCTCTTAGAACTTCAAACTTTCCTTTAGGAAGAGCCTTAGTCATTATATCTACAATTTGCTCATCTGAGCTGCAATAAACAAGCGTAATATCACCAACACTTTCTGCTTGCCTAATAGCATGGAACTTCACATTTATGTGCTTGGTACGCCCATGTTGAACTGGATTTTTGGCCATTGAAATTGCAGACTTGTTGTCCACCATAATTGCAGTAGGTTCGGCTTGATTTTGCTCCAAATCACTTAAAATTTTCCTCAGCCATATAGCCTGATTTGTGGCAGCAGCAGCAGATATATATTCTGATTCTGCAGAAGACTGAGCCACCACTTCCTGTTTCCTTGAATTCCATGAAAACATGCATGAACCAAGTGTAAAAAGGTATCCAGAAGTGCTCTTCATGTCATCAACACTTCCAATCCAGTCACTATCTGAATTACCCATCAAATTCCCCTGCTCTTGTCTTTTAAACCAGATGCCATAGTCTGATGTTCCCTTGATGTATCTCAGTGCTCTTTTTGCAACACCAAGATGAACTTGACCTGGATTATGCATAAACCTGGACAGTAAGCTTGCTGTGAACATAAGATCAGGTCTTGTTGCTGTTAAATATAACAAACTCCCAATCAAACTTCTGTAAATTGCAGGATCAGCCTTGTCTCTACCATCTTTAGAGATCTTTTCATTGTGAACTAATGGTGTTGACACAGGTTTACACCTCTCCATCTTGAATTTCTTTAGGATATCCGGTGCATATTTCCTTTGAGAAATGAAGATTCCATTGTTTGATTGATGAATCTCATTTCCTAAAAAATAGTTCATCTCACCCAAATCAGACATTTCAAATTTACCATCCATTTCTTGCTTGAATTGACTCACCATAGCTTCATTATTTCTTGTCACTAACATATCATCAACATATAGTGACACCACAAGCACATCACCATTCTCAACTTTCTTCACATACAATGCAGCCTCATTCTCATTTCTGTTGAAACCACAATTGCTGAGATGTTCATCAATTTTGGCATACCAGGCTCTAGGGGCCTGTTTTAACCCATACAAAGCCTTGTGTAGTTTGTAAACTTTACTCTCCATCCCTGCAACTAGGAAACCTTCAGGTTGATCAATAAAGATTTCTTCATGCAATGTTCCATTCAAAAATGCAGATTTGACATCTAGATGATACACCTTCCATCTGGATTGAGCTGCTAAGGCAATGATAAGCCTTATCGTATCATGTCTTGCAACCAGAGCAAATGTGTCTCCATAGTCTACACCTGCAATTTGTGCATAGTCTTTTACCACTAACTTAGCTTTAGATTTATGGACTGAACCATTTGGATTTAGTTTTGTTCGATAAACCTATTTAACTCCAATGACATTTCTGTTTTTGGGTCTATCAACCAACTCTTAAGTGCCATTCTTTTCAATCATTCCAATCTCCTTGTCCCAATTCCAATAAGCATGTTCATCCACAACTACATCTCTGCTGACTGGGATGTTTTTTGTATGTAGATTGAAGATTCTATAGCCTTTAGCTTGTGATGAATAGCCAATAAAAATTCCCAGCTCACTTTTCTGATCCAATTTGCTTCTCTTTACAGAAGGAAAAATGAGAGTAGCAAATTGAACCAAAGATCTTCAAATGCTTAGCAGAGGGTTTTACTCCACTCCATGCCTCAATTGGAGTTTTTCCATCAATAGCTTTCGTTGGTAGTCTATTCAAAAGATAAACTGCCGTATAAACAGCTTCAGCCCAAAATCTTTGTGGCAGCTTCTTTTCCAACAGCAGACATCTAGCCATTTCAATCACCGTCCGGAAACCCCATTCTGTTCTGGTGAGTAGCTTACAGTCAACTTATGATCAATTCCAACATCTTCACAATACTTATTAAATTCATTTTAGGTATATTCTTTACCTTTATCAGACCTTAGAGCCTTTAGCTTACATCCACTGTCTTTCAGCTAAAGCTCTAAATTTTTTAAACACCATGAACACTTGTGATTTGCTACTTAAAAAATATACCCAAGTCATCCTTGTTAATTCATCAATAAAAAGCCAAAGTATCTATTTTGGCTCAATGATGGTGTCTGCATAGGTCCACACACATCAATATGGACTAATTCAAGTTTCTCTTTAGCTCTCCATGTAGCACTGCCGGAAATGTCTGCCTATGTGCCTTTCCCATTTGACAAGATCCACACACTTCTTTAGAGTATGAGATCTGTGGTAAGTCCCTTGTTAAACCCTTCTCATGCATAATTTTTTAAGTAGCATAGTTAAAATGGCCATATCTCCTATGCCACAGCCATGATTCCTCCTCACTAGCATAATTAACACTGTCAACTGCTAATTTCCGGTCAACAGGAAACTTCTTATCAACCATCTCTACTTTAACAATCAAGTTCTCATTAGAATCAAACACACAACAATACTTTCCTTTAAATGACAAAGAATAACCTTTAGAGAGCATTTGAGCCACACTTAATAAATTATGTGCTAAACAAGGAATATAGAGTAAATCATGTATGAACTTTGTACCTTGTTTAGTTTGCATAGCAACTGACCCTTTTCCTTGTGCTTCAACCAATTCACCATTTCCCAATCTAACTCTTGTCTTGATAGACTTGTCAAAAGTGCTAAATAACAGCTCATTATTTGACATATGGCACGCACATCCACTGTCAATGAACTAACTAGCTCTGTCAGTAGTAAGTGCACCATTTGAAACCATAAACAAGCTATCTTCCTTTTCTGTGATTCTTCAGTGAAATTTGCATGTTGAACAAGTTGTTGCTGTGACTGGTTCTGTTTTGTCCTGCAATACTTTTCAATATGGCCTAACTTTTTGCAGAACCTGCACTGTATAGGAGGTTTCCCCTTGTACCAGCACTCATTCTCCTGGTGATTTGTTCTTTGACAAATGCTACAAGGTGGAAACTTGCCTTTCTTTGCTTGATCCTTCGGATACATTGGTGCATTCCCTTTTGCTGCTTTGTGCCCTTCACCTTTCTTATTTTCATTACCAGATTGCTTGCCTTTGTGTTTAGCTTGAAATGCACCTTCTATCACTTCTTCATCTCTGATATTTGATCTTTGTTCTTGTGCCTACAATTTGCTAATTAATTCTGCAACTGACAGTGTTTTCAAATCACAAGATTCTTCAATTGCTGAGATCTTGGACTCAAACCTTGCAGGCAAGCTTATCATAATCTTCTCTACTACTTTAGAATCTGGAAATTGTTCACCAAACAGCCTTATTTTGTTCACAAGGTCCAAGAGCTTAGATGAATAATCCTTCACTGTTTCACCTTCCTTCATCTTTAAAATCTCAAACTCTCTTTTAAGAGTTAAGAGTTGAACAGTCTTAGCTCTGTCACTTCCTTCAAACTCCTCTTTTAGCTTCTCCCATACTTCCTTAGGTGTCTCACATGCCATTATCCTAGTGAAGATCACCTCTGAAAGTGCATAATGAAGACATGTAAGTGCTCTTGGTTTCTTAACCTTTTGTTCTTCATGAGTCTTAATTTGTGCCATAGTTGGATCTGGTCCAAGATGAGAAGGATCATTACCAGCTTCTACTGCATCCCATAAATTTAGAGCCTTGAAATAAGTCTTCATCTTGATCACCCATATATGATAATTTTCCTCTGTAAACATAGGAGGACCTGTACCCAAGAAGTTGCTTGAAGCCATTTTACTCTTTCTTACAGTGTTTGATCATTATCCTTACAAACACTCAACAAAGCTTCTTCCTGCCCTCGCAGATCCCTCAAGAAGAAAAGCTCTGATACCACTGATAATTTTTTTAAGACAACAAGATGTAATATCTCGTTGCTCCCACTATCAATAATGACATGCATACCCTTTTCTTGATAGTGCATCGGGTTCGAAAGATAGAGTGTCGTTGTGTATTAGATTTCTCTTTTGGAGAGAGTAACAGACGTTGGACTATACAAGTTGATGGTTCCCCTTCATCCCTATAAACGGACTCTGGACCATAATATTCGTCATCTTTATACTCAGATTCTTCTTCTTAGTCATTTAATCCATCAGCCAAGTTGACTCTCTTTCGCATTGGGTAATCATTGGATCTGTGTCCCGGCATGTCACAGCGAAAACATTTTCCAGTTACAAGTTTAGCATAAGGATTCGACTTGGTTTGGATCGAATAGAGCTTATAAGCAACCTTGTTGCAGCTATTTAAAGTTTCTACCGACCCCTTAAGTTGCCCCTGGTGTGTGTCCCCAGATTTGCGTCCCTGCTTTCTCTGCATTTCCCTTTTCCACACCCATGTTGCGAAATTGACCATGATAGGCACTTTTCTCTTGTTGATGCTCAATAGTATAAGCTAGATTCACTGCTCAGACAAGCTCATAATAGTCATAATGTTAGTCTGCTCTTGAATAGATTCCTTAAGACCACCTGAGTACCTTGCAACCTGTTGTTCTTCTAATTCATTAAGGTCACACCTTGCATTTAACCGGTAAAATTCCTCTGTATATTCACTTACATTACGCCCCCGCTGTAACAACGTTGATATTGCTGGTATAAAAGCTTTGTATAGTTGCTGGGTAGGAACCTAGACCGAAGTAGTTGTCTCATCTTAGGCCAAGAACAAATGGTTGTTTTTCCCTCACGCTGTTGTTGATTTTGTATCGTATCCTACCAGGCAGCAGCCCCTCCTCTGAGATTATACATCACAATCTTCATTTTCTTTTCCTCTGGAACATCCATGGACTCGAAGAAGTTTTCTAATGATTGCAACCAATCTAGAAAATCCTCTATATGCAAATGCCCATCAAACCCAGGTATATCATCTTAATCTTATAGTCAGAGGCATTACGGTTCCTATGGTGGTTGTGGTTTTGGTTTCGTGGAAAAACCAATCATCAACTTCGTCATCGGACTCTGTTTCAGGTGCATAGTTTCTATTTCCTCATCTGACTCATCCTACTTTACAACTTGATGTTGTTGTTCTCTTCTCTATCTGCAGAATAATAGAGTAAGAGTATTATGAGCTTCTTCTCGTCGCCCATTCCGAAGTTCCCGTCGTCGTCTCACATCCCGTTCTCCACCATGTCCAACCTGGGCCAAGGCATCATGGAATTGCTATGCGAGGTTGTCTAACTTCGCATCGAGCTGAATCTCCAGGTCTTTCATGGTTACCAAAAGGGAATGCACGCTACTATCTTCGTCGGTAGCACGGTGACACGTTTCCTCAACACCGGCCATCAGAGAGAGTAGGAAGCAGCCTACGCTCTGATACCAATCTGACGTAGAAGTCTAAAATCGGGAAAAACATTTCCAAATTAGAAAAAGGAAACACAAAGATTATATTCTATTGTTCACCAAAGGGGAAATATTCCTTCAAGGAAATAACGAACGGTTGAGTTGAGAATATAATCTATAAAGAAACCCTACATCAGGTTATACCTGGTACAATACGTAATTAGGAAATAAAAGACAAATTATAAACTCATAAACAACAAATAACAGTAGCTAATAAAAATCAGGTGTCATCTGGGATTGTGTTGTTTGGAGTGTTTCAACTTGGGCTGTGACTTCACAAGAGTTACAAGCTCCTGCATTCACTTATGTTACTGCAAACGAAATTGAAACCTAACAATTGGTCACTCTTTTTTATCCTTATGGTGAAGGTGAAGCAAGGATGAGGTATTATTAGTGATGACTAATGAGATTAGATATGTTTCAGGCATAAATACCAAATCAATTTTTTTTTAAATGATTTTAAAGTTAAATTATTTATATGCTTATGTAAGAAAAGATGAGTAAAGAATGTTTTCCAGTTGTTTGTTTGTACGTCTGAAAGAGTATTGATTGGACTGTTGAACCAAAAACAAATCAATTTTATTTTTTCTGTTTACATCAATAAATATGTTAACTAAAATAAGGAAGGAAGGAATATGTTAAATAAAACAAGATTTCATTGAGTGTCAATAAAACAAAAGATTTCTTTTAAATTCTAAAGTGATTATGAATATTTAGGATTAGTTTTGTTATTTTATAGGGTATGAGGAGTCAATTAGGAATATCTTTTATTTCTTCTTGAACAAGGAATCATATAGTTTTATAAATAGTTCTCATTTGAAATTTCTCAATATTGTTCCTCCTCCTCTTCCTTTCTGATGATGTCGCCGCAGCCACCGCCTTCAGGCATTAGTTTCAATGATCTGGACGACCTCATCATGGAAGACAATGTTGATCATGACCATGAAAAAGCTCGTAATTGTGATGATGAGTTGGACAGTGTTTCTCATCTATTTAAAACTCGGAGATATTCTGATATAATGCACGATCTTGAAGTTGCGCTTCAGAGAGAATCTAATGACCATGACTACCAGCTTATCGTGAATTGCAATGCATTGTCAGTCGATATTGACAATGAAATTGTTGCTATCCACAACTTCATTCATGACAAATACCAGTTAAAATTTCCAGAGCTTGAATCGATTGTGCGTCACGCGATCGACTATGCTGGTGTTGTGAAAAAGATCGGCAATGAGATTGTAGGATTTAATCTAAACCAAGTTGTTAAGTTAGTATAGTCAGTATTGTCTGCTAGTCAGCCATTGTGTGCTTGTGTGTAATCAACAAAGTGTGCTGATAATGTTAGGCTGTTTAGTTAGGCAGTATACAAATCTTTAAGTAATGTTCACACTTAATAGTTATCAGGATTCTAACCTATATAAGGGTTGATCCAGTTTATTTTAATTAACTTAATTCAATACAAAGTAGTGCATTCTACAAATTGATTGTTGTTCATATTTGGTATCAGAGCTTGAGAGCTCGGAGGTGAGTGTGGTAGAGACTGTAAGTGTGAGAGATACACTGTGAGGGAGTGATCTGAGCTAGATTTCAGTTAGGAATCGGATAGCCGGAAAAACTCACCGGTGCCGGATTTGAACCAAGAGAGGTTCAGAGGCATTTTTTTCGGAACCAGAAAAAGAAGGTTCAGACAAAAAAAAACTCAGAAATTACAGGAATCAGTCATCTCCACAACCACCAGCCGCCGACAGTCAGGAGAGTGGGCTGACACCACCAACATCAGAAGGTGCAGCAAGTGAGCACATTTCATTTATTCCAAAGAACTATCGTCAACGGAGGACGTTTTGGAAGTCAAATCGGCATCCTAAGATAAGTTTTTTTTTCTATTTGGATTGAAAGAAGGAGAAACTACTTGTGTTGGAAGAGAAGAGATACAGAGTGGTGTGTTTTTTTTTGATCTGATCTACTGATCAAAAAGGAGAAAGCATTAAAAAAAAGGCAAAGTAGCGTGATTAAAAAAAAGGAAAGAAAGTAAAAGCAAATTTTAAAAAAAAAAGTGAAAAGGAAAGTTTTTTTATCATTGTGTTTTTTTTAATCATTGTGTTGTGTGGTCACGTGCTTAGTGTAGAAAATTACAGATTATACCCCTCTTTGAAAATTTATAAATAGTACCCCTATTTGGTAAATTACAAATGGATACATCTAATTTTGGAAATAATACAATTCAGCTCTAAATACCTAAATTTGATGGAAAGATAAATTTTGAGTATTTGAGGGTCCAGATGCAACTTTTGTTCGAATACCAGGAGTTGTGGACTGTTGTTTTCGAGGGTATTGTTAGTCCAACAGATGCTGCAACAACTCGGAAAGATCTGAAGGTGAGGTTTTTCATCAACCAGTCGCTAGATCAGATGATTTTTGAGAAAATCGCATATGCCACTTCAGCAAAAGAAGCATGAGATATTCTGATGAACTCGTACAGAGGAGTTGAAAAGGTGAAGAAAGTTCGCCTGCAGACTATACGGAGGCAGTTGGAGCTTCTTCAAATGACGAAAACAGAGAAGGTGGCAGATTATTTCTCACGGATATTGGTACTTGTTAATCAAATGAAGTCCAATTGTGAGACGATTTCAGATGTTCAGATTATGGAGAAGATTATCCGAACACTAAATTCCAAGTTTGAGTACAAGGTGACTGTCATTGAGGAGTCTAAAGATCTCGAGACGATAACATTAGATGAGTTGATGGGCTCACTCCAAGCCCATGAACAACGTTTGGATGAGAAGTCAGAAATTGAAGTGGATGAGGCTTTACAAAGCCAGTTAAGTCTGAAGAAAGACAGAGATGAGACTCAGAGGAATTCTAAGTCTAGACAATGGGGTCAGAACTTGCAAAACAGAAGAGGAGGTGGTTCTAGTTCTAGCCAGGGAACAGGCAGAGGGAGCAACAACAACAACAACACTAATCAGAGGAATAAATCTCAGGTTCAGTGTTTTAATTGTAAAAAAATTTGGTCACTACAGGTCTGAGTGCAGATCTAGAAAGCAAGATTTCCATGCAAATGTTGCAGAAGATGGTGATCGTTCAGAAACATTGTTGCTAGCATGCAACATGGCAGACGATAGAGCCAAAAACAAATGGTTTCTGGATTCGGGCTGCAGCAACCATATGTGTGGTAAGAAGAAGATGTTCACTCAGTTAGATGAATCATTTACTTCATCAGTGAAGTTTGGGAATGACACAACGGTGCCAGCGATGAGGAAGGGCAGAATCTCTATCACTTTGAAGGATGGGTCCCAGAATGCCATCTCAGATGTATTGTTTGTTCCAAACCTGCAGAAGAACGTATTGAGTGTGGGACAACTTTCAGAGAAAGGATATGACATACGGATCCACGAAGGAATTTGCACCATCAATAGTGCACAGAAGGGGCTAATAGCAAAGGTAAAAATGTCACAAAACCGTTTGTTTCCGCTGCTTATTAATAGTGATAGTTTACCTTGCTTTAATTTAGTGATTTGTGATGAGAATTGGTTGTGGCACATGCGGTTTGGCCATGTCAATTTTGGAAGTCTGAAACATCTAGCATCTAGAAAGATGGTTTCAGGATTACCTTTCATAAATTCCCCAGATAAAGTTTGTGAGACCTGTGTCTTAGGAAAGAAGCACAGAGACCCATTTCCCATAAGAAAGGCATGGAGAGCCAGTAAGCCCTTGGAGATGGTGCATTCAGACTTATGCTCAGTGGAGGTTCCATCAAATGGAAATTCCAGGTATTTTATTACCTTTATTGATGACTTTAGCAGGAAAGCTTGGGTGTATTTCTTGCAGCAGAAGTCAGATGCTTGTGATGCCTTTAAGAGATTTAAGGCAAATGTTGAGAAGCAGTGTGGAAGATCTATCAAGACGTTGAGAACAGACAAAGGCACAAAATATATTGTCTGCGATGGTTTCTTGCAGAAACATGACATTAATCATCAAATGATAGCCAGATACACTCCTCAGCAAAATGGAGTAGCTAAGAGGAAGAATATAACAGTCATGGATATGGTCAGGTGTATGTTGTACTTGAAGAATTTGCCCAAATGTTTTTGGGGTGATGCAGTTGCTTGTGCGTTCTATTTATTGAATAGGTGCCCTACTAGAAGTGTTCTCGGAAAGACTCCACAAGAAGCTTGGAGTCGACGCAAACCCATTATTGGACATCTACGAGTGTTCGGTTGTATTTGCTATGCTCATGTACCTGATGTTTTAAGGAAGAAGCTTGATGATAAGGCAGAGAAGTGCATTTTCCTCGGCTATAGTCAGATGACAAAAGGATACAAGCTATATAATCTAGTATCCTGGAAGGTAATTGTCAGTCGAGACATTACCTTTGATGAGCAAGGTTGCTGGGATTGGTCTCGTGGTAAGGGGAGCTCTTCAGATGTTAATGTTGATCTGGAAGAGATTGTTCATGAAGAACCTACCCTTATGACACCATCACCTGGTGTGACTCCACATCCAGCAGAATCTTCCAGTCGTCCACAACGCCAACGGGTTTTACCAGCTCGTTTGCAGGATTATGTTCTCAGTATTGACGACTACCCAACTGATGAAGAGTTGGTGAATTTTGCACTGTTTGAAGATTGTGATCCTATCACATATGAAGATGCTGCTAGAAATGATTGCTGGATAACCTGGTGTGACTCCACATCCAGCAGAATCTTCCAGTCGTCCACAACGCCAACGGGTTTTGCCAGCTCGTTTGCAGGATTATGTTCTCAGTATTGACGACTACCCAACTGATGAAGAGTTGGTGAATTTTGCACTGTTTGAAGATTGTGATCCTATCACATATGAAGATGCTGCTAGAAATGATTGCTGGATAAAAGCAATGGATGAGGAGATAAGTGCAATTGAGAAGAATAACACATGGGAGCTTACTGATTTGCCTCGTGGTAAACAGCCCATTGGTGTTAAATGGGTGTATAAGACAAAATACATGCCAAACGGTGAGGTGAAGCGTTATAAAGCACGTCTAGTTGCAAACGTCTACAAGCAGAAACCAGGGATTGATTATTTTGAGGTTTTTGCACCAGTTGCCAGACTTGACACAGTTCGCTTGATTGTGTCTCTTGCCGCACAGAATCTCTGGAGAATCTTCCAGATGGATGTAAAATCGGCATTCTTAAATGGTGAGATAGATGAAGAAGTCTACATTCACCAGCCGATAGGTTTTGTAAAAATGGGGCAAGAAAAGAAGGTCTACAAGTTGAAGAAGGCCTTATATGGGTTGAAGCAAGCACCCAGTGCAGGTATACACGCATTGACACATACTTTATTCAACATGAGTTTCAGAGATGTCCCTACGAGCACACTCTGTACATCAAGACAAATCCACATGGAGATATTCTCATTGTGTGTTTGTATGTTGATGATTTGATTATTATCGGCAATAACCCTGATATGATTGCAGAGTTCAAGAAAGCAATGATTGGTCATTTTAAGATGACAGATTTGGGGTTGATGTCTTACTTCCTCGGCATTGAGGTGAGTCAGACGAATGATGGCATATTCTTATGTCAGAAGAAGTATGCTGGTGATGTGTTGAAGAAGTTCAAGATGGAGGGATGTAAGCCGATTCTCACTCCTGTTGAAGAGAGATTGAAGTTAGTGAAAGATGGGTCTGGTGAGCTGATTGATGCCACAATCTTTCGGAGACTAGTAGGAAGTTTAAGATACTTAACTTCTACTAGACCTGACAGTGCATATGGAGTTGGGCTTATCAGCAGGTTTATGGATTCTCGGAGGCAATCTCACTTGCAAGCTAGCAAGCATATTTTGAGATATGTGAAAGGTACATTAGATGACGGTATCCTTTACTCTTCTGCTGATAAGATTGAGCTTGTGGAATACACACATAGTGACTGGGCAGGTGATATGGAAGAGAGGAAAAGTACTTCCGGACATGCAATATGATGCGGAGCAGATGGTGAGTTCGTATGGGTGGCGAATTTGTATTGGGTCGCGTGGGACAACCAAATCTGGGCTGAACTTCGTAACCCTCTACAGAGAGCAAACGTGGTCGGATTTTCTATTATAATATGTTTTCGGAAAGCTCAAGACAAGCCCTACATTTATTATGAAGACTTTGTCTTCTGTAACGGGCTGCAGTAGGCCTAAATTTGGAAATTTAGTTTCGTGTGCAACAAGCCGGTTGTTTCCTATTTTATTTACAATTCGTTTTTGTTCCTTTATTTTGGGATTCTTTTCCGATTTAGTTTAGTTGTTTTAGACCCCTTATTTAGGAGTTTTAGAAGATATTGAATCCTAGTGATTCGGTTGTTTTATTTTGTTTAGGGTTTTACGGGATATTGAATCCTAATAGTTTTACGTTGTTTTTCCTTATTTAATAGCTTGTATTAAGTTTGAAAAATCAGAAGTTGTTGAATGAATAAAAAAATTAGAGAATTTGTTCTCTTTATCTTCCATTTACGGTATCTTATGAAGATCAATGTATTTGAAGTCTGTTATCCTGGTATCCGTGAGCGGATCAACAACATAATAGTAGGTTTCGTTTCCAGTATTCGTGCGCGAATCAACGGATCCGATTCATTTATCCTTTCTTTCATCGATCGTTTTTTGTCCCAATTTTCAATCTACATCACATTCCATCTTGGTTCCGGAGTATTTTCTTGGTCATCGAAAAAGCAGCTGGTGGTTGCTTTATCGACTACGGAAGCTGAGTATATTGTAGTTGCTAGTGGCGCTACACATGATGTGTGGCTGCGTCGTATGCTTTGTGACTTGAAGCATCAACAGAATCCTCCTACAGTGATCTACTCCGATAACAAGTTCACCATTTCACTGACAAAGAATCCAGTTTTTCGTGGTAGGAGTAAGCACATTGACATCAAGTTTCATTTCATTCGAGACTTGGTAAAGGATAATGAAATCGTGATAGAATACTGCCTTTCTGAGGAGCAGATTGCAGACATATTCACGAAGCCGCTCAAAGTCGATTCATTCCTAAAACTGAAGTAAACTTTAGGCATGATAAGTTATGGAAAACTTGGTTTAAGGGGAGATATGTAGGATTTAATCTAAACCAAGTTGTTAAGTTAGTAGAGTCAGTATTGTCTGCTAGTCAGTCATTGTGTGCTTGTGTGTAATCAACAAAGTGTGCTGATAATGTTAGGCTATTTAGTTAGGCAGCATACAAATCTTTAAGTAATATTCACACTTAATAGTTGTCAGGATTCCAACCTATATAAGGGTTGATCCAGTTTATTTTAATTAACTCAATTCAATACAAAATAGTGCATTCTACAAATTGATTGTTGTTCACAGAGATGGATTTAACTCTTATTAATCTAGAAGGACTTCTGCCATCGGTTACTATTATGGTGGTTTCAATCATGGCTTCTACTACAACTAGGAAACCACTTCCAGAGAATGTCCTGGAGGAAACAATCGATGCATGTGACAGAGTATTTGCTCTTGATTCGGTGAAAAAGAAGGTTCTTGATTTCTTGGAAGGCAGAATGGGATATATCGCGCCAATCTATCTGCGATAGTTGGAAGTGCGGCTGCAGCGAAACTCATCGGAATCACCGGTGGCGTCTCAAAATTAGCTAATATGCCTGCGTGTAATGTGCAGCTTCTTGGCGCCAAAAAGACTGATCTTATGTGGTTTTCTAATGCTACTTCGCGATTTTGTATTGGGTATCTTGAGCAGACATAAGCGTTTCGAGCCACACCGCCCTATCTGAGGAGTCGTGCCTGCCGGCTGTTGGCTGCAAAATCAACACTTGCAGTGCGTGTGGATTCCACCAGAGGAGATCCTTCAGGGAGTGCTGGAAGAGCTTTGAGACAAGATTTTCATAACAAGATTGAAAAATGGCAGGAGCCTCCACCTGCAAAGCTACGTAAGCCACTTCCGGTTCCTGATTCTGAGCCTAAAAGGAAGAAGAGAGGCGGCCTCCGGTCAAGGAAGATGAAGGAAAGATATGCAATGACGGATATGAGGAAGATGGCCAACAGGATGCTATTCGGGGTACCGGAAGAGAGCTACTTAGGTGCTGGATATGGAAACGGCTATGGAATGCTTGGTCAGGTTGGGTTTGGCAAACTGCGCCTATCAGTTACTCGGAGAAAACTCTCTGTTGCAAAGAAATTATCCAAGGGCAGACGCTAGATTGCATTATCAGGTCTTGATATGTTTTTTGTTCTTGTATTAGTTCCTTTTTTTTATTTTGTTAAATTTTGTTCTCGTTGTTTCCTGAATAGGAATGTTAATAGTATATTCGGATTAAAGATGTTGTAATCAAGTTCGATGAGCAGTTTCTGACCTTCCGCTCACCACAATAATCTAATAGCAGCAAGGTTTCTCCTTTTTTTATCCAGATTGTTCTTCTTAATAAACAAAATGCTCAGATTTCTTTAGCTTTTCTACTTTAGAGTTGGTCTGATTAGGAATGTTTCTATACTAAAGCTTTAAGGATTTTATGCATTATCCGGGTAATTCTTGAAGCTTTAAGTTTTTTATGGTTATGTCTTTAAGTTGTTTAGGATTTTATGGTCATTTTCTCAAGTTACTATTACGAAAATGCTAAAGAGGACGAGGTGGAGAGATCCAGAGTCGTACTGCTGGAATTTGGATGCTCAGATACTTGCCTCATATGACTCATCATTTTAATGAGCAGGAATTCAACACTTTTAAAGCAAGTACATTCCAATACTAGAGGTATGAACTTATCTGCTCATCTGTAATCTTACAACCACTATAACCCTATTGTATATCATCAAAGGTAGTGAAGCTGTTTTATGCATCAGTAGTTGCAATCTTCTCTTCTGCAATTCTTTTTGCATCTAGTTTAAATTTCTGCATCTCTTATTGTTTGATTGGATGTTCATATTACTCATTTCAGTTTCATTTTTTTTCTCTCTTAGAGGTTTCTTATTCAACCAGCTAGCTAGCTAGATGAACTTAATATGCTAAATAAATATATCTTATTAGAATCTAACTAATGGACACTATTATCTAACAATATCAACTATATAGTAACTTTCTCTCTCTATCTATCTATCTATATATAACACCCCCACAATGAAGTTCAAATAGCACAACATATACAGCAAAAAAAATCACACCAAAAAAGAAATAGAAAGAGAACAATATGAGTCTCAAACATGAAGTCATGGTATTGTGTTTGGCTTTGGTTAGCTTGGTGGTGGCAAACCAAGTCCAAGTTGGTGCAACCAGAAACATAGACCCATCTGCACTTGGCCCCTGCAAATTGTCTAGCAGTTCAGCACCAAGGTGCGGTCACAACGACCAAGCTCCTCCTCAGAAAGCTAATGAATACAAATCGTGGCTGCTCTAGTTTTCATCGCTGCCGTCAAGGTTGAAATGATCATGTTTGAACAATCAAGGCAGTGTGTGTGACAGTGTAGAAGTGCAGTTGTGTTTTGATGATTCTTTTAAAACCCGATAGTATAGCGGATTGTGATCATTATGAAGCTATATGAATTGTTCATCTTTATATCATGGTTCACTGATAGTAGATAAGTTTACTATAATCTTATTATTTAATCTATCTTACGAGAAAGTTTATGATACAATTGGTGTCAGTACGATTCAAAATGTGAAAAACGAAATGCTAAAGTATTTGAAAAGCACATATTAAACATACTATGATCCTATTCATATGATATAGCTCTTGGAGAAGGTCATTTCGAAATGATGAATGCTGTGGTGCTTCAGGTCAAGTGGAAATGGAATGAAACAGAAAGAAGAAGTCTGTTAATAGTCAAATTTGGCTAAGGACCAAAGGGAAATTTTCCACCCTCAAACCGGGCTCCATGCCTGAGGTCATCCACCAGGAGACCATGTTACTCAAAGCCGAGCTACGGTACCGTCCCACAGGAATAAGGACGGGCATCAGAAACACCCGGAGTAGAGCCCGGCTAGGTCAGATCGAGCCCGCGTCATCGAACCTAAAACCAGGAGATCCCCCTGAAGTCGGGATTACCTCGCAAATTCTCCAGAAGCTCGCGTATACCTCGCTAACACAGGGGGATGTTCGTAGGAGGCCGCACCTAGATTCAAAAGATCAAAAAGTCAAAAGGTCAAGGGAGGCTAGACCTAGCTCCTAGCTAGACGAGACTCCTTAATATCGGAGCCAGGACACCGATCAACCTCACCATGATACATACCATATTCAACGACACCAATGGGGGACCACGGTAGACCCGAAGACACACATGATTACATCTACAGACGTTACATACGTACAGAACAAATAATAGAGTCTAAGTAGGAAACAAATTGATCTCCACCAAGATATCCTCAATTTAACAATTAATTCAAAGTCAATGACATGAAAAAAGTAAAAATCTCGTCCGATAAGGAGGGGAGGGACGGAGAAAATCAAGGGGAAAATCAATTAGTTTAACCTAGGAAGACATTGTATAAAGAAAGGAGACCCGGCTTCTGAAAAAAGGTGACTACTATTTGACAGGTATACGACAAGTATCCGACTACACCCTAGAGAGAATTGAGAGCAATTTGAGAGAGATTTGTATACCATACATGATCAATAAAGAGAATATTTTTCTTTCATTTGGGTGGTGAATTGTATCATTATTCCTTGTCATTTTATAAAGCACTGTTACACATATGATCAACCTTGGCCACCACCTACGTGGTAGTGGATTCGAGGGTGTTAATTGAGATTTCTCGTTTTGAGCAAAATTTCTGTTAACAAAATATAAAGAGAAGCAAACTACTAGCAAAGAAGACCGGCAATCTAAAAGAACATCACACGTTATGATCACTTTGCCAAAATTCCATTAAATGCCGAATTACATATCTTGCATACAAAATACAACCAGTAAGTAAAAGCAGAGATAACATGAAAACAATAAACGGTTAACCAAACTGCACCGAGTTTTGTGAGTGACCATGCCCTAAAAGTAGGGAACCATAAGTTAACAAGAGTATTGACATACAAGATAACAGATCTACGAAATAGAGGAGGTCGATCTCATTGCGGAAGTTAAACTGCATTTCAACAACAGAATTTAACTCTATCCAACTAAGTTGTCAACTATACAACTTATTAACAAAAGGTTAGTGCAAAAGAGCTTCAATTAGGAAACTGGTCCCAGATAATCGCCCTCCAAACTGACCAAGGCTTGAAATTCCCTCTCCGCCTCAAGCCACTTCGTTCCTAACACAATGACACGAACCACGACATCCTTCTTGATCTTGGATAGCTTATCATTCATGAATTCCGGATCCTCCCCTGGCACGTACATAACGATAATCAGGCATTTTCATATTAGAGAGATAGATTTTCTCTATTGGTCCACACCTCAGGAAAACCCCATGCTTCAGCACCTTGTGGACGACTCCCTCTATAATCTCTCCCCTGAAAATTTTGAAGGTTATTCCACTGAAACGAACCGGAAACAGCACATCTCCAGTGCTCTGTCGGACTTTTCCCTCTCCAATTTTGTCCAAAGTCGTGACAGCCAGAAAATATCCAAGTTCTTTGCTCGCTTTTTTGGAAGCAAAGTCATCCAACAGTCGGAGGATCATAGATCTCTGGAGCATCAGGCCGTTTGACTCCAGGATTTCGGCAGGAATGATAATATTCCAGGGCAACTGGACTTTGAGAAACATCTTGTACCTGTCACATGCAAAAGGTGAGCAAACGGTAATCAATTGTAAACTACTTCCGATTAGTGACACTCTACTGAGAATGTCCTTATATTGTGTGCATGGAGAAAATCATTTGTATAAAAAGTTTAGTGCAAAGTGACATATAATGGAGAAATTGTTCGGCTTAATACCAACATTATAATTCAAATTTCGAAAGTGATTCGAAAAAAACAAGATTTGGATACGATGGAGGTGGTCAAATAACAGCACTCAAATGTGTTTCCTATATATATAAAAGGGATTGAGAGTCACAGCTCAACCACCAGTACTTCTTCATCATTTTATCCCTTTTTAATGACTGTATAGCTTTATTTATACAAATTATTGATTTCTTCAAGAAGGAGGTTTGGTTAGGTTATCATTGTTACATGAATTTCGATTTCTCTCACAAAATTCAACATTCACTTAAAATCCGAAGCTTCCAATATTATATACATGGTTTCCGACCAAAACTTTAACAGTACAGACTTCAACAACATTTTTAAGGAAAAGAATGATAAACAGTATAAAGTGCGATTACAAACTAAAAATAGAGATTATCTAAATTATTAATTATGATATCAAGATTTTATATACAATGTATTGAAAGATTTTTCCATTTATCATAAAAACTAACAAACAATTAAATAAAAAGCAATGTATCAAAGAAAATGTGCTCGAAATGCATTCGTAGTCCATCGAAATGCTATACATCCCACCTAAAATCTCACATTTTTCATCCCAACATATGTGGCATTTGAAATGTCAAATGGTGAGTGGATACATGTGGTAGGTGAGATAAAGTATAATTAATGTGTATCCACTTACAATTTGACACCTCACATGCCACATGTGTTGGGATGAAAAAAATAGGATTTTAGGTGGGATGTTTAGCATTATTCTATAAATAAACTGTGTACTTACGTGATTCTGGCAGCGGACGTGCGACGAGGGGTTCACAGGCGAAGGTTTCCGCTCTCTGCTGAGTGAGTGTGTAAGCGAAAGTGCGAGTAGAAAAACTAGAAATTGAAATGTGAAATTAGGGTTTGGTTGTTTATATAGATAGGGAGTGATTACATGTAAACAAATGTAACGTAAATAAAACAAATCAGAGTGTGCCACGTGCTATAGTTTAGGGGAAAACCAATAAGGTAAATATTGGTATTTTCCCTACTGCTAAACATCTCACATAAAATCCCTAATGATTACATGTGATGTTTTATCTCACCTACCACATGTATCTATTAACCATTTAGCATTTCAAGTGTCACATGTATTGAGATGAAATATGTGAGATTTTAGGTGGAATGTGTAGCATTACGGTTAAATATATATATATATATATATATATATATATTTATATGGAAACTGAAAAGAAAAATTATATGGTTCACAATTTTATAAAAAAAAATAAATAATAAAATTTTCTTCTTCAATCATATCATTATTAAAGAAAAATAAATTTAAAAAATAAAGAACTTTTTTCTTTTCAAATTTTCTTTTTGGGAGACCTGGAACATCTTCTTCGTTCTTAATAAACAAAATTAAAGAAAAGATTGAAATCATAAACTTTTATTTTCAATTGTCATTAACATCAAGTAAATAAAAAAAAACTGTTCTTTTTTTCTTTTTTTCGGAGATCTTGAAACCGAATCTCCATCTCAAATCACCATTTTATTTTCTTCTCCATCATCATTATTAAAGAAAAATAAATGATTTTTTTTGGGTGATTTGGAAACATCCAGATCTCTATCTTCTTCTTTCTCAATAGACGAAATTAAAGAAAAAAATTGAAATCATAAACTTTTGTTTTTCCATTATCATTAACATCAAGTAAAGAAAATAAAAGAAAAACAGAATACTGTTTTTTGGGAGATTCCGAAACTAGCAACCTAGATCTCCATCCCAAATTCCATTTTTGTCTTCTCAATCATCATTATCATTTAAAGAAAAAAATTACACAAATTTCTTTTTTGGGTTCGATTTCCATTTTGTTCTTCATCTATCATCATCACCATTTTTGTTTCTCAATCAGTCATTAATTAAAGAAAACAAAAGAAAGTTCGAAAAAAAAATGCAAGAGAGGGAGATCTGGGATCTCACTCAATGGTAATCAGGTGTCTCTATTAAGGGGGATCTCAATCTCCCTTAATGGAGGCGCCTGTCCCCATGAAGAGAGATCTCATATCTCTTATAAATGGAGATCTTATCTCTATTAGACCTTTATCAAGGGATATCGGGATCCCCTTTGAAGGAGATCCAAATCTCTATGGAGGAGAGCTCCTCCATGGAGGTCGATCTGATCTTCATTGGAGAGACTCTTCCAATAAAGTTTTTTTAATTATTTTTTTAAAATAAAATTATTATAATGTTGTTAAAATATCATGCTTAGGGGCAAATTGATCATTTTGTGATATTTGACTGGTCAACAGTTAATTCTAAAGATCAACCATTTAGTCAAGGGTACTAGTCTATTATTTTGGCAAAAGTGCAGTCTAGTTGCAATATCAACAAAGGTTAAGGAATTTTCATGAAATTTCCATTCTTTTTCTCTTACTAGTTGTTGGTTGCTAACTTGCTACAAAGTGACTAATCTGCAACAAAGACCCAAAGTAGCACCTATCAGAGACTTCAACGAAGCTCTCCCCGTTGATGTTCAAGTCTTGTTATTGTAAATATTGTTTCATTGGACACCATCTCCTTACAAATTTATTTTTAAGGATGAGTTTTACCTAATGAGTTTGTATCAATTGATATCAAAGTCTACATCACGACAAGTAGTGGGTTCGTTGTGGACAGGACGACCTGGGAAAGACTGCTACTCGAGGAGGAATCTGAAAAGTCACCCAACGGGAAATGATAGGCCGTCGTGGACAAGGCTGGGAAAGCGTGGTGAAATGTTATGATCTCACATTTACTAAGTATGAGATTAGTCACAGGTATATATATAACTCATTGGACACACTGTCTTTACAAATCGGTTTTTAAGGATGAGTTCAATCTAATGGGTTCATATCATTAATCTCGTCGAGTCCTAGCATTCTAAAATGACAAAACTGTGGCAAATAGTTGTTAGCCACGTCAACAAACATTTAAAAATTTTACTCTCAAATTATTATATTTCAAGCATATAATAATTCCTCCCATTAGAATACCAACCATATATGATATATCTCTCCAAACAAAATCAACTTCAATATATTGTAATCTGAATCTGGAACATGTATTCTTCAATATTAAGTATGAAAAAAATAATAATAAAAATAAAAAGAGAAGGGCGTCACCTCATCAATTAGATTTGGGGAATTGTATTACTGAGACTCTGAGAGGGCATTTGTAGATGAATATATACAACAAAACAGGTAGCATCAATCACTACAAAAAAATGGTCTTTTTCGACGGCTAAATGCCGGTGGAAAAGACGCTTTCCCGTAGGAAATGCGCTTTTCTGACGGGAAAAACCCGTCAGAGGCCGTCACAAATACGCTTGTCGCAAATAACCATTTACTGACAAGCCGTCAAAAATACTACTATTTCCGACGGCCCCTGGCCGTCGGAAATAATAAAAATGCCGTCAGTAATATTAATTGAAGGTGGTCAAAATTACTAGTATTTCCGACGGCTTACTTTTATTTCCGACTGGAAATGGCCGTCGGAAAAGGTTCATTGAAAAAAAAGGCACCCCTTTGACTCTACATTTTATGTGGCTCGAACCTGTGACTTGGATTTGATAGTAAAGGGTTTTTTTTTTTTGAACGATATTTTATTAAAGGCCAAGCAGGCCAGGAACAACAAAAACAAACTCAAAAGGAAACCAAGCAAACCAACAACACAGAACCAAGAACCCAGAAACAGAGGAGGATCTCCAAACAAAAAGACAGCGCACAGACAAGCCAGAAACACAGCCCCTGGTACAAACAAAAACAAAAAACAAGATCCACTCAGTTACCAAAATCACCCCATTCTATGAAGTCCCCTTTCTCACCGGATCCCATCTTGGCAAGATTGTCAGCAAACTGGTTGGAGGCTCTTGATCGAAATTTGACCTCTCCCTTCAAAAACTTCAGGTTGCTCCTTATATCATAGATTAAGTTGACAAGCTTAAAGTTTCCTATGCCCTTACCATTGATCCAAGACACAGCAACCATCGAATCACTCTCAATGACTAAATTGCGACCCACGCATGCTGAAACAGAGCAGCACAATTCCACAGCTTTATGAATGGCTAATAACTCAGCTGTGTTGGAGTCTTGTATACCTACAAATAGAGAAAACATGCATAGAACCTTGCCATTACCATCTCTTAGAACTCCGCCAATACCAGCCGGACCTGGTTTCCCTAACACAGAGCCATCAACATTAAATTTAATGTCATCATTCGGAGGAGGAGTCCAGACTTCCACTCTTTGTCTCTTGTTGCAGCTGTTATCCAGACATAAATCGGTTATGTTTAACAACAAGGCAGTTAACGTTTCTTTTGATCCTGAGCCATGGTGTTTGAACCACCAAGCCATTCGAAATTTCACCATATCTAGAGCTTGCATAGCAGAAGCAGCAATGTCACTCTTACCATTTTTCTATAACTTTGTATCTGATATCTATTGCATACTAATTATATATAAGCTATTGATATGTTTGCATACTATCTAATTAAATATATATTTTTGTATAATATTTAAATATAACTATTGATATTGTTTTTAAAAATAATATTTTATTAAAATATTTCTCTTATTTCATAGGAAATTACATTTTACTACTACTTTATCTTAAAATAGGATACATATATTATATTCTTGTTGATTTTATTTTTTATAATCAATATTTTACTAAAATATTAATAATTTTTATTAATTAATAATTTAAACTTATTTTAGTAATTACTAATAATTTTGCTATATTTTATATTTATTTAATTTAGTCAGATGTACACATAAAGTAAACTTCTTATTAGTACCATTTTTTTGTCCCTAAAGTCTGGTCCCTATTGTCTAATTTTCTTGCAGTGATCGCCATAATTTTTTTTTTTTACATTACCTATGACATATTATTTGAAAAATTCAAAATTAAATCAAAATATTTGGCGAAAAATTTAACAGAGTGATTTCGCTAAAAAAAATAGTGATAAATATCAAAATAACACATATAGTGATACATTTAAAATATTGACCAACAAATCACATTTTTTTTGTAGTGTATAAATTAGCACACACATTCCATTATAATTTATTAATTACTATTATAATAATAAATTAATTATTTTTTCCATAACAAATAATATAGGAAATGGTACTGCATTTTCGATAGCGTAATTGCCCTTAAAATTAATTCGAATTAAATTTTACCATTTCCGATAGCATAAAAAATGCCGTTGGAAATACAGATTATTTCCGATGGCATAAAAAAAGCTGTCAGAAATACATACTATTTCCGACAGCATAAAATATGCTGTCGGAAATACAGACTATTTCCGACGGCCATTTAGGCCGTTAGAAATTTCTTTATTTCAGATGATATAAGGACTATTTCCGACGGTTATTGGGCCGTCAGAAATATGGTATTATATTTTTGCTCATTTTCGACGGCACTAATATGGCCGTCGGAAAAGGTACCATTACCGACAGCAATTAGTGCCGTCGGAAATAGTTCGTCACTAATAGGCATTTTTTTGTAGTGAATCAACCATTTCTCATAACAGTATCAAGCTTTTTATGAAATATGAAATACAGTAAGGCCGCAAGACAAGTAAGAATTTATGTATGTAAGAAACTCAAGCTAAAACCAAATAGAAACGAACATCGGTTTCCTATAAGTGCTGGCAGCCGAAATGGAAAACATGATTATTTGACTATACAATCATTTACAAGTCGATTTCATCAGTCCCAGACAATGAGATTGGTCCAAGGGATTCACCTTCTAAGCTGGCAAGCATCACAAAGTCCATTTTCATTATCTCCCCTCTTTTCTCTATCCATCTCACACCAAGCACCAACAAGCACACAACCACACCATTCTCTATCTTTGCAAGCTGGTCATTCACAAAGGTTGGATTTTCCCAAGGAACATAACTGTAATTTGGCATCTTCCAAAATGAGAGAAAAGCATATTTCACATGTCCACAATGCAAGAAGACTATGAATCTGTATATGTTGTGCATTACTCCCTCCAAGACTTCACCCCTTAAAGGCATGAAGGTGCGACATTTGAATGCTATAGAGAAGAACCTATTCTTTGACTCATCCTCTAACTTTCCATTGCCAATGCTCTTTAAGCTAGTTACTATTGATAATCTCTTATCTTGATATGAATGTGTGTGTGGAGATTGGAAATTGATATGTGTTCATGGATGGGATTAGGAGTAGATTAACTTAATTGTATGAATAGTTGTAATCAAATATCCCATTTGTGTGTCTTTGGAAAGTCGAAATGCCTTGTTTTGATGGGTTTGAGTGTATGTGGGTTTCGGTTGTACCTCCATGGATGACCAATCCGGGTATAACCGTAATCACTTAACTCCTAAGAATAGATGAAACTTGTTCTTTGCATGACCCTTTTGCTAGGATAGGTTTTCTCATTTTGTTTGATTATATGCATTCGGACCTGCTCTTGCAACTTCTTAATGTTTTCTGCTTGTTCTGCTGCATCTCCACTGAATTGAAAACTTGTAGTAAGCGAGGCTAAGTCCAAAGGACTTATTGGATTTCTTCCATAAACTACCAAAAACGGACTGGTGCCAATAGTTTGACTCGCAGACCTGTTATAAGCAAATTCTGCTTGAGCTAGTGTAAGATCCCACTGGCGAATATTTTTTCCCACCAAGCTTCTTAAGAGATTTTCCAAACTGCAATTGACAGCTTCAGTTTGTTTGTCGGTTTGTAGGCGGTTTGAAGAACTGAATTGCAGCTTGGTTCCTAGCTTTTGCCTTACAAATTTCAAGTCACGATCTGAAGTGATAGTTTTTGGAATGCCATGAAGTTTGACTATCTCTTTGAAGTACAATTCAGCAACCTAAGAAGCATCTAAGGTTTTTTCGCAGGGCACAAAGTAAGCCATCTTTGAAAACCTATCAACAACAACCATAATAGAGTCCTTGCGTCGTTGTG
>CM065644.1:5887282-6174782 GCA_033220585.1 Dipteronia sinensis | reverse complement strand
CAATTTCTTGGGACTCTTTGAAATTACCCGGAAACCCTCCGTTGTTTATACATTCACATTTACTACATAATTCGGTGCGCTAACCGCTTACTGCAAAATGATTGGCCGGTGGTTTTATTAGGTGACTAGAATCTTCACGTGATGTCGAGCTGTCGCAACATGAATGGCTGGATAAGGAACGCTGTTGTAGACACCAAACCACGTGAATAAACCAAGCATGATTTGTCTTACAAATAGGGCCATTTATGTCAAATCAAAAACTTCCTTTATTATTGGACACGACGTGTGGGTCCCATGACCTAATCGGCTTCCATTCTGATGAGATTTGAACTTTGAGTCAGCAAAACAGCGCTATCTGTTCCGATATATTGAGAGATGTTTGGGTGAAACTTGCATACGGGTGCATCATCTAATCATACGAGACAAGAATCACAAAATCACATGTGATCGATTCGGATCACACGTGGCGTGATCTAAAATGAAAAGTACACCGTAAGCTGTGTACCGAAGTTTTTTCTTCTCTATCTGCTTCTACCCTCGAAAATTCTATAAAAACGTCCTTCAAACTCTGCTTCGAAGCCCGCCTTGGCTGTATTTTGAGCTCTGTATCTCTCTGCTATCAAATTTCACTTCATTTCGCTCTCTCTTCTCTCCTCCGATATGGATTTTCGCAGCAATACTCTTCACGACTCCGGTTCTCCTTTCAATTGCCTCCTTTTTGGTATGTACTATTTTTTCCTCTTTAATTTTTTGAACTCTTTAATTCTTTTTTATTTTTCTGAAATGATGACTGATCACGAGAGTTGATTTTGGTTTTTCAATTTTGAAACAGATTTGGATGACACTCTTTACTATTCAGAGGTTGGAATAGGTGGAGGTATCAAGAGGAACATCGATGGTACTAGCGACCTTCAAATTAATGAATATTTCAAGATTTTTTGTAGTTTTAAATTAAAATTAATTTTCTTTTCGTTTTTCAGAATTTCTCATCGAAAAATGCGGTTTCCCGGAAAACAAAGCTTCAACTCTCAGAACGGAGCTCTTCAAAAAATACGGCAGCACTCTTGCCGGCTTGCGAGTAATTTCTTTGCCTGGACAAATTTTTATTTTATTTTTTAAAATTTAACATGCTAATTTATTTTTTTAACTAATTAAATTATTTATTAACTGCAGGTATTAGGCTATGATATTGGTGCTGATGATTATCACAGGTCGGCAAAAAAATTATCTGTTTTTATCCGAAATGATTAATTTTACCTTAAAAATTCATATTCTAAAATATGTTTTACGTTTTTGGATGATCAGTTACGTGCACGGGAAATTGCCGTACGATTTGATCAAACCGGATCAGCAACTACGCAACCTTTTACTTAGCATCAACCAACGAAAGATCGTAAGTTCCAAAAAAAAAATTAGTTCATTTAATCAATGTTTTCAGTGTTCAATTGAACTAATTAATTAACTGGAAACCTTTCAAATTTCAGATTTTCACCAATTCAGACAGGAGTCATGCGATCAAATGTCTGCAAAGGCTTGGAATTGAAGACTGTTTTGAGCAGATAATCTGTTTCGAGACCATGAACCCAAACCTTCACAAAGCAATTCGTCCCGATGAAATCCCAATCGTCTTGAAACCATCCATGGAAGCAATGAAAATCGCTCTCGATGTTGCAGATGTCGATCCTCCTCGAACGGTAAGCCATATATGATCGATCCTCATATTTCTTCTCCGTTTTTGTTTTTGTTTTTATTTTTTGAATTTTACATATTAAAAATAAGAGTAATCAACAACTTACTGTTATATTATTATCTATTTCTATTAGTTAATTAGTTGATGGAGACTCTAAAGACGTGGAAACGCGTTTCCGTTTTTTTTTTTTTTTGGTTATTGCAGCTGTTTCTAGATGACAATGTTAAGAATGTGACCGCTGGCAAGGCTTTAGGTCTACGCACCGTTTTGGTAACTTTCTGTTTCATTTTGTTTCCACCTCTGATCTTTTAAGATCATTTTATCATCTAAGTAGATTAATGCCGACGTCCCAAATTTTTTTTCTAAATGATGTAATATGTGGGTGTCAATATTTTATAAATCATTAGGTTGTAGGGTGATTAATATGATTTTTTTTTTTAAATAATATATCATATGAGATATCAATATCTTATAAATTATGGATTATACGGTGTTTGGTGTTTGATATGACGTTGACATTTTACATTTTATATTATCTATGATAGAATTTTAGAGAAAAAATTGATACCACTGGCATTACTTTATCTAGTAATAGTTCTTTGATTATGACATTCTTAAAATAAAATCTCACGGTACTGAAATAAGCGGCCTTTTAATAACTTTACATAAGTGGATGTATAATATTATACAAAACTAATTTTATAACCTTTAAAAATGTCGTTTTCAAGACGGACCCAACTAAGATGGACAATACTTTTTTTTTTTACCAATTTTGTATCTTTCTAGATTTGAAGTAAATTATGATTATATAAAGTTCTTAATAAATTTAAAAATATAAAATCAGAAAAAAATGTCTACAAATTTATTGACAATTTAAAATAATAAAGCTCTTTCATTTACATTGAAGGTTGGGAAGACAGTGAAGATCAAGGAGGCTGACTATGTATTGGAGAATATCAACAACTTAGCTCAAGTAGTTCCAGAAATTTGGGTCAGCAAATCTGACGGTGGTGATCAAAGGATCAACCGTACCAGGAGTGAAATGGATTTGGTTCTCACTACCACATCTGTCGGGGCCTAATCAGATCTGGAATTCTTAACGATCAAGATCTTTCAAGTGCTGATATGGGCCCTCTAACTCTGTAGATATCACGTTAATCATGTGTATATGTATGAATACGTATCAACGTTGATGGGATGTCGAAATAAATAAAAATAAATTATGTTATTGTTATGTATCAATCAAATCCATCTCCTTATTCTATTTAAATGAAGTTTTATTTTTAACGTTTTATGTAAGTACAACATAGCCCTATAATTATTGGTCATTATTGAAATAATTATATGATATCAACATCAATACATCATCTTGCTGTTCTATATTAAAAGAAATAGTCGAATTGCCCTTTCATGCATTCGTAACAGGGTTAGTGTCATGTATATTTATAAACTTACAAAGCGTGGAGAGATCAAATATAATCAAATGCGAGATCTCGTGTACAGTTATTTTGTACATGAATTTATATATATATTATCTGATGGTATGACAATTCAAACCTAAAATATTATCATAATGAATAATATCAATATCAATACATCATTTTCTTGATCTATTAATAGAAATAGTAAAATTGCCTTTTCTTGTATTTGTAACGGCGTAACGTTTTTTTTAGACATTATGGTGGTTTTTCATTTTATACCGGTGTCAATTCATTATACACTAGTATCTATTAAGATCACGCAAAAAAAAAAACGAAACACTAAGAGTGTGTTTGATAGGGAGGAAAAAAAATAGGAAGGATAGAAAGTTTAGAGAGATAGAAAACATGAGGAAGAGAAATGAAAATAATTTTTCTTTGAGATGTTTGGTAAATAAGAAGAAAGAAGAGATAATTCCTTTCTTTTATTTGGTATTGTTAAGGAAAAGATAAAGGGTAGAAAATTTTCTTTATCACCCATACATTATATAGTTGGAGCTTGTGACCGGATTAAAAAAGATGGGTAAATATGTAATTTCAATTAAACCTAAAAACAATTTCCCTTTTCTTTTCATTTTTCATCCACTTTTGGATAATTAAAATTAGTGGGTCTCACCTATAAATTCTTTCTCTCATCTTTCTCTTCCTGTTATTTTTCTCTCATACCAAACATATACTTTCTCATTTTTTTTCTTATTTTTCATCCCTACCAAACACACTTTGATGATTTTTTAGCGGTGGTAACAGGACTTGCTTTCCAAATTGTACTTGCGGTTGGTTGATCTTGTTATAGAAAAAAACGAAGCAGAAAATATAAAATATGAATAAAAATAAAGTGTTGATTTCGAGAAGTTTGGAATTTAATAGTTGTATTTTCAAACTTTAAATATTTGGATACCACGTAAGTCCACTTATATTTATTGGTGCCACCCAAAGGAGTATCAGATAGAGACTGATAGAGATGTGCACCATTAACTTCACATTAACTTCACATTAACATAATAAATCATCGCTTTCACGAGAAAATAAAATATGATGCTCTATAATTGTGCGAGTTACGCCATTGATTATTGATAGCTTGTTCGTTATATTTTCTTTAAAAGTTAAAACTATTTTTTACCAATATATATATATATATTAAACTAATCTATCTCAAAATTTATTGGTTCAATCGTTTTAGTAATTACAAAATTTATTTTATTAATTTGATATTTTAAACTTTTTTAGTTTTTTAGTTTTATTTTTTATGTTTTTAGAGATAGAGATGGGGGAGGGTTGGGTGGGATTTGCATTGGGAACGTCAAATCCAACAAGAAACTCTCACAACACAACTTTAGTTAATTTTAAAATAAATATGATTATTAGATTAATAATATAATAAAAGACAATTAGGATATGAAGACAACCACTCCAATTTCGAAATATTATTATTATTTGTTTAAAAAAAATTTGGTAACGAGGATTCCGAACTTCGTCCGGACACAAATCCATCAGTGCTCCTTCAACTGCGTGACACACGTATGGCCAGTATATCCTACCGATCTGTATGTTGGATACAGAGTAGGACAGATAAGAAACCTCGGCTCGTACCACTGGCCCCACAACGATGCAAGCGGGTAAATTAGGACTCGTCCCCGCTTGGATAGGATTCGAACCGCTGACGTTAGCCTCATACCCGTTCTTCCACCAACAAGACTAAACACTCTGAAGACTAGCCTCAAAGTAATTGCCAAGAGTAGAACCAAGGACTTGGGTTTCATCCCAAGCCGTGGACCACCAAGGCTTCAAAATATTGGAATAATGGAATCATTATCTTAAACAACTATGGTCATGATAATTAGACTAACTAGTTCAATCCGGTTACTGGTAAAAAGTGGACAAAGGGTTAAAGATGATGCTTCATTGATTCCAGATTGAGACTGCAACTATATTTTTTAAAAGAAACTTTGAATTTATTCATTTCACCTTTATATCTAAATTTATGAAGCATCAATCTAAATTGATACACTTAACTGATAAGTTATTTTACTTACTACATATAATATGATTCCAATTATCACGTCATAAATCGGAATAGTATAGCATTGTTCAAAATATAAATATAGAACATTATATTATAATATACTATTTTTTTACAATATATTATAATATACTAATACGAGCTAAATGTTAAATAAAATTATAAAATAATTAAGTTTGAGACGAGATTTGACCTAATGATATGATCTTCATACTTGCATTATAATTTATAAGTTTATGGATTTGAGCCGTGTCCTTCCTTTCTAAACTTCGAATTTAATTTAATAATTTTAAAAAAAATTTAACAAAGACAAGATGGAGTTCAAATTCTCTAGTTGGAGGTACGGATTCCCTCTTCCGAACAAGGACTCTATATTCCTGCCCCCACTCCTTGAGAAGTGGAAATGGCATCCAAAATAGGGATTTGGATAACGATAAGTTTTATACTCCACGTACACAACCCGTTATTATTCCTACTTCTTTAGTTAAAAATCTGAAACCTTTATTAATAGTAAATTAAATTCCTACTTCCTTTATTATCAATTTAAATCTATTAATTTAATTAAATTGAAAATAAAGTAAATATATGTGCATATAAAGATCTACGCTTGAAAAATAACAAAGTTAAACACGAATGATAACACTTATTAAGAGACAAAAAATAATAATATAAAAAAGCAAAAACAAATTAAACCAACGGGCTTCCAAGAAATGATGAGAGAGTAAAGAACCCATTTAATTTAGAGATAGATTGTATTTACGAAATTCCCAACCATGGAATTATTATTGAACAAGCTGTCATATAATTATATTAGAGCATATGCCTTTATATTTATATATATAACATTTAAATCCAATGCTTATCGTAAAAAACTGATATATCTTATATCAGTTCGAACTGACAATAATCAGTTCGAACTAACAATAGAAAAATTATATATAAATATATATAATTATAGTTAGAATTTAGTTTTTTCTAAAAACAAAAATAACTTATTCGAATATATATATATATTTTTTACTAAATGAATATAAACAGTGGAAATTATGTTAAAAGAACGGGATAATTTTGTTAATTATACGATTTGAATTTAATTTTTATCTCAACTTCTAGTCCAATTCAATCTTAGGCAAATCCTATATATTGCCAGACACATACTCATACTAAAAATGCATCCAATTCTACCATTTATGTTATATGTAAAAGAAAAAATCACAAGCATCGTAAAAGATTTGGCATTTCGAATATTCCACAGGTGAGTAATAGAATATATATCAGAAGATTCTCTAACTAAGACTATCAATGCATGGCACTATCTTGCAAATTGCAATGGTGTCCAAAGCTTTGAGTGTGTCGGGGCATTGTACCCCACACCTTCACATCATATTAATTGTGGTAAAGCTATTTAAGGGCAAATTACATTAACTTGTCCAGATTATATGTATAATTATATTAAAACTTGTAAAAATATCAAAATAACATAAATATACCATTTGATTTGTTGACTAACGTTGACCACCATTAGTTAATCACAAATGAGAATAATTGTCGCTTTTACCCTTATAGAAATAATATTTAATTATATAAAATCAGTTAATTAATTAAAAATAAAAATATTAGAAAATATAATATATAAAAAAAGTATTACGGTGGATGCTTGGAAGGATGATGAGATTAATTATTATTATCATTTATTTATTTTTTATGATGGTGATTTTTTTAAAATTAATATTGATTTTCCTTTTAATGAGTTGTTTAGTTTTAAATTTTAATTAATATAAAATTCTTGAAACAGACGTGGCGAACCAAGAACTTTATATTAACTGAAATTTAAAACTAAACAACTAATTAAAAAGAAAGTAAATATTAATTTAAAAAATTATCATCATCATCAAAAATAAATAAATAATAATAATAATAATAATTAACATCATCATCATCCCAAACAACCACAACAATACACTTTTTATATTATATTTTCTAATATTTTTATTTTTAATTGATTAACTGATTTTATATAATTAAGTATTATTTCTATAAAGACAAAAGTGACAATTCTTCTCATTTGTGACTAACTAACGGTGGTCAACGTTAGTCAACGGATCCAATGGTATGTTTATGTTATTTTGATATTTTCACCGGTTTTAGTGCAATTATACACATAATCAGGGTAAGTTAGTATAATTTGCCTGCTATTTAATTACATGGGACACTTAGGTCATAAAACGTAATGTGAGTGAAATGGTACAAACACATACATTAAGTGTACCCAAATCTCTCTGCTATAGTTGTCTTCAGATGAATTGTACCGATAAAACTTTTCAATATGTTATTCCAAAAGATTGTTGAACATCAAGTGATTTTGAAGATCTAAATAGAGACTATGGAAGGAACTTTAGATGGAGATGAGATGGAGCTAGAGCCGAAGCTCCGACAGTAAGTGAAGTGAGTGTAAGAGAGAGGTATAAAGAAAGAGTTAAGATTCTCTCATTAACCTGATATTTTTTCAAGCCATAGAGAAACAAAGATTGTTGTCAATTTTTTTCTTTCTCGGGCTTAAACTTTTACTATGGTTGCTGGTACTTGTTAGTCTAACAGTATAACATGACTAAAAACCTCGTATCAAATCATAGCAACATCGACGGATTATTTGAAACCGAATCCGTCGAAACCTTCTAAAGGGATCATATATCCAAATAATGAAGTCATTTTTTTCATTTATCATTTTATTTGCTTATATTTACATTAAATTTACATACTTACTCCAATTTATACACATTTTTTTAGTTTAATTATAATAACTCAAGTTTCCACAATTTGAACAAATTTGTCGAAACTCCCAAAATGGGTTCTTATATGCACAAATTATAGACATTTTTCTTTTTATCAGTTTTGTTTCCTATATCTATATGAAACTTGTATTCTTAATTCAATTTATACTCATCAAATGTGAATTATGATGGATTCATTTTGAAATTGAATCTGTCGAAACCACAAAAATGTTTTCCATTTTTCAGTTTATCATATTTTTTTTCCATTCATTTACTTCAAACATGCGTTTGTAGCCTATTTTATACTTATTTTTTATAATAAATGGACAAGAACTCAAGTTTTGGCAATTTTGCTGTTTTCAATGGATTTGGTTTGTCTGATTCGAAACTGAATCTGTTGAAACCTCCTAAAAAGGTTCGTATATCCAAGTATTGAAGCCAGTTTTATCAGTTGATCATTAATTTAGTAGCTTATATTTACATTCAATTTACGTTATTACTCCATTATATATACATTTTTGTAGCTTAATTATGAGAACTTGAGTTTCAACAATTTCGACTGTTTAGACAATTTAAATTCGAAGCCGAATTTATCGTATCCCCCAAAACAGGTTCTTATATGTGTAAATAATAGCCATTTTATATTTTTATTAGTTTCGTTGCTTATATTTATATGAAACTTACGTTCTTAGTCCAATTTATATTCATTAAACGTGAGTTATGATAGATTCGGTTTGGAACAGAATCCATCAAAACCACAAAAACAAATTTTCATATGCAAGTATGTTTTCCATTTTTCAGTTTACCAATTTTGTTGCATATATTTACATTAAACATATGTTCTTATCCTATTTTATACTTATTTTTTGTAAAATATCAACGAGAACTCAAGTTTTGGCAATTTTTTGCCGCTTTCGACAGATTCGGTTTGAAACTGAATTTGTCGATACCTTCAAAAAGGGCTCATATATCCAAGTATTTGAGCCATTTTTTCATTTGATCATTTTAGTTGTTTATATTTACATTCAATTTAGGCTATTGCTCTTGCTCCAATTTATATACATTTCTTGTAGCTTAATTATGAGAACTTGTGTTTCGACAATTTCAGTGGCCTAGACAATTTCAATCCGAAACCGATTTTTTTGAAATTCCCGAAACAACTTCTTATATATACAAATTATAGCCATTTTTTTATCTGTTTTGTTGCTTATATTTACATTAAACTTGTATTCTTAGTCTAATTTATATTCATTAAACGTGAGTTATGATGGATCCCGTTTGAAACTAAATCCATCGAAACCATAAAAACAAATTTTCATTTGCAAGTATGTTTTCCATTTTTCAGTTTATCAATATTGTTGCATATGTTTACATAAAACTTATATTCTTAATTTATTTAATACTTATTTTTTGTAATATATCAACGAGAATTCAAGTTTTGGCACTTTTACCGCTTTCAATAGATTCGGTTTGAAATCGAATCCATTGAAACCTTCAAAAAAGGTTCATATATCCAATTATCGGAGTCTTTTCTTTTATTTGATCATTTTAGTTGTTTATATTTACATTAAATTTACTTTAGTACTCTATATATACAATTTTTTTGTCATTTGTTTATGAGAACAAACCCCCCTAACGGACAGGTTCTTATATGTACAAATTATATCTATATTTTTTTCTATTTATAAGTTTTATTTCTTATATTTACATGAAACTTTTGTTCGGAGTAATTACCTCTTCATTTATATCTTTTGTGGAGCAGACTTTCTTACAAATTCTAGTAAAGATGGAATAGTTACCCTTACCACAAGCCATGTTTACATTACATAGCTACTTGCAGTTGCAGAGATAGCTTTTAACTAAGAATATTCACAAACACTTTTGTCTTCATGACAAATTTCTAGGAAACAAAAAAAAATGAAGAATACTATAAAACTATCAACACTCTTAATTTCACTAGTTTTAAACGCAAGAACACAACACACTCTCTATAAATAATAATTAACTATATATAATTATAAACTATATTTTGAGTTGCCTCAAAAAAGTAGCTTTTAAAAAAACCATTGATAATTAACATCAACAAACCTTTAGATTGAGACACTGTTGGGAATTCCTTTGCCAGTGAGGCCACCTTCTCTAGAGTAATCTGAAGTGTTAGGATACAGCAATGTGTAAGGAACATTCACTGGCCCAACTCTGTTCTTCAATCTCTTGTCATTGTTCATCTCTACGATTCTGTTTTCGATTTCCACCAGTTTCTTTCCAAATCTCTCGAATGCTGCTAATGGTTTATCGTCTGAAGTCCACTGTGGTGTATCTCTCTGCCCCAGATAGACCTCATCGGTCGAATGCCGTGACAGAACCTCTATCAGGGACACACCAAGTAGAGTTTGGAGCTGTGCTGTGATTGTTTTCAGGTATGCCAAGTCAGGGTCCTTTTCCAACTCGTCATACTCTGGTGTGCCTGGTTCGGGCATGAAGCGGCGACTCACTGTTGGCCTGTTTGGAAGATAGCCTGCATACGGGTATTGTCCGAAATTGACTGCTGCGTGGAGAGCAGAAGCCACCCATATGACAATTGTGCATGTTTGTATAAGCTCCTGTCGTGTCTGCATTTCAGGCCACCACGGTTCATATTTCTTGTCACCGTGGCCTACTTCTCGTAACTCTTTCCACCATGATTGGAGTTCTGTATCGCCTTGGATCAAGTCATCTGTTGGGTAGTAGAAAGAGCAATATTCAGTCACCCAAGTTTCGATTGCTGACCAGATTTCAAGCCCATCAACGGCAAAAGGGTAGTCTTCGATCAATAGATCAAGTCCATGAGGTTTGCTAGAGTCTAGCTCTGCCACTCCTCTGAGAAAAGTAGCAAATGTGGGTCAATCAATGTTACGCTTTATATTGCATATAAGATTCCATGGCTTAATTACCTCTTGAGCAGATCAGCAGGGAGTGTCTGTTCTGTGAATACCCAATTCTTGTAAATGAACGCGGACATTTCCATGGCATATTTTGCTGGGAAGACAGTTCTTTCTAGCACCCCACCAGCATTGATTAGGATCTGTCGAGCCAAGGCGTTTATATTCATCGTATCGCGGAAGTGAGGCTGCAAAAGCTTGTGTATTGGATGAAGCACGCTCAGTTGTCTATTAGTTGCTATCACAAATGGCTCTATCACAGCATGTGTGTTCAACCTGCAAAAATTCAAGTACTTGTTCAGTAGCTTGCAATGCAAGTATTAATTCTGCCTAGCTAGAACCAACCACCAAGCTTCTAAGTTTACAAGGGAGCATTTGTATTTTGAGTTTCGTAGTACCAGTGACTAATGAGCTGGTGGTAGCCGGAATCATTCACTGCAGCGTAAGCTTTGGCCAGCTGCCACACTGTACCCTCGACGCCTTCTTTTGCTGGTGTGAAAACTTTGTTGACAGCTCCATGATGGTCCCCTTGTGGATGTGGCAAGCTTAGCTCAATCGCCAATGGCTTCAATGTCCCATCGTATTGCAACAAGAGGAGCGTTCTGCTGGCATAAGTCTTTGTCGTGGTGGAATTTATTAGCCTCAGGTATGGCATCAATGCATCATGATGATCCAATATAAACAGCCTCTTTCTTTCAATTGCCTGCAAGAAAATGCAACAAATCATAAGAAAAGAAAAGAAACTAGTAACTCCAGGAAAAGAAACTAGTAACTCCAGGAAAAGAAAACAAATTATATCATTGTGAATTTGTTTATCGGTGTAAAAATAGTACTTCATCGACTGTGAGCCCGTCCATGAACATTTCTATGTCATCGCTTGTTATTGAACTCTTCTGGTTGCCATATACTTTAGGGTCTAGATTGCTGACTGGGGGAAATTCCTGCAGTTGTATTTCAATAAAATTATTGAAGTGAAAAATCACATAACATTGATATATAATTATCATATTTTGGAAGTGTTATGTTACTCGGAGGCGACTGATGATAACTGGATTCACTCCAGCAAGCATTTCTCTCCCAAATTCTTCATCTGTCCTCCAAGCAGACTTGTCCTCTACAATGTATATACATAAAATTCTCATAATTTACATTGGAAGTTGAATAAACACTAAATATTAAGCTAATTAGAAGCTAATTAGTACCTTTGATCACATCAGGCATCGGGAACTTTAGGAATCGTTCACCATCATTACGAACAAGTTCCTTGAGCATCTCCCACGGAATGTGATCCCTTACCTTACCGACAGTCTGTCTACTTGGCAATTTGAGACCCCCTTCATAGAGATTATGTACATCTTGGAAAGTGTCGAATTCATTTATAGTTTTGTCACATAGAGATGTAATCTCTGGGAGCAGTACCTGAACCAGTGATTTCAGAGCATATGCAAGAAAATCTGAAAACTTTATGTGGCCAAACCGTTCATCTCTTGGGACATAAATATCTAGACTTAGAAGTGGCAGTCTGCTCTCAGAATTAGGATCTGTTACAATCACCACACTCACACATTAGTAATGTGACATTATCAAATTGAATGTCACTAATTGTATATGCTTCAAAAATTTGTTCAATTCAGGTATATATCTAACCTTGTTTTGTTGGTTTCCGGCCAGTTTTCCCTCTTCGGGGATATGGATACTTCTCCGATCCACCAAGAACAGGGCGTTCGTATTCTTTACCTTTCTCAGGACTTCCCAGATCATTGTAGTAATCATAGTCATATACTCTATCCCACTCTTTGAACTCACCCTTCCCTTGTCCGCGGAGATTTTCAAGTTCTTCGTCTCTATATCTGCGTAATGGCTCTGGTGTTTGACATGGAAGGTATGTCTAATACAACAAAATCAGAAAGTTTTCTGTCAGTTCATCTTCTAGCATAATTATCCTGATAACATCTTGACAACAAAGCAAATTAGTGCATCTGATTATTGTTATTATGAAATCCATCTTAAGAAATTAAAACAACTTAAATATGCATGAACATCTTTTCTGTTGGATTTTGTCAGATATTCACCTATGGACCAATTTTGCAGGTAAAACAAGTGTGATATGTAAAACTTTATATGTAAAACATTAATAATTCTCTAGTGAGGTTATACAAAGTAATTATATAACTTAATGTCTAGTTTCGTTTGGTAATTTCGGTCCTGGATCAGATTTTAAGGACCAACCTAACTAGAGTCTCTAGAACTCTGTAAGAAATTGACTTACGGTAAAAAAAAGGTCCATCTAGATATAAATTTTAGTAATCTAGACTTTGTCACAGAAAAGGAAGTGAAACAGAAAGCTTTTAGAGGTAACAATCATGATAGAAACCATTAACCACTAGCTAATGGACAATAGTTCTTGTCTATACACAATTCGAGCCGTGGACCACACAAGATTATGATGAATTTGGATAAGCTTTTTCTCTAATTCAACAAGCAAGCCCAGAATTTTTATTATTTGTTTACCTTGTTTGAAAAGAAAACTCGATCATACATGTAGCGATGTGTCGGATAAACCCAGGAATTGCAGACAAAATGTATCCGGCCATGCCTCGGAACATCTTCTAATGTGACTGTCTTGAGATAAAACTGGCTATGATGATGATTTTTAACAATTAAAGCTCCAGGAACACCCATGGCCTCATCCCATTCAAATGTAATAGAGAATACAGTTTCTCCAGCTGTGAATGGAGTTATTGCTGTGATCCATTTCTCCAAATATGCTACCTTTCCAAGCTTTGCTTTCCCTCCATTATCTACACACATGACACACACAGTACAAAATTTTAGCTTATGCATTGGAAATTTACATGGTTTTGAATTATTCCAAATTAAAAAAACAGAGACCCCAACATTTCTTACATTATGTAAGATAGATAAATGGTCTTTGAATCAAAATTTAATTGTTTTTTTATTGAAAAACTACACCATGACTAGCTTCTGTTTTCCTCTGTATCTATTGAGACATTGCTTATATGAAATTGAAGAAAGTTTTTGAGAGAGAAAAAAACTGAAAAATCCAACCTTTGTCTGCATGGACTGCACTAACAAGCTGCAGAGAAACACCTTTGCCGAAGAGCTCGTGAATCCGATCAAGAAATGAAGCTTTGATATCAGTGAAATCCAGCACATTCTTTTTCATCAACACCAGTGTCCCTCTAATCTTCTGCTTGGTCTCCAGAACCTGGCCTTTCGACGTCGTTTTAGGACATCCACAGAACACCACCATGGGTTTCTGCAACATCTCCGAAGCTGGACAGAACCCTATATATGAAAGCTCAATAAACAAGTGTAAAATGTTGTTCAGGTCAAGAATCAAGATGGTTTATATAAGACAAGTTTTGATCCTCACTCACTCTGCTTTTTTTTTTCTTCCCATTCAATGATGTTTCTTATTAATTGATTTAGTTTCCAAATTTAGCCCTCAAATTAGGATGCATTCTCAAATTAGATGCATTCTCACTGAGTTATCTTTTCTTATCTATATTTACGATCGGCTCCACTAAAAGTCTAAAATTCCTTTACTTCCATATTCATCGTATTTATTTAATTTTTTTTGAAACTTAAATTTAATGGAAAGTGTTAACTTGTGCACATATTAATAACTACTTTATTTCTATAAAAGAAAATAAAAAAAATGGTATTTATATACAAGATAATAGATGTACTAGTTGAAGGAAATAAAATAGTTGTTATCGTGTTAACACTATCTGTATTTAATTACCTCATTTTTATTTTGTAAGTTTTCTCTTTTATTAATTTTAATAACTTTAATCTCATTAAAACTTTTTTCCTCTTTTCTCCTTAAAATATTGTACGGTTCCAACGGTATACTTTGGATGAAAATATGATATCGTCTCTCCCTCAAAAGCAACATTACGCGCTGAAATATTAACATGATTGCACGATCAAATACCAAAATGATTACACAATCAAATAACAACATGTTTACAAGATAAGATATCAATATGTTTACACTCTGAAATACCAAAATGATTACATGATAAGATATAAACATGATTACATGATGAGATACAACATGATTACATAGTGAAATTGCAAAATTAATTTCTATTCTAAAAAAAATCTCCATTGACGGCGGTTTGTTCCACCTCCATCAAGGGAGATTTGAAAGTTGAACTGACATCCATTTTTGGAGATTTGAAAAATAAAAACCAGATAACCTCCACTGATGCAGGTCGAACAGACCTTTATGGTTGGAGGTCATTTAAAAAAAGACCTTTTAAAAGTTATATTTGCATTAAAGGTATTTTTGTCCAAAATTATTTGTTTAGGATAAAAAAAAGGACAAATTATTGAGATAGGACACATTTGAATAGTCTAATAATTTAAAGGGTATTTAAGGTTTTTGCCCTATTATATCTATGATATCTCAGCTAGCTCTTGACTATTGTGTATTTAATTTGATAGACAAAGACCGGTTTGTTCCATTACACTTGCAAAGTAATACAATACTTATTGATGACAAATTGACAACTAATAGTGGGGTCCTTTTATAAAGAATTATCTCTTGATTAATAGATAATCAAAGTACCTGATTCTACCAAGACAACCATCCCATTCCTTGTCATCAATTTTGATTCTAAAAAACAAAATTAAGGACTAAGGAGTATACATATATATAATTTTTGTTTTTATAATTTGTTGTGTGCATGTTTGTATGTGACTATATGTGCAAGTTTGTGTATATTCTGTTTGTTCTTACATGTTTTGTTCCCTTTGTTAGGTAGAGATGACCCTCATTGGATGACACTTGATATTATAATAATTTTCATTACTCTTGAATCTGTTAATGGCATATGATATTATAATAATTTTTATTACTCTTGAATCTGTTAATGCACTTTGTCTCGGGGTCTGTTGTAAGCTGCTAAAAACACGGCCCAATGTATAATTTTCGCATTTAACAATTTAATTAAGTCTATAAATTAAGATTTGAAGAGGCTGACTGTTATAAATATAATTCGAAATCTAATTAATAACTTTACAATTTAATAGATGAATATGGTTATGTGAAACTCAACCCCTTATTACAAAAGTGTAAGGGAACTCACCAATCACTTTGTTAAAAATCGTCGTTTCATCATCGATTCTATTAATAATGGAATCTTCCTATAAATTGTAACATCATATTCTAAAATGGGGGCTTTGGCTTTCTCTTTTGTCGGCTTCAATTGTATGTCAACTGTGTATTATCAAAAAAATTAGTGTATCGTTAGGTGATCAACCTTAGATGCAACTCAACTACAAACTTGGGACAGTTTAATTAGTGGTCACTGAACCCAACATTAGTATGAAATCTCTTCTTCATTTCTTTTTTTGTTGGTGTGATTTGGCTACTAATAGTTAGCTGAAAAAAGTAATAATATTTTGGGTATGATTTTGAGTGTTAAAGTTAAACAGTTGGGCAAAATGTAAAGAAAAGAATATGGAAAGAAAGAAACAAGGTATTTATACTATTCTCAGGCTTTTATCAAGATAGAGACATGACATGAGAAATGGACAACAAAGTGGTTGCTTCTTAAATAGGACTACAATTGGCCGGGTTCAAGTGTCACAAAAACAAGCACATGCATTCCTTCTTAGCTCAATTGGTGAGCATTTCCTCTCCACATTTTACAAGTATGTGAGTTTTTTTTTTTTTTTTAAGTAGATTTCTCCTGACCGTTAGATATATAAACCTTGTGTATGTAATGTTTTGTGTATGCATGTAGTTATCTTTAAAAATATTTAAAATATACAACTGCTTGTAAAATACTTATGAAAAGACTTAAATCCTCACCATCAACATAAATGGGAGGTGCACACCATCCGAATTAAAAACAGATACGCAAACATGCATTCATTCTTCACCAAAATAATAATAAGCAAATATAATATCCCAAGCACACCAGAGAAAAGAGTAGTTGTTGTGGCATAGTTAGGGTGTACACAGGATTGTTTTTGTTATGGTGGGCTAAAACATATATATAATATATATATATATATATATATATATATATATAGAGTAATACTTAGACGTTCTAATTTTTTTTCTTCTAAATTCTGTCATAAATGATGTGGCACGTGAGTTATCAACATCTTACTCATATATATGTATATGATTATATCAAAAAAAAATTTCCACTCTCATATATTCTATACCAATTTATTGTAAATAGTACATTTAAAGAATATTCTATCGATAAAAGTTTATACAATATTAATTAATTTAATATTATTTAAATATATAATTAATAAATTAATTAAATAAGTATATTAATATTTGTATCATTTAAATGATTTCAACGACATCTTTTTAACAGTTTTTTTTTTTGAAATATATATTTTATAATTAAGTATGGTAGTGTTAAATAAAGAATTAAAAAAAATTAAAGGCATTGAAGTGACATTTAAGAAAAAAAAAATTTAAAAAGAAATTGGAGATGCCTGAAATATTGCAACGTTTTAGAGCACTTTGGTGCAATGCACCAACGCATTGGGTGTCTATTATTTCTCATTTGTGAGAAGTTTCTAATTTTTATCTTTTTCAGGGTGGACAAGTTAATTGATGAAAAGGTTGATAAAAGGTCACCCATTTGGTCCCGTTGAAAATAGAGTTCGATCCTGTTTGAATTGAAAGAGCCAAGAAATAATATTCCACTGTTTTTTTTTTCTTCCAAGAAAAGTATTCTTATATCTTTTTTAAAAAGATAATTTAAGATATTTTTATGGTGATTTTATGAGAAATCTATTGAATGATTTTTTTTCAAATATTAATAATTTTTAAAAGAGTAATCTTTTGTATTTCTTTTCAACTATTACAATAATATTTTCATAAACAAAATATATATTAAAATAATCTTGTAAAAATATTTCATTTATTTTACTATAGTTTTTAATAATAAAAGTGTTTCTTACGGGTCTTATAACTATAAAGGTAGTTGCACATCACCTTTTAGCAGGGATGTTATATTGTCTGATCTTGACAGTTTTCGACAGCCCTATTATAATAATTGTAAATGTAATATTTAAAATAAAATAAAAACTATATAGGTAGTTAATTTTTTTTTCCGGTAATAAGCTCTATAGAGCTTTATTATTAATAATAATAATTAAAAAAAATTACAAAAGCAGAGGGATGCGCAAGCCCTAAAACACATTAATCTAAATAATTAAAAAAAACACATTAAACTGTACAGATAAGTGGCAGCTAGTGATTATTGATAGCAAAAGCTTTCCAATAAAAAGGTAAGAGGTTGGAAGGAAAAAAGAAAGATAGGGGAAGATAAATTAAAGTGAGAGAAGAAAGTCTTTACTTATCTATACAGTGTATTACTCAAATATTCACATAATTATATTTGCTATAATTTTGATAACTTGATATTTCCATGACTTCAAAGTTCAAATTAACATTAGATTAAGCGGCCACGCTATGAAATTGTCTGGATACAACAAGAGGTTGATATATGTGAATTTTGTAGTATATAAAGCCATGACATGCATGTGAATCATGATTCAATAACGTCATTTCACTTCAAACCTGTAAAGCATATCATGGCATATACAAATAAAAAATTTAATAGGTTTCACACCTTTTTTCCATGCAATACTACATGTTGATGTGAACTTCACTTCTGATACAAGAATATATTAAATAGTTGAGAAAAAAAAATTCATCTATTACCGGAATTGGTAATTCAGATAAATACAATAGAGTAATTTTTTCTAATTTTCGATGAACGTATGGTTTAGATTTATTATTTGGAGAAAAACAATGTGAATGTTGATGCCGAATAAGGACTGAAAATTATATGTAGTGTATCTCTACTCATTTTATGGTGTGTAATGTTGTTTATTTTATTGCATAAATAAATTAACAAATACAAATATATGTAATTAAAATTAAAGTACTATAAGTGGGAATAAAAGGGTATTATTAAAAAAATATAGGAAAAACAAAATCAATCGGAGGATTCTAACTCATTTAAAAGTATGAAAACCAAAAATCTTCATATAATTAATCATGAAGTACCATTTTTTATTTTGAATTTTAAGAGTATCATTAATTTAATAAGTTAATTTTAAATGCACATCACCCATTAGTAGAAATGGTTGTGCACTTCCCTTCCACACCTAGTAGTTAACGATTCGAATCTCACCATACACGTTTTACAAATATGTATGGGGAGTTTTTTCTATTTTTAGGTTTTTTTTTTTTCAAAAACCTCCATTCGTATGGAGGACCAATGGAGGTCATCTATTACTGGTCCTCCTCCAATGGAGCTCTCGATGAAGAAGATGAACAAAATTTTTTTTTAAATTTCATTTTTATCCGATAAGTCTCAAATTGTAAATGTACCTAATAAGTCTCGGAAACTACAAATGAGTCTCGAAAACACGAAATTAAGTCTCGGAAAAAAAAAACGCGAGACATATTTTTATGTGTGTGTTTTAAGGGTATTTTTATCAGATCCACACTTTAGGTATTATTAAAACTTAAATTATTAAGTTGGTGATAGTCTTAAAACTCACTCTTTAAATAATGCTATTAAATTTTCGAGCCGTTTAAAAGTATTCTGGGAAAAAAATCTTAATTATATTTTAATTTTGTTAAAAGCACTTTAAGTGATTTTATTATGATTTCAAAAATATTGGATTATCCAAATCAACGAAACACACTATAATATAAACACAATAGCACGTTTAGTTATTAAAAATATCTTAAAACACTAATAAAATTATTAGAATTTGATAATTACCTTGAAATTGTACAAGTATTAGTCAAATGATCATATGGCAAAGTTGAAATAAATTAAGATTTTTTTTTTGCTTGCATTATATTGTTTAAATCGTTTTTAAATGGACTTGGACTAATTGCTAGTTTGATATTATTAACTAGTCTAATAAAAATAAATATAAAATGTTTTTGTGTTGTACCTAGACTGCTAGAACAAAAAAGGCATCATTGTTTTTTGTTTTTTTAAATAAAAATATTGTATATCATACAAGATGATGTTAGCTCAATAGTAAACCTATCGAACCTATATTTTAAAGTTTGTAGGTTTGAACCCCTCGTTCAATTGAAATATTGTAATAGTTCCAAAAAATAAAATGTATTACCTTTGAAATTTATCAATTATAATTAAAACTACTTACGATAAAGAAGTTTGCTTGATTCCCTCATTTTCTTGTTTGCAATGGAAGGAATCAAACCAAAGAAGAGTATATATAAATGATAAGAATAAATAAATTAATGAATATTTGAGAAGAAAGAATGTTTGACATGTTAAAAAAAATAAAAAATAAATTAAAACAAATTGTAGAAAGACCGATAAAAGAAAGAAAGAATGTTCTCTCGTATGTAAAAGGGAAAGCAATATAAAAGGTCAAATAAAAACGAAACAAAAGGAGGAAGACATAATGTTTTTAGTTTATTTTACAACAAGATAATATTACAATACTATAATGGGTGAACTCCTTGAAAGTTCTTGTGTTACAAGTTACAACCATAATATATATAATTTTTCAATAAAGATTTTTTACGATATACACTTTAAGCACATTTGATAAAATTATATGGAATATATTGAATCTTGATTTAATTTTTTTTATATAGATGGTTGAAGCATTGAAATACATTTATGGAAAAAAATTAAAAAATTTCGGATGCAATAACTAATTTTTTTCAATTGTTTTGAAGATAAAACATTTTAAAATAGAAAAATATAAGAAAAAATAGTTCTTTAATCTAAAAAATTTCCAAACTTTTACTAAATATATATTTTAATTTTCTTTAGTTGTATACAAAAATTCTCATAAAAAAATATTTAATTATATATAATTTCATTAAATATATTTAAAATATTTATCACAAAAGTCTTTATTGAAAAATTACTTCTATGTATAAATAAAAGTCGAACTTTAAAGGAGGGTTGCCGGGTCAGCTACTCAGCTATTTGTAATATATATATAAATATATATATATATATATATTATAAATATTAATATCCTCTCACCTCTCATCTCAAAATCCATCATCTATCTCTCTCACTGTCTCACATAACACGTCCAACCAACTCCCAACTTTCTCTTTCTCTCTTTTTGTCAGACAAAGTCACTCTCATGTCCCAAGTCCCCACACGGCAACACCCAACACTCTTTCTCTCTTTTCCAAATCTCAATAAATGTAAAAATCTATTCATATTCTTTTTATTTTGAAGAGGGCTAGATTTTCTGTTCATTTACTGATAAATGGAAGACATCAATTTTTTTACATTAAATTTGTAGTTTATATAAATAGTATCTTTTTTTCATTTTATTTACAATATAGATCAACAATTTATTTTCTAGATTACCCTTCTTCTTTTAACTTTAATATATTTATATTTAATATATGTTTTTTATTATTTTTATTTTAAATATATGTATTACTCATATATTTATTTCTTTTTTTACCAAATTTACTCAAACATTTCTTTTTACCTCACCAGTTTGTTGTATAAAATAAATAAATAGTAAAACAAATTAGAGTTAAATAGTTTTAAAATATATTATAAAAAATCCATAAGACAAGATTAGTAAAAGTTAATGTTTATATCTAAATTTTAAAAAATAAATAAAGAAAAAAAAATCTTATGTTAAACAATACCTATATATTTTTTTAATCTTTTTAATTAAAATTGATTTACTTTAAGTTGATTTAATTTGTCTATCAATCTAACCAGATTCATTTGGTTTTTTATTTAATCACATAGAAAGAAATAAACATTCTTTCATTAACTAAATCTTGAAATGTAAAGATTTTGCCTCAAACGCATATATAATTAGGGCGGACCCAATAAGGGTAACTGAGGTTCATGTTCCTCTCCTCAGATGTTAAAAATTAAAATAATAAAATTCAGTTTATATAAATTTTTATAATATATTTTAAAATTATTTAACTCTAATTAGCTAGTGTTTGATAATGAAAATTTGATGAAAAGAAATATCGGAACAATTCAATTTGGGACCTTACACTCAAGAAATAAAAGAATTTGTTGAGTCTTAAAAAGAAACACAACCTGATATATATAAACTGATATTAAATGATAATGTTAGATTTAAAGAAAATGAGTAATATAGGAAATAAGTTATTGGTTTGTATTATAAATAAAATGAAAAAGTAAGCCATTTATAAAGGCTACAAAAATTAATGTGAGAAAATAAATGTTATTCACATGTCATTACATGAACAGAGAGTGTGTTGAGAGAGTGAGTTGAGAGAGTGCATCTATCACTCCTCTTTTATTTTTATTTTTGTAGTTAAAATTTTTTTACCGAATTTACATGTTAGAGTTTTGGATTTGTTATTCATAAATTCAAATTAGTGTTTTGTTATTTTTTTATGAATTTATTTTTCGATAGCAATTTATCTTTTATAGTGTTATATTATAATTAATAAAGTATCACCTTAATCAAATATTTTTTTAATAATTTTATGATACATTATGAAACATTCATACATTCATACTTTGGGACAAAAATAACAATAAATTATCAAATTGGGGTGGATCAAGCTCTTCCTGTAATGTCGGAGACGGGGGTTCAAGTTTGTTTTCTTCATTTCAATGGAGTAAAAATAATGTCATTTTATTGAAATTATATATATATATATATATATATAGTTTTGTTTTAGCCCATCCGAGTAAAAAATCCTAGGTACGCCCATATATATATATAAAATTTTTCTATTGTCAGTTTGTCCTGATATCAAATATATCATGACGAAGAATGTGGACCATTAGATTTACATACTTTGACTCAAAGTGTATAAACTTGTCAAAAACTTCTCCATAATCCGTGGTATGCATTTTTCGTCATGGTATATTTTATATCATGATGAACTGATAGTAGAAAGGTTATATATATATATATATAATAGATGGTATGAATGTATAATGTAAGAATTTGAACAATGAAGTATTTGATTGAAAATGATACTCATTGCAATTTTGATCTTAAATTATTTATTTGTGATCAAGAATCACGTATAAGCATATATTTAAGACTAAGGGGTCGTTTGTTTTTTTGTCTGATTACTGAATAATCCTGAATTTTTATGAAGACTGAATAGGGACTGAAATCTGAACATGAATGACATGTTTGTTTTTTTTTCTTCTCACATATGAATGTATTGTCAATATGTTTGTTTTTTAAAAATAAAATTATCAGAAAATACGTAATTTTACATTTATACCTATACTAATTAAAATAAGTAATTTAATATGTAACATTCTTTATAACATTTTTTTTTTGCAAAAAAAATTCAATTTCACAAAAAAAAATAATCAAAGATTATAATTTTGCATGTTCTGCAAACAAAGTTTAAGTTAGATTTATTGTAAAAAAAAGTTACAGTTCAAGTTCAATTTTGTATGTTGTTCACGCTTATGGTGAATATAATTCACGAAACAATTTTTGTTTTTTTGGTTTCCTGGATCAGATGCACCGGAAACCAAATAAAAAAAAATTCTTGAATTTTTCATATACAATAATTCTATAACATCTTCAAGCCACGAAATCTACTCAATATGATAGACAAATTTATTGAGCACTATTCGAATAGTTAGATAAAAAAAATAAAGAGTTTTTACCGGGACTTGACAGGAGAGAAATTCAATTGTTCAATCTCAGAAAAAATTCATTATGAGATGTAATTAGGGTTTTTTTTTTCTAAAACCTGTGTAAATAATAAATATATTAAAAGAAAATTTTTTATACCATATCAAATTAAGATAAATTCGGAAATTTTTTTTTTTTTGGAGGATAGACTTGGAAGAGAATATTTTAATTGCAATCCAGTGATTTGGAATTAAGTTAAAAGTCAGGATTTCTTACTTTTTATTTTAAGTTGTTTTTTGATATTTTTAAGTTGTTTGACCATTTAAAAAAACAAACAAACCAACTTAATGAGTTCAATTCAGACCCATTAAGTCTTAAGTGAAAAAAACAAACGACCCCTAAGAGAGTTGAAGATATTTAAAGATTGAACGTGTTGGATACATTCAATTTTCACATAGTTGATAATTGCACAGTTGGGACTTATAATATGCACTTGTATGTTTATTCTAATTAAATTGACAAGAATTTATAGTATATATTTATATATGTATAAAAAAGTATACTATCTATCCATCTATTTATATTAGTTTTTGTTTTGAAACTTTTAATCACCTATAGAGTTTATAGTATATATTTAAAAGTCTCATCGATTGAAAGGTTTTTTGGACTAGCCGATCATGATCCACGTTATAATTTAAAACACTTGTGTTCACATGTAATAAAAAACGAGACTTTGTGTTAAGAAGATTTGATTCGATACCCAAATCTATTTAGGTGCTTGTCATAAATATAAAAGAGGTGGCACACCAGAACCCCGCATAGGTAGTAGGTATATATATACAATAATTTTCATATAAATGCGCATCAATAGAATTATATAAAGACATTGAATGTGAACCACTCATTTTACATATTTTGACTTAGTATGTATGCACTTGTCAAAACTCTTTTATAAATGAGTGGTTCACATTCAATATCCTTATATAATTCAATCGGTGCGTACTAACAGAAAAATGACTATATATATATATATATATATAATAATTATAAAAGAGGTGGCACATAAAATTAACCTAAAAGAGAACATAAGAAAATTCCAAAATATCTTTGTAAAGTATAGTGTTATAAACGTTTTTTTCTCGTTAGCGGCGAACGGTTTGAATACTTTCTTTTTTTAAAAATTTTATATAAATCAAAATTTTTTATAAGAGGAGAATTCGAATCCACGATTTTATGAAGTAAGTGTGAGGAGTTTACCAACAAACCAATTTTATCTCGTCAAATGGTTTGAATATTAACATATACATTTTACAAAAATGAACGATGAGTTACTATTCGAATGAAATGGCACATATAATATATATATAGGTCTCTATAGACTCGTCATTTAAAAAAAAAACAAAAAACAAAAAAACAAACGAACAAACAAAGAAACAAAATTTAACATAAATGTTAAAGAAAGCAATAAAGGTTTAACAACCTTTGTCAACAAATGGTGAATTCATCGCAAGATTGCGTGTTATTATGATGCTAACAGTTAACTACAACAATATTAATTCCCTCGTCATAGTCATCATCAAACTTTTCTTAAATTGGGGTTTGAGAATATTAATCGACTTCTTATCCAAAGAGAGTTTTTGAAAAATAAAAATAAAAATTCAGTAGTATTATAACTTTATAAGATAGAACTTGAATGAAAATTATCAAGTGTGTACCACTGGCATGTTTTTTATTCCATCATAAGTATAAATTAAGATTGATTTTTTTTTTAAATAGTCTAAATTAAGATTTGGACAATAGCTTTCACGAATTGAATTCGTACAAATTTAAAATGTAAAAAATAAAGAATTTGATCTTTAATTTAAAATAATTTTAGAATCATTTAAAAAAGTCTAAAATACAATAATCAATTTTCTTAGAATTATAGTATTTAAAAAATATTTAAATTATAAAAAACCAAAGGGACAACCGGACACAATATCAATATACCAAAAAAAAAATCCAATCAATCAAGAGAATAAAAAAGATTAGTTTTATAACATTCATTAAGAATATACATTCTTTATTTTATTTCTTCAACGTAAGATTCGATTCATTTCCCTTTTAACTTTAGTCTTTGAATCCTCAAAAAAAATCATGAAGGCAACTATAAACTTATAAAGATTAAAAATTAATATTTCAAATTTGAAATGTTCTTGAAAGTCGAAACCTCTATATCAATCCATAATCGTGCACATATTCGTATGATACGACCCGATATAGGTTCACATTTCAGATTTCGCAGCCTCGAATCTAGTCATAATTGCGAGATGGTCCCTGCCAACCCGAGTCTCCACTCTCCATCCCCTAAATTAAAATATATTTTTAATGAATTTGTGCCCCAGCCCTCCATGTGTTACATGCCATGCATCGACCCAACGGTAGAGATGGCAGTATTCCCCAGGGTTTGGGGCCCCGCGGGGCACCGCCCCGATTGGGGAGGATACGGAGGATAATATAAGGGGACGGGGATGGGGATGAGGACAAAGTCTTGTCTCCGAAATTGAAGCGGGGCGGGGACGGGGGAAGTACTCCCTGCCCCGACTCCGCCCCGATATATATATATATATATATTTATATATATTATATACATATATATTTGTATTTATAATATAATATATAATATTCAGATTTTTAAAATCATTTAATATTAATTTTTTTAACATAATTAGTTTTTTTTAACTAAAAAAAAGATTATTCATCCCCCGACTATGTTTACGTATATTTAGATTATAAACTTTAGAAGTTGGTTGTTTTATGGATTTTTTGACAGGGAATGGGGCAGGTATAGGGAAGGCACCTCCAACGAGAAATCTCCGACCCCGACCCCGGCCTCACTTCTCTTAATGCAGGGATGAGGATGGGGATGGGGACGGGGACGTTTTTGAGGGGCGGGGATGGGGATGGAAAAGCATTCCTCGACCCCGACCCTCCCCGTTGCCATCTCTACCCAACGGCTTTGATTTATTTTGTACAACAATTTTTCAGTCTCATCAACAAATTGTTTCAAGTGCTTTTCAAAGGGAAAAAAAAAAAAGATTTCCAGTGGCCTTTCTGTGGAGCATATCAACTCTTGACTTTAAAAAGTTTTACATTGTTTTTATCTGATACTTATTATGTTAATTATTAATCATGACCCAGAATATCATTCATATATATATATATATATATATATATATATATATATATGAATATATACACCGATGTGTCGACTAGAACCTGAAACATTCAGGTTGAATGAGTGTATTTTAAAACCAAGTCACAATTGAAATGTGAGTTTATCATTGATCTGAACAATAGAGAATGGAAAAATAAAATAAAATTATCAAGCTTCTTTGAGGTTTAGTTTAATGAAGAAGGAATCCACCAACTCTACCAAAAAAGCCCAAAGAATATGAATATAGAGGGGCCGGGCCAGCAGCCGGCAAGCCCAACCTAGCTTGAAGGTCGGATGCAAACTGGACTTTAAATTTTTTTGTTAGGCCCGACCAATGGGCTCAGTCCAAATTCATTTGTCCGTACAAGCATAGGTAACTCGTTCGACTTTATCTTATTTTATATGTGTCAACTCAAATTTCTGACTCAATTTTTTAACTGTAATATCTTAACCATTGGATTAAATAGCACATGAGTAGAGAGTGGTTGAGATATTGAAGTCAAAAATTGAATCATAAATTTGAGTTAATATAGTCCAACCCTAAAAATAAATAAATAAACATTTTTTTTCTGAGTCCAGAGCCTTCGACCCTCCGGTTTGCTGGCTCGATATTTAAGATTGGCCCACTTAACCATAGAGTTTGGACATGGGTCGGATCTTAATTTTGATGGTCGATTTGAACTGGCCCAGTCCATTTAACTCCAAAAAATATTCGAAACGATAGGTTGGTCATGAAAAATGGATGCCAGCCCAATTAATTTGGGCTTATACCCGGTCAATACTCGAGCCCAACTCAACTCAACTCAATTATTATTATTATTAGGGCAATTATAAATTATATACTGAACTTTTTTTTAAATTTCAAATTGTTTGTAACTTTTACAAAAGTGACCAAATTGATTCTTACATTTTTACCATGTGTCTAATCAGTCCCTCTAACTAAATTCTTTCAGTCAACTATATCAGTGTATGGGTAAAATTGTACTTTACTCCTAAACAATATAATAATGACGCATCCATAGTTTTTTTTTTGAACACTTGTATATTTTTGTTTATTTTATTTGTGGGTTATGATTTTTGAATAATTTTGACAATAGTGATTGTATAATATTAACAAAAAAAAATTATACAAAAATGGTAAAAGACTAAACTGGAAATAAATGATATCTTTGTTTATAAAATAAGGGTATAATTGACATTATCTTATTAAAATATTTTATATTTATTTTATAAAATTTTAATTAAAAAAGATACAAATGGTTTCTCATTAATAATATTTTTGGATTTTTTTTGTAATTATAACGGTGAATTGAATGCACAAAATACAAAACAACTTTACTCTAATATGACAAATAAACGGTATTTACATACTATAACTAAAATTGTTATAGTCAACTGTTAAATTTAACACTGTTAAACGTAAACGAATTTGGTAATTTTTAAAAATAGAGGGACTAATTTGACACTTATTATTATTTAGTTTTTTTTTTTTTATATATCATTTTTTTTCTTTCTAAAAAGCAATTCAAAGTGAAAATATTTAACTATATATAAATTAGGTTATAATTGTATATTTTTTATATAAAAAAAATAATACTTTGATCCTAACCATTGCCCATTGGTTAATAGTGGAAGAAAAGTAGGGTGAATATATCATATATGCCAATCCTATTCTTTTTGAATTTTGGTATATTCTCTTCTTCTCTGGATAATTAATTCGACGTGGTTGATAGCCAAATCATTATCAAATTGATAACATAAAATGTGTAGAATTAATAGAAATATATAATAAAATAAGTACAATCAATCACCTTTCTTTTCTTGTTCTTTTTTTTATTGTTTCAATTTCTTTATTGCGTGTTGCGGCCCCAGCAAGAAAAGTAATCGTGACCCGTGCTCGTGCCTTGTGTTTGTTGTCCATCTATAGTGTTTGTCTTGCATTTCTTGCTTCAACTAAAATATATAATGAAGTTCTCGCGTACAAACTTCGGACATAAAATCTTATCAAATCAAGTTTGTAACGTTAACATTACAAAGTTGGTTAATAAAAATTAATTTAACTTTCTTGAAAAAAAAAATAGGAATAAATCATTACCAACATATTGAGAAGAAATTAATTTATCAATTTTATTGATTGAACTCAAATTTATACACACATATAGTAATTCTCTCTTAATAAATCATTTATTTTAATTTCGATAAGACCCTTGATGAAATTGCATTTATTTTTATGAATTTTGATCTGAATTTTTTTTAATGATAAGTTCAGTTAAATATATCTATGAATAAAATTTGAAATTTTTTCAAGTACTAAAACTATTTTTTCCTATTTTGTAAAATATGAAGACATCGGAAAATAGGTAAAATATAAGAAAATTCAAGAAAAATATTTTTAGTACTTGAATAATTCTCAAATTTTATTTAGGTAGCTTTCAATGAACTTATCATCCACAACAAAAAACCATATCAAAATTCATTAAAATCGATATGATTTCATCAAGGTCTTTACCGAAATTAAAATAAGAAATCTCTTATGAGAGACTTTATATATATATATATATATATATATATATATATCTCCTACATATAGAAGGTTTTCTTGTAAATTTGGAGAATATAAAAAAAGAAGAGAACACTTTTCTTGAAGCATTTAATTAGGTCTGTAATGAAAATGATACTTGAAGAATTTGCGATAACCAGAACCATGAAAAAACAGGGGCAACTTTTATTAATTTATAATTTTTTATATTTAATTTGCGACATACCGCATACGCATATGTTTTGAATATTCAATGCACATGCATCCTCGTAATATATGTTTTTGTGTTGTGGCTTCTCTTGCAGTCTAGTTCTCTTTGCATGATAACCTGATAAGAATAAGACACACATTGGCCATTTCTTGGTTATTAAATAAATTATACATGGACAATCATAAAATAGCATATTTTGTCACCAACGCACGTGAAGTTCATGAGACATTTTCTAACTTGGAATAAAATTCTTTTTTAGTTTTAGAGACATTGAAGGAGCCCATTAATTGCTGATTAAATGCGATAAGAATTCCACAATGAAAATGATAATTTAAAGTCATCCACTGGACGTAGCTCTACTGGTAAATGAACGAGTTTGAAGCTTAGGTAAATGACTCCCGAATCAACTGTTCAAATCCTACCAATATCAAAAAACTATAAAAAAAAATGATAATTTAAAGTCTTCAGGCCTTGGTATGAACTATGAACAATTAATTTTAATGCTCAATATCAATGAACTAGTTTATATAATGTTGGGTTTGGACAAGTCTTTAAGCTAGTAGACCATAATGGAGCATTTTGAATTTATGAGTAGATATATATACATATTTGATATCGAAATAGAAAATATTCAATAGTTTCTCTAAATCTATAGAGATCAACCATTATTAGCATTGTTGGAATGAATCCAAATAAAAACTTTGATAAGATTTATGAGTCGTATTGCAACTCATCAATAAATCTGTTTTAAGTTATATGTAAAAATCTAAAAAAAAAAAAAAAAACTAATAATGATATCATACTTACCCAACAATTCTTCAATCAAATTTTCATTAATTTTGATGAACACATACTGGAACCATTTTCATCTTCAAAAGTTTACTTGAACTTTCAAAAAAGAAAACAATTTTACATCATTTAATTTTACTAATTTTATCGACCTATCAAAAAAAATTGAATAAAGGTGTGGAGACAAAATATCAAATTTGCTTTAGTGAAACCATACAGCTTATGGGGTTCCTTCTCCTAGCATTGAACACATTTTTAACAATTAAGATGCATTTAAACACATATTATATATATATATATAGGAACCCCATCATTATATATATATATATATGTATATATATATAAATCATAAGTGATTTTTTGAATAATTACAACTAATATGGGGTTTAAGATGCGACATGTATCATTCCAAACCATAACTTCGATACTGTATATGTAGAAATATCATTGGGTGAATCTCATATAGTTGGACAAAAATATGCAAATGAGTACCTTTATGGCCCACATTAAAATCTAAAGAGATTTACACGTTTTGTGTTGACAAAGAAGCAACCACAATAATGGATGGAGATAGGGCTGGCTTTTAATTTGGACGCATGTAATATTGTAATGTAATGTATTCTTCTTGACTTGCATTTCACGCTTACCATAAAATTTGCACATATTTGACGCTGTCACGTTGACTTGCATCTTGTCTTGGATAATTTGTGAAATTACTTAAATGCGTATCGCCTAACTAGAAACTAAAATAATAATAATAATAATAATAATGTGATTTTAGGTAATTAAAAGTGTTTGTCTTTTGTATTAATTTTTTTAAAGTATTACATAGATTCAATTTTTTTTTTTAGAATACGAATATTCGAAACTGCAACCTCGTGGAGCAGGAGTGAATGGTTTACCACCGAACGAACTTTATAGATAAATAAAACGAAAAAGAAATTGTATCCGCCACCACTCTAACGTGGTTTGATAGTAAAAGTACTTTAGTTTGGTACGTCGTACAATACTAGACCGGAATGTATTGCATAGTATTGAAATGTATTGGATTAAATTTAGTACACTATATTATTTGGTATTAGATAATATTGGACTGTACTAAATTAGTTAATATATATTTTAAATTAAATTAAATATTTATAAATATATTTAAATATGAAATTAAAATATAATTATAAATATATTTTTTTCAAAAAAAAAAAGATGTCTACTCGATCACCAATCGATCGATCTCCTTAACCGTCGGAGGAAATCTCTACTCCAGTCTCCTCAACCGATGAAAGCTGTAGATCGACCAGAAAAACACTAGTCTGGTCTGGATAAGCACTAATCTTTGGTCTTCACGAAGGAGGCCGCACCTCCTCTTTTCTCCAAGGAGGAGGTCGCGCCGCCTCTTTCCCAATGTGGCCTCACCCTTTACAACGAAGGTGGCACATCGTCCTCTGAAAGTTATAGCTGGCATCATCATCGATGAAGGTCGTCGTCGCCAACAACGTCGATGAAGGTCGGCGCCCATATAGGAGAAGGCTCACCTCTTCTTCAATGAAGGAGGCAATATCTCCGTCTTTTTTAGGGAGGTTGTCAACCTCCTCCATGAATGGAGGCTGGTGCACGTCCCCTTAAAGATGAGGTCGGACAGCCTCCATAATTGAGGCTGTTTGATCTTACATAATTTTCAATTATTATTATTTAAAAAAAAATTGTATTTATAAAGTCTAATTCTGTTGAGAAACACATCTTCCCACCGCATATTTTAATATGATTCGAACGGAATAAAATGAATACACCGTACAATTGAGTACGACTATACAATATTACCAAACACCGTATATTACTAAATTAGTATTGTACGGTATGTTAGTACTATTCAATACAACGCACCAAACAAGCCATCGATGTCCTAGGTTGGAGTGTGTTAAAAAAAATTATATTACAGCCACAAAAAACTGACATAAATAACAAGCTGATGCACATTTATTATACTTATAGCGGTTAGGTTCTCACGTATCATTGATTTGAACCTCAAATATTGATATGTTTAGTGGGTAGTAATAATAATAAGGGTAGTGTTAGATCTGGATCATCTTCTTGTCGTTTTTTCTTGATTTTTTATAATTTAATGACACATAAGAAAAATAAAAATACATAATCAATATTTGATCATTTTTCTCTCTCTTATGCAATTTGATATTTTAATTATACTTGAAAAATACCAAGAAAAAACAAGGACCAAGGAGAGGATATTGATCCGGTAGTGTTAACTTGGCGTATGATAAACTACTATCAAAGGAAATATACATAATGTATTTATTGTTTTTAATCATAATAAATGTAAAAATAAGATAATAAATATATTGTTGACTTTCATTTTACAATATTTTAACTTGTGCCCTTAGATACATGTTAACACTACTTTAATAATAATAATAATAATAATAGGTAGTGTTAAAAGCATAAATGTTTATTTTATTGAAAACTCAACGATTGTATTTATTGTAACAATATAATAACTTAATAAGTGTTGGAATTGATTTTTCTTTTATAATAATTTTTAGAACAATGTCGGTCAGCACCCAAGGTACTGACTACACAAAAAAGTAAAAGAAAAAAGACAACGTATTATACTTCAATTGGTGAGATCAGTACTTTAGGTGTTGACCGGTAAACATCCAAATATTATTCTAATTTTTATATTTTTAAGATATGCCCAGATAATAATTAAACCCTACAAAAAGTAGTATCATTGAAGGATGAAATGGGCCTTACGATTGCTCCATTGAAATCATTAATTAGGAACAAAACAAGACATCTTACCGATAATTTAATGTTGACAAAAGGCAACAGAAAATCATCGTAACTACATATCTGTTTAATCAAGATCTGGAATTCTGAAAATGGAAATATTTTACCTTTTCACTTATCAGAAAAAACACAATACATTTTTATCATTATTTTTCAACTACCACTCGAATTCTTACAAGTACAGAATCTACTAAACCCATTTTGTTGATATTCCATTCTCACAAACCACAATTGGTGATTGCAACAAAACAAAACCATGTCCAAACACAAATGAAATCCCCAATGTTGTGGTGTGAAACATATTACGTATATATGATAATAAGATTTTATACTATTGTTTGATCTCTTATTTGTAAATTTTAATTGTTGGTTCAATTATTTGATCTTTTATTTGTATATTTGAATATTGTTAACATGTATTTTGAACGTATCGATAAAAATAAAAAAATAACCGTAGAAGAAAAATCAACTATAACATTTATTATATTGTTACATTTATTGTATTATTTGTTCAATTATTGACTAACATGATATTATGGTTTCGTCCTATTAAATATACTTTGAATTCAAGTCTCCCATAGTTAAGGGACATTTAAAATAAAGCATTAACAATATTATTATTATTATCCGAAAGAATTAACAATATTATTAACTATACCGAAAGCAGTATTGAACCTATCACTAATTATATATGCTATTTTTTAATATTTAATAAATCTTCTATACGTGTTAAACACATGTTGTTTAAGAAATGAATAGTTCATAAATTTTCTAATCAAGCAATACATATTGCTATTATAATAGGATTGTCGAGATCAAATTATATATATTTGGTTCAAATATTTTTTTCTCATAACAGGAGATAACTACTCTCATCGGAAAGAAAACTCCCTATATATGTTTGTAAAATGTACATGATGATATTTGAACATCACAATTTACGTGGAAGTAAGATATACTACCAACTCTATTAAAAAGTGATGTGTGCTGTGCTCAATATTATATAGTGAGTTTTTCAACTTTATTTATCTATTTTTATGTAGTCAATATTTTCACAGGCGATACATTTTTTCCTAACAAATTTAAATTTACACACCTAATAATATATATATATATATATATTAATATTATCGATGCAAATGAAATACTCCAATGACTCTTTTAAAAAAAAGGGTTTAATATTAAAAAGATCCACTCACCTTTAAACTATTATTTGATATCTAAATAAAAATGATTTTATTTCATAAACACCAATTGTTGACTAACAAACAATACTTTTATTTAGTAAAAGTTAAAGTGTATAATGTTCAATTCAAACAATTTAAGCTTAAATAGAGATATTTTAGACATTTTAACATCAAAACTCAATCAATTGAACCATGGTCTATTATTCAATAGGGGATATTTTTGAAATAAAACCATTTTATCAAGACATCCAATAATAGTTTAAAGGTAAGGGGAGTTTTTTAATATTAACCCAAAAATAATGAAATACTCCAACAACCAAGATCAACTCAGATACCGGCAGGGTAACAAAGTAATTTACCATCACTAAACCTAATTCGAAGATGAAAAAAAAATAAAAAAATAAAATAAAAGTATAAAAAAAGAAAAAGAGAAAAAGTAGAAATCTATTTCGGGTCTCGTTGAACGCAAATAGGTAGAGAAAGATAAAACCTGAATGAAGAGATATTCTCGCTAGCTCATCACTTTCTTTTGGTTTTCTTCTCTCTACTTATTCGCTCCTTTTTTTCAGATCTGCGGTTTTTTGTTTTCAAATTTTTAAAGTTTCAGCAGATCCTTGAATAATTAAAGGAAAAAAAAAGGATTTTATTCGTGTTTTTGTTCACATTCAACGAATTGGTTCATTTCAATCTACGTTGCTCTTGATCCCCCATTTTCGTGGATTTGTAAAAAAATAGAAATTCACAAAACACAAGTTATACGAAAGGATTTTTTATTTTTATATATATATAAAAATTGAAGAAAATTAGTAGCATGTGTGCGTAAATGGGGAATTCGCAAACGAAGCTCTTCTTCACGAGATATGGACAAGTCGATCTCAGGTAAGTCTTTGTTTTTGTATTTCTTATTTTTTTTTATATTGTTTGATTTTATTATTCAATAAAATCTATTGAAGTTTGATGGTTTTTAGATTTAGGTGAGAAACTTAGTTGTGAAATTGTTAAGCAATAGATATTTGGATCCGTTTTTGATACTAAGTATCTATAGAGCTTGCTGATACGATCAAGTTTTTGTTGGGTTTTTTTATTTACTAGACATTTTTAGGATTCAATGTTTGGTTTTTAATGCTGAAATGCTGTAAACAGTTATCAAATTGATGTATTTACAGATTATAGACGTGACTATGATGCTTTTTATTTTTATTTTGTGGTTGGATTGCTGAAGAAATGTTTTTGGTATAAGTTCGTTGTGTATGCTTACCGGTTAACACTATGTTTTAAATTTGATGGGTTTAATATATGATAATTTTTCGGTTTGAATAGGATCATCGACTGAGGTTATTTTTGTTGGGTTAATTTTTTATTTTTAAAATAAGTTCCCATAAGGGAGATATTGTAGACTTGTAGTTATTGCTCAGTACCTTTATATGTTAATTTCTGTGTTCATGGGTTCTAAATCCAATAAAAGATAATTATATTAGTGATAAAATATCAAAATTTGACCAAGAACGAATTGGTGCCGTGTCAAATTCTGTTTGCTGATAGATTGGTTTCCTTTCTCTTTTTCAGATCTCCAAAAGAAGCATCAACAGGAACTAGAGAATTTATCTCTAACAACGCAACCTTTGAAGACGTTAAAGTTTTTTGCTTTTGCCGTTGTTCAATATCTTAAGCGATCTACATTGTATCTTTTAGCAAAAGGAGGATGGCTTATGCTTTTAAGTACTGTGCTCGGGGCACTTGGAGTTTTGCTTATGACTATTGATGGTCCCCATGAAAAGGTATTATGTTTCTGGGAAGAATGTCATTTCCCTATTATTGCAGATAAAAGTTTTATACTGTTTTATTTGGTCGTTAGTAGCATAGTATACTGTAGTGTTCCAGACAATTGGATTTTGTTTGAAAACTAATGAAACTGATCATTCATCAATTTTTCCTAGTTGTTATCAAGGTTATGCTGGTTGCTATAATCTGTGGACAAACTGTCATAAGTTTGAATCTGAATCTCTTAACCGTCTATTGATGCAGATCATTCTTATATACTTCACATTTATTCTTTGATCCAATCTATTAATTCTTGCAATGGCATGTTTTTGCAGCATCTTGAAGAACTTTCTGCATATTTCCGGTTCGGATTGTGGTGGATCGCGCTTGGTGTTGCATCTTCCATCGGTCTAGGTAAAAAGCCGTGCATTTGAGTTCCTGAGGAGCATTCATGATAAGTTAAAACAATTGCTTAAATGCGGATCTTGGTGGATGTCATATCATTACTGATTCCTATGGAAAATTCATTTGCGCCTAATTTCAAATAGCAATTTCTGGATAATAAAAAAATGTACTATATTAAAAGATATAGGTTTTATGCATAGAACCTTGTTTAAATTGGCTCCATGTTGCTTTTGTCCACATGTACTGCTCGTGTCCCTATTGTTGTTTGATCAAACTTTTGTAATTTCGGTATTCTTCTATTGTTAAGTTTCAACTAGCCCACTTTCTTAAATAGTTATATATGTATATGTTTGTGTGCAGGTGTGTTGTCTGTGTGCGTGTGTGAGAGAGAGAGAAAGAGAGGGTTTTGTGGGAGTGAGGATTATTGTTATGGTGCCTTTGGTCTGAACTTTAGTAGGGTAAGAAGATGTTGTCCAATTTACAAAATCAATTAACTCATATGAATAAAACTTTCCGAATTAGGATCAACATCAATCATCTTTGGTGGAGGTGTCTAGTAAGATATATGTGCTAAAGAAACCATGGCTGGAATATTTATTAATTATTAGTTTTGATAACAAAGATACACAGACTAACCCTTATGCTAAAACAACACCTCATCCTTATAAATAAAAGATCAATAGTATGACCTTTTTAGAGGAAAGGCCAATTGATTAACTTAGAAGTGGTCGCTTAGAAGTTGGCACTGATATTCTTGTTTGAAATGCTTCTCTCCTCATTTTCTACTGTGAAAATTAAAATAGAATATAAAGGGTGTCATTTGATAGAAGTATAGTAATTTACAAAGAGATATGTCAAAGCATTGTAGATTCTGATTGTCATTCCCCTTGCTGTTCTAAAGGGTGCATGGTTGTTTCATATTGATTCTTGTGCTTGTAATTTCTTTTCTACTCCTTTCTTATCTGATCATGTGGAAGTGCTAGTTTGTTTTGTTATAGTTCATGTACTTTTGATGTTTGTTGGCTTTGTATGCTGCATGGATTTGAGCTATCTGTGTGCCTATTGATCAAAGATATTGTGTCTTGAATGAATTACTGGTTAAGAAAATTGTATATAATTTTTTTTTTGTTTTTGGTATTCTGATTATATACCTGCTCTGGGAACTAGGTTTTCATTTTTGTAATGGTCGACGGTGCGATTGATATATCTTGACCGATTGCATTATATAATTGTAGGACTGAATTGTAATATAGGTCTTTTTGTTTTCTTGATTTCAGGATCTGGTTTGCACACTTTTGTTCTTTATCTGGGTCCTCATATTGCATTTTTCACGATAAAAGCGATGCAATGTGGCCGAGTTGATTTAAAAAGTGCTCCATATGATACAATACAGTTGAAAAGAGGTCCATCGTGGCTTCATAAGGAATGCGATGAATTTGGACCGCCGTTATTTCTTGTGGAAGATGGATCACGGGTTCCGCTTAGCAGCATATTGCCGCAAGTCCAGATTGAGGCTATTCTATGGGGCATTGGTACTGCACTTGGGGAGCTTCCTCCTTATTTTATTTCTAGAGCAGGTATGACGACCAGTCTTATTTTCATACTTATGTAACCACAGTTTTTTACTTAAATCATACAAAAGTTTGTTAGCAGTGAGAGAGTGAAGACTTAACAGAGAAAGTAGAAATATGCAGTTATCATAGATTCACACCAACTTCATTACAGTGGGGTTGATCTTATATTATAGTATTTAAATATATGGTGGCTTAGATTGTGAACATGGTTTATGTCAGAGGTTTTACCCAGGAATATCCGGCTGCCCATTGATTATAGTAATTTCTCTAGTTGTCTCAATTTTTCCTAGCCTTAGTGAGACCAAAGGCACGATCATTTTTAAAGCAACTGTATTTGACCAGTGATAAGTTTAATATCTAGTTTTTCTAAAATTGAATTTTGATATGTGAAGCATTTGAGAACACTACATGGTATGTTGACAGTGTAACTAGTAAACATCTGCTGCCAAAATACCTTCTTAAGCATGGCCAAGAAAAGAAAGTCAACAGATAACTTGCCACTTTTAATGAATTTACTTTTAACTAAGATATTCCCCTTTTACATGACGAAATGAAGAGTTTCATCCTTGAATAAACAAGTTATTATATAATAACTATTCATGATATCATCATATCCCAGGGTGTGGACAAGAAATTGAACAAGTTCAACAGTCTGACCCTGTCCTTGCTATTTAACAATTATAGGTCAAATAGATCGGATCATTCGATAGGCATCTCCACAGCCCAGGTGTGATCCGAGTCTTTGTGACCTCATACATAACCGATCTAATCTCATTAGAAGGGGAACTAACCATGCCTTGCTAATCAGTTTTCTTTAATCCTACTTGATGTTTTGCATTTTGTGTTGAACTTCCATTGTACATGAATGAAACATGGTTTATTTGAATACTCGACAGTGTTACATTCATCTGAAGTAGTAGGGATGGGGAAATTGAGGTTTATTTCTTTATATTGTGTCTGTGTAGTAGGTCCAGAGGTGAAATCCATTCACGGTCTGTAGGACCAACACCATTCGAAGGTGGGTGGCCCGCCCCGCCTAAAACTTGGATTGCGGAATCCAGGATAATTTTGCAATGATTTCATGCAATCATGATGTATTTCTCTACTTTAATGTCTTTGGATATTAGTAAACAAGAGTGATACATTGTTGCCATCCGAATATGTGCATGTAGCAATATATTATATTCTAATAGCTAAGATAGCCTAACTTTATCTTTGTTCCATTTTGTGCAGCTAGTCTGTCAGGTAGAAGAGTGGATACAATGGACGAATTGGATGATTCCTCAACAGAAAATGGAGTTATCGCTACTTACCTGTATCAAATTAAACGCTGGCTGCTCACACACTCTCAACACTTGAACTTCTTTACCATTTTAGTGCTGGCTTCGGTTAGTCTACATTCCTACGACTTTTCTATCACAACTTTGTTTGAAGATAGTTTTTATAGTTTCTTTCATAAATGATTTATGCAATGTAATGTACTCCATTTTTCTCTCTTAAGAGTATCCCCAATAAGCCTCCTTATATTTTCCTTACATGTAGGGAGTTTGGTGTACTTTTTTTAAAATGAGGAGCCATATAAGGAGTTAACACTCCAAGAAGTCTTCCTAAAAATGGCTCCTTATTATTTTTAATTATTTTTAAAAATGGCTCCTTGGTGTTTTTTTTTTTGTTGTTGTTGAATTTGGACCATTGAAATTAATTGAGGAGTGAGAAAGAAAATATAAGGAGGATGCCATCTCCATAGAACGAGGGAGAGGCTTTGACCGGAAAAAAATTTGAGAAGGGAAGTAGGGAGGTTGTTGGAGCAATTTCCAGTCCATCCTCCCTACTAATAGGCGAAGCCTAATAAGCAAAAAAATAGCACCTCTTTGACTATTAGTAGGGAGGATGGACCGGAAATTGCTCCAACAACCTCCCTACTTCCCTCCTCAATTTTTTTTCCGGTCAAAGCCACTCTAGTTCTAAGGAAACAGGCATCCTCCCTATATTTTCTTTCTCACTCAATTAATTTCAATGGTTTAGATTAGTCCACCTCATTAAAAATGAATGGTCCAAATTCAACAAAAAAAAACGTAAGGAAACTGCATATTTAAAAAGTACATTGTCATAATAAGGAGCCATTTTTAGGGAGGTTTCATAGTGTGATAACTCCTTATATGGCTCCTCAATTTTAGAAAGTACACCAAACTCCCTACATGTAAGGAAAATATAAGGAGGCTTATTGGGGATGCTCAAAGAAACCACAATTTTTTTCGTACTTAAAATTAAATGTTATTCCATTGCATATTTGTTTTCGAAGGACAGAATACCATGCACAATAATTTCATTCAACCTCATTTTGGAATTATGGGACTTATTAAGTTCAAATCTTATTCAATTTGCTGCTTAACTGAAGTATTTTGTAGGTTCCAAATCCTCTCTTTGACCTTGCTGGCATCATGTGCGGACAATTTGGGATACCATTTTGGAAGTTTTTTCTTGCTACAGTTGTTGGAAAGGCAATTATTAAAACTCATATACAGGTTTGTGATGTCTCTATTCTCTATACTCTTCTGGTCTTTTACCAGTCTGGCACCAAACCTAGTTTTGTTACTTTTCTTGCAATATGTATTTAAACTTATAGCTATTTGTTTGATTCCTTTTTCTGCAGACGGTTTTTATAATCTGTGTCTGTAACAACCAGTTGCTTGACTGGATAGAGAATGAGTTAATTTGGATACTCAGCCTCGTACCTGGTTTTGCTCCCGTCTTGCCCAACCTCATAGCTAAACTCCATGTTATGAGAGCGAGGTATCTGAAACCCCAGGCTCATTCAAATATCAAGGTACTTCCTAAAACCATAGAACGCATTCATCTAGTTTTGACACTGGAGCGGCTGTCTGACCGCTTTCTTAAATTCTCCCCAGGTGAATAAGTGGGATTTCTCAATTGCTTCCATCTGGAACTTTGTCGTTTGGCTTATGCTCATGAACTTCTTTATTAAGATCGTTAATGCAACCGCTCAAAGATATCTGAATAAACAGCAGGAAAAGGAGATAGCAGAATTGACGAAGAAGTCACGTTCAGATTAGGATTATGATCAAGCATCTCTAATTTTTATTTTTCCTTTGTTATAAGTAGGTAATCAGGGAGATTAAATGTGATAGGCTCCTGAATTTATCCGTCCCCACCAGATGGTGTGGTAACTCCAAAAATCTGTTTACTTGGGCAATTTCCGGTGAGAAGCTTTGTATAGAATAGGAACACAATTGGACAAACGGTCACAGGTTTATTGATCCTGTGTTATGTTGGGTTTAGGATATTTTTTTCGCCATTGTCAAGTCCTGTTGAAATTAGAAAATTGAAATCTTATTATTCTTTTGCAATGGGAAGACAAATTACTGACCCATTCATTTTAGTTTTTATTTCTCAGTCCCAGAATAATATTCTCTCACTATTATCTGCTTATACATAATAGCCAGAGTTTTGAGGAAAAAAAATTTGGATATATACTATCTGGAAGACATGACAGGTTAGATTTTGAATGTGTTTTAGGATTGTACCAAATTATGATTTTGAATGTGTTTTAGGATTGTACCAAAATATGCTTTTGAAAATATCTTAGTCAAATAACCTTTTAAAGATATTTGCATCTTCTGTTATTAAGAATATAAAATTAGTCTTTTTCAAATATATCTTTCTCAACGTTGGATGTGACAAATAGCATATATGGAAGTTGATTTATATAGTAAATGGTCTCTTAGCTTGTCATTAGATTCTTAATTTACAATTTACATCTTGTTTTAATGAACCTATGCATTGAATTTTGTATCACTAGGATCAACTTAATTTTTGTAATAAACATGCACTATTTTAGACTTGTTGTAAAGTTGTATTTGCTTTTCAAATATGTTTTTAAAATGATAAAAAAAAAATGCAAGAAAACAGAATTGATTACAAATACATTCAAAAGATGAAGAATCAAAAACTCCTTGGTAATATAACTTTTTAATTTCCCTCAAAATCAGGCACTTCTAGTGAACAACTTTTTTGAGAAATTTCCTTGAAGTTGCTTGTAAACAAGACTTTTTAGAGACACCCCCCACTTGAAAACTTGTTAGTGGAAACATAATGGAAATCTTGGTGTGAAATATAAATAATAAATATTTGAAATTGAAACCCCCAAAATTCCTTCTCATCAAACTACCATTTGTTAATTATTCAGTCAATTCCGTAATACATTCAACTTTGAATTATACATTTTTATAATAATCAATTCAAATCAATTAATTTAATAATTTCACATAATTTTGTTATAAATAAAAAAAAATTACCAGAAACAGAGCCCAGGCAGCATGTCCTATTGAAGTTCGTGTCCACGTGGCCTAGATAGTGGTTTGATTCTAATAAATAATAATATTAGTCTTTATCTCCAAGTTTGTAATAATTATATCTATTTTGATGCTTAAAATATAAACTTACCCTATCATTGATCATAGAGTTCTAATATAAAAATTTAAACAGTCATATTAAATTAATTAAATTTAAGAACATCAAAACCAATGATGATCCAAATCTTTCATTTAAATAATCAATAGCTATATTTATATATTTATTTATTTTAAATAATATTATAATGGGATGAGTTGACGCTGCCCAGTTGGCAGTTGTGTTATGTGAGGGAGTTGAGTGATTAATTAATTATAAATTAATATTGTCACGAGACTAATATTTATCTTGGGGCAGATCCAAGGTCTATATCCTTATAAGTTATAAGTTATAACCATGATTATATTAGATTACTTAATTATTACTGTAGGGTTATTTTCTTATCAAATTAAAATATTTAAACTTTTGGGTACGCTAGGAGACTAACTTGAAACAATAGTTGTGTGTGTTATGGCAGAGAATCCAGAGTTCAAGGCTTCAAACATTGAGTGATTGGATTTGTGTTTGTTTTTGAATTTATTTTGGGTATGACTGTATGAGTATGTGCTTGTCCATGTGGTAAATTAAACTGGTTTTTCAAATTCATACGCCAAAACTGTATTTTTTTTTTCTTCTAAATGTCACAAATGAACCTATTTTTGATATATATATATATATATATATATGTGTATAATTAAATATTTAAAGGATAGTGTTAACCTGTATCCTAAAATCACATGCTAACAACAATATAATTATTAAAAAAAAAATTATTTAAATTCCTATAATTTTACTTGATTTGAGCTTACAAGCCAAATGATTTTATTTTATAATTTCATATTTGTTAGTAGACAATCCAATTCCCAACCGGAGATCAAAACAACTATTATTTTACAATTGTAAGGAATCTTTCAAATAATAAAAATAAGATAGAAAAATCTTATTTAATTTATAAACAAAAAGAAATGCCTGGAGTGTGTAGTGAATTAGATTATGCAACAACAGCAATTAGTTTATTCACATAATCACATACGCTATATAATAGTTTGCATATTTTATCTCTTCTTTTCTTATCTTAGTGACTAATGCTATAATAAAATTAATAATGTATATATTTTTAGATTGGAGATCTTGAATGGACCGCATATTATGGAAGTTTTTAATTTGTTTTTTCTTTTCATAGGAATATATAACTTTTAGCTTTTCTGTATTTTTTATATATATAATATGACTTTGCATTCGAGTAATGTTTATGGATAAATACAATAGTTATGTGTTAAAAAAAATAGTAATTTTTTTTAAGTAGTCCCTGTCGAGTGTCTGATTTGTGTATAAAAAAAATGAAAATTTAATATTTATTAATATAATACTGTATACACAATAAATAATAAACACGGTGATCGGATGATATATATTTCAATTTTATAAAGTGAATAATTGTTTGCGTAAAAAAAATGGAAAATTGTTTGGTACATTTATGTATTTTTTATCTGATTTTTCCTGTTAAACAATAACTTTACGCAATCCAAAAAACTATCCTAAATATTGAATGAAATATTTCGCTCGATCACATCACATTTTTGTAACGAAGTTAATGGAATCCGAATAAAGTCAACATTTTAATCTGGTCAATAAATTAGATATTAAAAATAATACTAACCACCGAATCAAATGTTTAATCATTTTAAAGCTCATTGCTTACCTCGGAAAGAAAAAAAATACATAAATATAGATATAGAGCAAATATATGTTTATCTACTCAAAGCTTATTAATCCTTAAAATTGAACTAATAAAAATATCAAATTACCTATAATATATTATATATATACATATTTTATAACAAAAACAATAAAATTAAGTACAAATGATTTAAAATTTAGAAAAAAAAATTATTATTAAAAATTTTAAATTTTAAAAACTGTAAAAAAATGTATAAATAATGATACTTTAAAAAAATTAAAAAAAATGTTGAATTTTGAAATAATTTTTTAATTTATATTCCATTGAAAGTATTATCATAACTAATTAAATTAAATTATTTTGTATTAAAAAAATCTTCATTTTGAAATTTTAATAACTAAAAGCAATATGGTCTTTTCATTGGTTTAATTTGAAGAGTAGAGGTGATCTGAGTAAATAAATTTATATTTACTCTCTGGATGCATTTATGCTAAAATTAAGGGGAGGTCAGTGCATTTAACCCAAAAAATAAGAACCTTACGAGAATATCCTTCAACAACTGGTCAAAGACAAACATGTCCAGTACTAGGCCCTTATTAGTCCAGTATTAGTCACATCAAATCAAACACATACACATGGAAGTGAAATTGAAATGGCCATTGGCCAGATTTTGTGTTTGAAAATTGAATCGATTTGCTTCAAACAAAAACTGCAGCCCTACTTATTGTCCTCCACAAGTCGTCCAGTGCTAAACTTACGGGGCTGTCACGCTAACAACTCTAGGGTCTAGGTATTCTTCTCAGAGGACAGAGGTCCCACAAATCTTACTGTAATAAGAAAATTGAAAGGTCTGGGCCCCGCCACACAAATCTGCCCAGGTAGTGAGGCCCCACTTTTGAATGGTGGGGCGGCGCCACATTGGAATATGGCCTTCTGTTCTGATTACACTGAAACAAACACATTCAACATAAAAACAAAAATAAATCTGTTTTGAAAATATAAATAACAGATAAAATAAACGTATTTACAATGTTATAAATTTATAATTCAATGTCTCAATGATATCAAATACCTTCAAATATATATATATATATATATATATATGTATATATTTTAGATATCATAAGAATGTTGATTATTGAAGTTTTCATTTTGAGAAACTATTATTATTCTCAATAAATAATTAAACATGTCGAAAATTAAAAAGTACAAGAATCTGATTTCATTTTTATTATATATATATATATATATATATATTAAAATATTATTACATTATCAAACAAAAAGTAAGTTAATACTTTTTATTTGTTGTTGGTATAAATCGATACAGCAATTAATCTATGCATGTGCAGCTGTTCGTGTTATGGGCTTTGTGGAATTTTTCATTTTCTGACAAGACTCTCGTGGTGGAGAACTGGAGGTCCATTCCTGATTTTACGCTTTGGTTTATTTTATTTCTAATAAATAGCGTAATGTAGGATAGTTTAAAAGAATCTCAAATTTATTATGTTTTTTTTTCTTCTAATTAATGTTTTTTTTTTTAACGATATCTACCTATTCATTTATCTATATTATATTTTTTTAAGGCTTTTTACTATTTATATGATTCGAATCGCTAATTTGAAAGTTGACTATGGGAGCAGATTAGTTTATTATAAATAGTTATATTATTTCATTTTATTGAATTTTTTTTTATATTATCAATAAAATTTGTTTATTTATGACAATTTTTCAATCTCTTTTTTAAAGAGATTTGAGAGTAATCATTTATAGTAATTCTCTTAATGATGATTATGTAATGATGACCCTCACGAGTTTCTAACGATTATTATGTCAAGGTTCTTCTAAGTGTGTCTCGGATTCATTAAACGGTGTGATCATTCATTATCATACTTCCTTCTGCTATACCCAGGGCCGGCCCATGGGGCCAGCAAACCCAGCATTTTGTTGGGGCCCCCAACCGGTCCAATTTAATTCTTCTTCTTTAGGCCCTTAGAACCCAATATATTATTTTTAAACATGGCCCAATTCTAAAACCTTTTACTTCTTTTATATATATTCCTTTTCGGCCCAATGAACTAATTTAATTAAACCATCAAAATTTCAGACCCAATAAACTTGTCATTGTGGTTATGAGACCACATCACTGCACTATCAAATAATAAATTAATTAAGGGATATAATCACTTTCCCCCCTTTAGTTGGCCATATTAAACACTTTACCCTCTCTAGTTTCAGTAATGACAATTTTTACCCTTGTAGTTTTCCATAATCGTCATTTCCTCACTACCGTTAGATTTTCCATTCAAAAAGTTAATTTTCATGTTAAAAGACATTGTTGCCCTTCAATAATCGTGAATGGATGAGATTTTTTTTAAAGAAATTAATCAAAAATCAACCCCAAAAATCACCATAAACCCACAAATCCCTTCTCTTCTCTCTCTCTCCAAATCCAAAAATCAACCAAAAAATCACCATAAACCCACAAATCCCTTCTCTTCGAAACCATACCCAGAAAAATCAACCCCAAAAATCACCATCGATTTTTATGTTAATGATAATAATTTTATATAGGACCCCGATTTTTGTTAATATCATAAAATCGCTCGGGCCCCAAAATGTCTGGAGACGGCCCTGGCTATACCCGTTACATCATACTACATTACTACCAATATAAGAACAAATACATAATTAAAATTTTAACACTGTATAATAACTTACTCATTTTCCATTGGTATAATCAATTTCTTAAAATTGTTGTATGATGAGATTCTCTCTCTCTCTTACAATTTACAAAAAGTGGTGGATCTTAGGAAGTTCTTTTTACAAATGGTAGGTACCGTAGACATGACTGTGTTACCGGCAGGTTAAACTGGTTAAGTGGGACATGGAGCCCACCAGGTTATTTATTTATTTATTTTTTTATGATAAGAGGAGCCCACCAGATTTCAGTATGTGATTGTGTGCTTTGAATATTCACATAAGTTGCGGTGCTGTGATTACATGTGTTTGTTTCTACTGTTTGCTTAGAAACACTAGGAGGAAATTGTGGGTGACCTTCTTTCGTGGGGGCTACCCCCGTGCGTCTATGTGACACTGTACAAATTGTTTATTAAACAATCGGTCCAAACAAGGCCGATCCGGCCAGCCCACTACAAGTTGCAATTCCTTTTCCAGTCACGATACGGGTAAAAAAGTAAATATCGATATTTTAACATATCTGAAATATTTTTTATATTTTGTAGGATTAATAAAAAAACTATCAAATATCTTTATTATTTTGAAAATATATATTATCGATATATTATTATTCCCAATAAATAATTAAACATCGACAAATTAACACCTCAATTTTTTTTTTAAAAAATTGACCACCAATATTTTCACCGAAAATGATATTTTCTTCACATGTTATGTGTTATGGATGACTAAAACAAATTTTGTATAATTCATACTAGATGACACAGAGTGAGTTAAATATTAATTATATATAAAATAAAATAAAAATAGTATTCCATCTTTTATATAATAAAAAGGTGAATTGTAATATAATATTTTGATTTTAGGTGAAATTTAAAGATAAAATTAGGGGTGTATGACAGATCGAATCCATTGGATTTGATATGATCCACGTACCAATCCGATCAAATTGAATCGAATAAATTAAAATCTAATCTAATTTAATCTAAGAGCGGAATCTAATCCGATCTAATTGTAAAATTCTTAAATCCGATCCGATCTAATTGATTAGATTCATATTAAGCAATTTTTAATATATAAAAATTAAAACATTCATAAAATTAATAATTAATTCATACGATACTTCAATAAAATTAACAAACTAATCATTTATATAAAAGTAATATATAATCGTACGCTTTAAGGTTCAAAAAATCCAACATATTACAAATTTTAAACATAAGTTCTAAACCAAAACATAAATAAAGTCATACAAAAGTTTAAAATAAGAATATAATCAATTATAATAACAAAATTCAATAGAATTAAAAATTTGCTCGATGCTCATCTATGTAAAACAAAAAAAAATGGCACAATATAAAATTATGCCTTATAATTTGGAAAATTTGGTAGATTTTCATATAGAAATCAAATATCTGATCAAATCCAATAAATTTTAGAATTTATTATTCAATATGATCTAATTATGTCTTTAAATTCAAAGCAATCGAATGGATTTGATCAAATCCAATGAATCTTATTGTATTGGATCATATACACCCCCGAACAAAATAAAATGAACTTTATCAAAATCATAACTCGTTAACCTAACTATTGACCGTTAGAGTTAACAAGTTATGGAAATAGTACAAAATGTTCAAATTGTCCATACATTACTTATTTTTTCTATTAATTTTTAAATAATTCTTAAAACTAAGTATTTTTCATATAAAAAAGTAATAATATTCATAAAAAAATCAAATAACAATAAAAAATAATCATCGGATAATATCACTAATTTTTTTTTTCAGATAACAATATAAAAACTTAAACATAAGATTATAACAACAAAATATTATTAATTACTAAAAAAAAACTTTAAAAATGTTATTTATAATTATCTGAATTAAAAAAAAAAATCATTTTAGTAAAAAAAAAACAATTTTACTGTTCCTCTCCAACTATTAATTAATGAAGAAGTACTTATTAAAGTACATAACAACAAAAAAAATTTCATTATTTATTATATCTAAAAAACCATTAAAAAACAAAATCAATTGTCAATTATTGGCCCCATCCCGAAAATGAACCTGGCATCTACAAAAATCAATCTCTGATTTCAATTAATTAGCTTTCTTAAAACAACTAAAACTGACAGGATGCATGATTATATTAATTAATATATAAATTAATCTTTGTCCAGAGCATTCCACGTGGCTCCAAATGTGCTTGCCACCTCAGCTCCATTTATTTAATTAATTAATTTTTTTCTAGATTCTGTACAGTCATATTATCATTTTAGGTAGGTTGGGTCCCTCCATATATGTATTATTCTTATTGGGGTGGGTTTCAATTCATTAATTCAATTCAAGTACCCAGACCATTTTATTGAATACTTAAAAGTCAAGTAGCAGTTTGTTTATTTATATAATATATTTTCTCTCTTAATTAATAATATATTTCCTTCTTTCAAAATAAAAAATTAATAATAATATTACTACCTTCTTGTTTTGGCCAATCAACTGCTTGATATTCGCTAAAGACATCACTATCCAATTCATGTTTTTGATATAATTTATGGAGATGTTGCTAGATATTGTCTTCAGGTTTATTAAATGATAATGTGGACCCTATACGTCTCAATCAATACATTATCTACTTCTTTATGATTTCAAATCGTATAATTACTACACTTTTATCTCAAATTTTCATCCAGGTGATATTGTCAATGAAATATAATTGTCGGGCGTGTTACCTGTATGTCGTTGAATACGGTAATATTTTGTTGTCAGTCCGAATAAGTAGTCATTTACCATCAAATTACATTGGACAGTAATATTAAAAGGGTTATTGATATCAGTTTTTTTTGAATTTTTTGTGAGTTTGTATTTTATTCCCTAAACTTTTTTTTAGGCTTTAAATTCCATAAACCCTATTTAATTGGTAAACAGTTTGGTTTATTACATCCTAAACGCTTATTTGAAGGAGCGTTTACAGTCAGATTTTACCAATTCATGAGAGTTCAAAGAATTTAACGCCTAAATAAAAGTTATAGGGTTAAAATACAAACTCACGTAAAATTCAGGGTGGATTGATGCCAATAACCCAAATTAAAATTATAACTTTTATAAACCTAGTAGTTAGTCTTTTTCACCTTTTAAGTAATGCAGTAATTTCAAATTTTTAAATAGATGAAAGAGACGGGGTTGAGTAGAAAGTCAATTTGAATGAATTAAATCCCATAAATTTAGATAAAACAATCCTTTAAAGACAAAATGCTTAGGGTTTAGACATATGTGTTCAACCCAAATAAATTATATCTGGTAATATAAATAACCAATTGTATGATATAATTTTAATGGTTTGGACATACACGTTAAGTTGTATTGAAATTTTTCTCTGGCAATTAAACCCTAAAAAAAACAGTAAAGTAGGTAGGAAAAGGTGAATATTCATTAATGAATATTGACAAAATTTTCTACTCCTCATGTTAAGGGTCTCTCCATGGATAAGCTTTCATTTTCACTATGAAACACATGTCCATGATTGTAAAAAAATGTGTAGAGCCAAACCAATATTGTCTCCATGAAATTAAAGAATTGCCTGCCTCTCAATCTCTTCTGCCCAAAAGGTGTGTGCCCCACCAGCCCCAAGACCAGGGTCCCTCCATTTTTAGTTCACCTACTGTTCTATCATGACTTCTGATTTTTGATGTCTCCACAACAACTTCTCCTCTTTCTCATTTTATTTTTCTTCATCATTTTATGTACATTTTTGGCATTTGTGTAGAAGATATTCTCTGATGAACTGGCAACAAGTTTATAATATTATTTTCATGAACCAAAAAAATCATACCTTATAATATATATATTTCTTTATGTGGAAGTTATTTCTCATAAAGGTCAAAGAGTGAGTAATTATATTTCGAGGAATTAAAATATAAAATGTGTATACAAAAGTCAGAAAAAAAAAATGGTTCTCATCGTAAGCAAATAATTAGAGCAATTTTTTTTCTTCCATTTGTATAAGTCAAACTCATTACGTTGGATTCCGTAGAAATGTCAAACCGTAATCGTAACCGTTCTAACAGGTTTGGTTTACGGTTTGTAACAGCCGGTTAGACGGTTCGATTACAGTTCCGGTTAAATTGTCGATTATTTTCAAAAACTCTATCACGTGGTAGCTTCTTATTAGTTTTTTTTAAATAAATGAAATCGGCGGTTTTTTTTTGAATAGTAACCGTAACCGAACCGTATCACAGCTGGTTTTGTAACCGACGGTTACAGTCACGGTTTCGATTAAGGTTTTGACAGTACGGTTTCAGTTTCAATTCGAAACCGTCAGTTTAATCGAACTGTGACCACCTCTACATTGGATTTATACATTTGTTTTGTAGTTCTTTTATCATCCAAAGCTCAAAAGCACTAGTGTTTATGAAGACATTTTGAAGATGAAAATTTCTACATCATACAATATAAATTAGTGGAAATATGGGGTTTTATCACTTTTTTGAATTGGTGTTGCACGTGAGGCACCACTTTAATAACTTAAGTTTAAAAGGCACCAAAGTAAGTGACTTCCAAAAATGCCCTTATTGTACATATTTTTTTTAATTATTTGTTTGACTTTAACTTTTGGAAAACACTTTAAAGTTGTCTGAGATCTACTTCTCTCTAACTATCTTAAAATGAAAAGCTCTGTAAATTGAAATCCAAGTTCATCTTCTTCTCCAACAAGTTCGACGTTCATAGAGTTACATAAGATCACTCATCTTATCAGTTTCCTATCTCAGTTTCCACTTTGTCTCTCATTGTTTGAATATCAAAATTCACACAATGATAGGCAAAGTGGAAACAGAGATAGGAAACCAACGAAGAGTATTAATGCAATTTTGAAGATAATTAGAGTCTTTTGTAAACCTTAAGCTGGTTGTGTGAATTTTAAATCTCCGAGCCTTTCTAAGCTCTGTCTGAACCTTTCTAAGCATTGTCTAAGCCTTTGTGAAGTTGTGTCCGAGCCTTTTGCATGGCTGTTAGGTTTGTCAATGGAGCAATGTCCGAGCATTTTAAAGAAGTGTCTGAACCCTTGTAATTACATTTCGAGCCTTTTGAAAGTGTTTCACAAAAATACAAAAGGCTCGGAAATTACATACAAAGGTTCAGAAACTATTTACAAGGGCTCAGACAGTTCACAAAGGCTCAAACATTATTCACAAGGGCTCGGAGATACAAATTTCACAAAAATACAAAAGGCATGGGCAATCATGATAAGGCTCGAACATTATTCACAAAGGCTCGGAAATACAAATTTTACAAAAATACAAAAGGCTTGGGCAGTTCATGATAAGGCTCGGAAATTACATACAAAGGATCGGAAACTATTTACAAAGGCTCGGACCACAAGTCAAAAAGCTCGGATAGTGGAAGATTTAAAACCGAAATCCAATTTGGGTTTTAAATTGAAAAAAAAGCTTTGGGGGCACATCTCTCTAACCCCTTACGAGCTGACCGGGTAGGTTGACCATCGCGAGCTCGGCGGAGAGCTCGACCCCCGAGCTCGTCAGCGTAGCATCACTCCGTCGCCGTTCTAGTGATTGCATGTGTTTCAACGGGACTTTCTCTTTCTACTTCACAACTCTGTCATTATAAACTGAATAAAAGAAATCTGATGTGGAACAACTATTGGGAGTATTGTTGTCCGTTCACCATAATATGTGTATTTTAAACATAAATTATTAAAACAGTGACAGTGCTAAAAAACCACCTCCAAAAAGTGTCATTTAATTTTTGAACCCACAATTATTTATAATTTAGATTTGGGTACTTTTAGAAGTCATCAAACATTTTCTTAAAACTCTAAAAATCCTTAGAATTTTTTTTTTGATTTAATTTTAATCTATCAAAAACTAATTTTATGTTTTTAACTAAATAATATTTTCTACATTTAAGTGTAGTTGGTAGTTACTTCTTAGTTGGGGAAAGTCTAAAAGGCTTTTTATCCAATCGTGTTTAGTCTTTTTATCACATGGTAAATTGTAATTGGGTAAACGAGTGACGTAGTGAGACCATCCTTTTCAAAATAAGAACCAACTCTTGAAATATAAATTAGAAACTAAATCCTACTACAATATAATTTCTCTTGAACTTTCATACACCATCTGTTAATCAAAGACACTCATGATTAAGAATCAGTCAATGATATTTTTAGTATGGACACTTAGCATTTTAATTGGTGGATAGATTTCAAATTACCATGATGCATCATTAATCATTCAATCGAAATTATTACATGTGGTGATCAAAGAGACTTTTTTTTTGGTTGAAAGTATATATTTAAAATCCTCAATAAAAATAAAAAAGAAACCCCAGAGCTATATCAAAAATAGAAAAAAAAAATGATGATATCATACCGATCATATATATATATATATAATATATGAGAAAATCTTTACTACACCGGTTGCATCAGCTGAATAGTACATCCGACAACTGAAATATTGACACGTAATCACGTGTCAGATTTTTGAAATGTAGAAAATATACATAAGGAAATAAAAAGGCAAAAAGTAAGAAAGGTAAAAGATAAAAAATAACCAAAAAGTTGAAACGTGATTACGCATCAGTTTTTCAACGGTTGGGTGTGCCATTCAGCTGGTATACCGCATTGAAGATTTTCTCAGAATGTAACAGGGAGTAGTAGTGATTAGTGATTATTTGATTGGTGGGGTCAGCCGGTCAAACAAAGAGGAGGTGTGGAGGTGGAGGTGGAGGTGGCGGTGACCGGTGGTGGTGATGTGATAAGTGATAACCTAATTTTGGGTTGTGAATGATAACGTAATCTTTTACGTATATTCAAGTTGTGGCAAATAATAGTGATGGATCAAAAGCTATTATAGGTTGCTCTTTCCATAATTAATTGATTCCTTTTGTGGGGTCTTCTTTACCAAAAAGAAAAAAGAGGAAAAATATGATAAATATTTTTGTCTTTGCTTAGGTTGTCAAAAGAAAAGGAAATAAAAAAAGCTATCAAAGATTCAAGAGTGTCCGTCCAAAATATTCTCATCGCAACTCCTCTGACTCTAACCCTATCATTCTCAGCTTTGTTTGATCCTGTGTTTTATTTTTTTTGTCTTTTCCACAACGATGATTAATATATTATTTTATTTGAAATCCCATCCTCTTTTACCATTTGATTCTTCTTTTTTACTTTGATGAGTTGGAATATTATTATTTTGACAAGTTGTTATATATATATATATATATATTCTTCCTACTATCAGTTCGTTCTGATATAAAATATATCAGGACGAAGAATGTGGACCATAGATTATGGAGAAGTATTAACAAGTACATAAAATTTGAGTCAAAGTATGTAAATATAATGTTCCACATTCTTCGTCCTGATATATTGATATATTTTATATCAGGACGAACTGACAATAGAAAAATTATATATATATATATATACACACACATCTCTTTTAAATCTAACACTATAGAGGGTCTAAATCAATCGCTACATGAGTGATTCGAATAACTAATCCCACAATATCGGAGAGAAATCTATCAATTCATTCTGATAGTACATGCGTTGCAATGGTGGTTCAAATAGCTTCTCCATAATATCAGAGAGAAATCTATCAATTCGTTTTGATAATACATGCATTATACGGGTAGTCCGAATAACTTCTCCATAACATCAGAGAAAATCTACCAATTCATTTGAAAAAATACATATGCACTACACGGACAGTTCAAATAACTTCTCTCGAATGACTTCTCCCGCAACACCGGAGAGAAATCTAACGACTCATTCCTATAAATACACATGGTAGGGCTTAAATTTGCATCACAAACATGTGAAAAGGGGTACTCTACTCGATCAAAATGAATGTTCTTATATATATATATATATAGAGAGAGAGAGAGAGAGAGAAATGACAACCATACAAAATAGTTTTTAAAAGATGAAATAGTTAGTTTTTATTATTATAGAAGATTAAAAATACAAAATTACATATAACATGTGTTTCATCCTCACATGCAGTGTGACTGAACCTCCCAACTATGGTAGTGTTCTGAAAGGTTAGAAAATCTTTAATTAGAGACCGAATAATATTTCAAGTCTCATTCAAAATTTTCTCATGGAAGTCCTATTAAACCCTCTCAGTTTGCGGTGACCAATTGACCAAGCTGTTTCTAAACACGGGGACCACTACAAAGGGGGCAAATTTGGTAATGAACCAAAAAAGCTATAAAATATTAATTTATTCAAATCCCACACTAAAACAAACAAAAATCATTATTTTATTTGGGAGTAAAATAATCACAGAGAAGATTAAAAGCAATGAAATCTTCAAAATGGACAGAGCCACGTGTACGATACTGACAAAAAAAAAAAAGAGACGCGCCCTTTTCACTAACATACCTTTGTCAAAGAGTAGATGAGTGAGAAAGGGCAAAATAGAACAAAAATAATAATATAATCAGCACAACTACAACCCAAAGTGGGAAGTCATGGCCCTCCACATCACTCACATACAAAAAACCAAACATGAGTCCCAAAGTGGTGCTTGTACATTTTGAATTTCTCTAGGCTGCAATATATCCATCCAACTCGACCTCTCTCTCTGTACACAATATCTATCTCTTTATCACTAAATATGAACGGAGACCAATCACAAACCACCAACCACTAACCAGCATCTTCCTTAGTAATTTGTCTTTTTTCAACTAGATAAAAAAATATAAAATCATTAAGATATGCAAATCATCAGATTCATCGACAAACAAGGAAATTGAGAAAGGGACAGGAGTTTTTAAATTAAAAAATTTTGAGGGTTAATCTTATATGTGACAGACAGATACATATACACACCCTCACTTGCATATATATATATATATATATATATATATATATATATGTCAAAAGATACCACTGTTCACTAATCTTTTCTGCAAATATAAAAAGAAAAAAAAAATGAAGAAAAGAAAATAAAAAGGAACCTCCTCCAGTGTACAGAGCCAAGCCAAAACCCCAAGAGAAGGAAAAAGGCGGGTGATTGTTCCTCTTTTCGCCTGTTTCTTTTTTTCCCCTCTTTTGCCCAACAAAAACTCTTGAAGTAGAAATCTCAATATCGTCTTCTTCTCTCCCACCACCAAACCAATCAAAAACATAATTAGACTTGGAAGATCTCAAGGTTGTCAGATTATAAACACAAGTGTACATAGCTGAATACACATGGCCAGCCACATCCCACAAACAATAACACACCTTCTTCAACACTGTTTCAACTTCCTTTTGCCAAAATTGTGGGTGTGGTGTGGTAGTAGAGTCCCAATCTGTGAGTTTTTGATTGAATCCTGCTTTCATTGACATGACCGGATCGGATCTTCATTTCTTCTCAGGCAGGTAGACAGCCAGGAGGCATATGCGCATATTGTGGTTTCATGGATCCCTTCAAAAATTTACAATCCCCAAACTAACTCCTGCTTATACCCTCTGCTATTTTCTTCTTGTTCTGAAAACGGAGGGTTGCAAATCAAGGCACCGGGGACAATTCTACTCACCAGTGGGTTGTTTGTGCTCTGATGGTTTCACCTGAACCGCGGTGGGTGCTTGAACATACTGAAAGCCAGAAGGAACAAGCTGATGCTGCTTCCCGGAGGACTGTGCAGTCGCAAATTGGACAGAATGGATGAGACCCTGCGATGTATAGCCCCCACCACCTTTCATATTGTTAGCAGCAGTAACAGCCTTGGCAGGATCACAAGTGCTGCTATTAGAATGTGTAACTGGAGGGCACAACGACAACATCCCCGATGAGGAACTTGCTGATGCGCCCAGCTGCTGTTGAGACTGTTGTTGATCGCGGTGCCTTTGGATGTAGAACCCACTTGCAGCCGTGGCAGATGAATTTGTATTTGCCGCGTGTTGAGCTTGGGCCTGCATGTAAGCAGCATTATTAAACAGCAGCTGGGCTTGCTGCAGTGCGTGCTTTTGTAATTGTTGCTGCTGCTGCTGCTGTTGGGACATTTGTGATTTAAGTCCAGTACTTGAAGAAGAGGTATTATTGGGGTTTCCCAGTATTGATGGAACAGGAGATGACTTCCGACTAGGCACAGAAGGCGAGTTTTTGGCCTGCTGAGATGATAACGTGGAGGCTTGGCCACCCTTGTTCCCCGAGGAAGTGTTACCTGTTGTCCTTGGGCTTCCACCAGCACTAGTCTTGGAAATAGAAGAGGTTGTGGGTGAACCAACTACCATTGGAGGAGAAGGGGACTGGTTACTACTAGGTGGCTGTTGTCCTTGTGCTGCTGCTGATGATTTGGGGTTACCAGCAAATGAAATTTGTGTGTGGTTTTGCTGGGTTCTGCCTTGCTGTTGTTGATGATTTTTGACTGATGATGTGGTTGAAGTTACTTGAGAGGCGTTTGTTCTCATAGAATTCTTCCATTGATGAGACTGAGCTGGGTTGTTACCACTTTGAACAAGGTTTTGTGGAAAAGCAGACAAAGCATTAGGAAACTTGGAAGCCATGGAAGATGAAGGTAGATGGTCAGTGTAAACATTTCCATTACTTGTTGCTGGAGTTTTACTGCGAGCAGCTGCGACTGCAAATTGCTGCTGCTTATGAAGTTGAATCATTGAGTGCGACTGTTGTTGATTCCGCTGCATTTGATGCTGAGCTGTAGAAGGGTTCACATTGCTAATAGAAGATGGCATAACAGAAACAGAAGTTCGGGCAGGCGTGGAACCAATGTTAAGAGTTCGGGCTGAGCTATCAATGACAGGGTTGCCAGTCATAGTAGATACTGAAGTATCGGTTAAATCAGGCCTAGAGAAAGCAATGGACTGCCCAACATTTGCTGGAGGCTTTCCTGCCATTGATTTTCTTTCTTCTTCTACATTAGTCGCATCATTACCTCCTGCTTTTCCTTCTTCAGAACCACGGTAATTCTTTTTCTGCTGAGCTGCTTGAGCAGCTACCATAATCTGATGCCTCGCGGCCTCTGGAAAGTTCTGGAGAATAGCAGGATTCTGAGCGATTGATGAAATGTCTAGGCCAAGACCTGGAGCTCCATTAATACCAAATGACATTGCAAAAGTTTGAGGCGATAGAGTTTCTACTCCACCCTTCGAGCCCAGTAGATGTTGCTGCTGCGGCTTCTTTTCACCATGATTACCACTTGCACTAGTAGACGCAGTTGTCATGAAAGCAAAGTTTGGTGGGTGGTGTAAGGGAACAGCAAAATTCTGACCATAGATATTCATATTTGCACGTGAAACTCGACTATCAGCAGTTGATGGGCTCTCTTCGCCCACCATGTCACTCTCAAGTTGACGAGCTTGATGAGGAACCTGTTGGTTTTGCTGTTGTTGCCGCTGCAGTTGTTGTAATTGCTGAGGCTGGTTCTTTGGGGCCGGAAAGCCCTGCAATGTTCCACTGCCACCATTGATGCCATTATTTTGTGGCCTCTGTTGCCGGTTCTGCAGATGTTTTTGGGAAGAAGAGGAACCACTAGAAATGCTAGGGTTTTGATGACCTTGGCTCTGCTGAGACTGAGTAGGTAGTGGTTGCTGTTGCTGTTGTTGTTGTTGTTGCTGCTGCTGAAGCTGTTGCTGTTGTTGTTGCTGCTGCTGCTGAAGCTGTTGCTGTTGTTGTTGCTGATGCTGAAGCTGTTGCTGTTGTTGTTGCTGAAGCTGTTGTTGCTGCTGAAGCTGTGAAGGATGCAGCATTTGAGATGAATAGAAAGAACCATTAAAGAAAGGCATAGCCTGAGGATGGGTTCCTCTGTAAGCAGGAGGTGCTCCTACATGTGCAGAGATTGGGAATGAATATGCATTGTTCTGCAAAATTCCGTTCTGCAAAATTGCCAAATATTGAGTCTCGTTTCCTGGCATATTTGGATAGTTGAATCCCAACGCTGCTGGGGACACCCCTGCTGGTGCACTGGCACTAACTGAGACAGAATTTGACGCACTTGAAGATGCAGCACTACCAGTAGCTGGAGGAGACTTAACAGAACCAGGTTGAACAGAAGCAGCAGCCGCCGCCTGTTGCTGGCTCAAGGGGAAGATGAAAGCAGGAGCATGCTGAAATTCAACATACCAACACCACCCATTTTCAAAAAAACAAACCAAGAAACAAATGAGAAATTTCAAAAAGTAAAATTTGAAATATGATCCATACCAGAATATTATTAGGAGCTCCTGGTGGCATAGTTTGCTGAAGCAAAATCGGCTTTCTTTGTGCAACATCAATAACTGTGGCAGGTTGAGAAACTTTGTTATCTTTAGCAGAATGACCAGGAAAGATTGCAAGACCCTGCCCTTTATCTTGCACAGCGTTCACACCTCTTGCAGGAATACTAGCATGCATTTCTGTGGGAGGCAAAACATTGAGATTGCTGGTCTTGGCCCCATATAGAGAAGGTGAACCAGCTGCAGCTGGCCAGAAATGATTCATCCTTGTGAATTGCTGATGGCAGTGTATATTCCGAGCAATGTAGCAATGTGTTGCACACCTCTTTGGCCTGGGTTGAGAGAATAACAAATGTGGAGGCTGCATAAAAGTTCCAATTTTATGAGAAAAAAGAAAGGGTTTCCAAAAGCTTCAATTATAAGACAGAAACCATGATGACTTACTTGTATAGCAGCAGGAGAGACGGCGCTCCCATCCATGGATACAACTCCTTGTAAAGGTGCCATATATCTGCCAAGAGAAACACAGTCGATTTTCAGAAGAAAATAACAAACTAATAGATGATTTACAATGCCGGTCAACAAAGAGCATTTAACCAAGGACGTAAATATGGATAATTCAACCAAAATTTCCCAGATATCAATAAAACTATATTCGGAAGACATTGGCGATCTTCCGTTATTTCAACTTAATTCCCACAATATTTTCACTGAAAACATATTTACTTGCATTTAACACAACAAAATAACCAGACCGTACCCCATTGGAGGAAGCCCACCAGGCCAGCCAGCCATAGAAAGTGGCAAAGGTAGAGAATTGGATGGGGCTGGGAACATAAACATTAAAAAATACAAATCAGCAACTCAACAGAGCCAGATTCAAGAAAACAAAATGTTCTCAGAGAAGATGAGAATAAAATAAAATAAAACTTACCAGTTTTTTCAGGGAATGGTGGGGGTTGTTGATGGTGCTGCTTTTGCACATGCTGGTTTATCTTGTTACCAGTTGAGCTACCAGTACCACTGTCCCTATCACTCTTCTCCAAATCAAAGTGAAGATCAATGTTCCTCTCTTTACTGACAACTGGCTTCTGGGATTCACTTTCTTCTGCTATGATTTTTACCTTCTTTACTTCAGCTTCAACGCTAGCAACTTCTTTCACAATTTTAACCAACTTCTCATCCTCCTTTACCACAGGCTTCATTTCCTGCAGGCAGTACACAGTTCAGTATCTTAAATTCTCTTAGAGACTTAAAAACTGAATTGAGAGATAGAAAGTGGGCCACTCACCGATTGCAAATCTACGGTCACAAAGTCAATCTCACCGTCCCTTTCTGGTGAAGATCTCAATGGAGGGGCCTGAACCCAGAAAATTCATTAAAATCCCATAAAAATTTCAGAAAAGGCAGGAAAATAAAAAAGATTTTGATTCATGAAAATAAGATCCTCACCATCAGATCTATCTGAAACTTCTCTTCCCGATGGTTCTCCATCTCTGATGTCGTTGAATTCCTAAAAAATCAAACGTAAAACGTCAACAAAAGAAATTAAAAACCCACTCTAAAAGAAAAGGCAAGAACCTCAATTATTGATAACTTACACTTTAGTCACTGTAAAATTGTCTCTACGATCATCATCCAATCTGAGACCAGCAGTAGATTCCTTCATGGGAGACCGAGGCTCCTCTTTTGTCACGCCTACATCAACTCCTCCACTCTCCGATTCCGCAGTCGCAACTTTTGAATCCATCAACACTACGTTTTTCTCAGGCTTCACGGTGTCCGGCTGCTGACGGTCAGAAACCTCTGAGCTCATTAAATCGTACGAAACTGAACCGTTATCGACTGGCGCAGATCCCGAATTCTTCTCTAAATTCGGCGAAGTATCGGTTTTAGCAGATTGATCCACCTCAACTTTTGTTGTCGATGAAATGGGATTATTGCGCACTGTAAACGCCGAAGGATTCTCATCCTCATACTTGACAGGTCGCGGTTTCTTCCTCTTCGGAGCTGCAAAATAAAATCCAAATCACACAAATTTCAATCACCAGCTCAATACAAACAAAAAAAGAAAACACATCAAGCTTTAATAGCTTGGTAAACTCACCAATAGCAGACATGGGAGCATTAGAAGAGCTAGAATTTGTAGGCAAATTTGAAGAAGGTTGAGGAAGTGTAGACGGAGAATTTGAGATCGGAGAGGAAACTCTGGATTTGGCATCACTGGTGGACTTATTCATGTTATTGTTATTATTAGTCTCTCTGGAAATCGAATCGGCGCCCATAATTTCTTGCTTGGACGGACCCTGAGGCTGTCTCATCATCCCATACAAAACCTCCGCGATCTCGATCTCAATCTCATCTTGAGCCGACGAGGACGACTTGTTGGACGATGATTTTGGTGGCCTTGGTTTGGGTCCGTTGTGCTTCTGCAACAAACAAACAAAAATAATCATTAATCCATTTAATTTCTCACATCTGCTATTACAAAACAAAAGATTTTAAGACACTTATAGCCCAGAGCTATGACTGACCATCTTCTTCCTAACTGAAGCATTGGAAGAAGAAGGAGAAGCCGGAGCCGGAGTAGCCAACACCGCCGTAATACTTGGTCTGACCGGAGAAGTTGATGTTTGCCGATGAAATTGTTCTCCACCGCCAAGAACACCGGCACTTGACCAACATTCATGAGACCTCTTGGTGGAGGCTGCAAAGACAACCACGACATAAATCAGAAAGGAGAAAAAATAACAGATGATAGAAATGAAAGAAAAATTTTAAAAACCAAAAACTTGAAAGCTAAGAAATCTTGAAGAATAATCTCTTCCACCTCTCTACCTGACCGAGCTTTACGGGGCACCGACACGCCAATCATCTCATCGGCGGGCTTCCAGGGGGTGCTGGCCGTAACCGGCGGCGATGCTCTAAAAACTTTCGCCGGTGGTGGAAAACTTTTCCGACTGTGATTACTGTTATGATTATTACTATTGTTACTACCATTATGATGGTGGTGATTCAACACCGACGAAGTCGACGGCGACGGATTTGGTGGGAGCATCCGCATAGAAGAATTCCCACCTGCACCTCCATCATCTTCGTCATCTTCATCATCATCGTTCATACTATCTTCTGAACTGTCCTCGCCTCCGTCCTCTCTATTGGTCCCGTGCATAAACTTATCGCTTCTCCTTCTCTTGCTACTCCTGCTCAGTCGATCTCTTTCTCTATCTCTGTCTCGCTCTCGCTCCCGGTCACGTTCGCGGTCACGATCTCTGTCTCGGTCTTTCTTTCGATCTCTCAGCCTCGCCGTCTCCTGCAACTCCATCGGACCGTCTTCTTCTGCAAAAAATGAAAAATCAATCGCATCAGAACTGATATAAACCAACATCGTTTTGGTTCAAATAAAAAAAAACTAAAAAATTATCGATGTTCAAGAGTTAGATCTGGTGAGAATTGAGACCTGGAGAGTCTCTGAGACTACTACTTCTGTGTCGTCTTCTCGACAAGCCATTAGAAGCCGCCATACTTACACCTCTTCTGGCTTCTCTGTTTCTGTCCATATCTTGTTAAATTGGTTATCAGCTACGCCTTGGAAAACAATCGTATCTCTCATCACCGGAGAAGGGACATAATCTACCGGAAACGGAGTTACAGTCACCGGAATCGGAGTCCCAAAAGCTATATTAGGCTTTAAACAAACGATTTAATATTCATAGATCTTCGATACCACTGCGATACACCCTCCTCTGGAAGAAGAAAGATCTTAGCTTTCGCTTATCTTCTCTCTTTCCTCTTTGCGACTCTCTCTCTCTCTCTCTCTCTCTCTCTCCTCGTTTTCTTTTCCTTCTTTTTTTTTCTCTTTGCTCTCATCTCATCCTCTTTTCAGCTATTTCACTCTACTCACAACCCTAGTGAGCGGCCACGATTCATGGCTTTATCACATGCTGTAATCTTAGTCGTCGAAATCTCGATAGATCTAACGGTTCATGTTAGCTGAAACCAACATGGCAACATCTTGAGCGTTTATGGGGGTGTCATGAGAAGGTTATTTAATGTTTTATGGACATTATCGCCACGTGTCAGGCAGGCTTTTCTTCCCTCTCAAGCTTTCATGTTTACTCACTAGTACCGATTACTTATTTAATATTCTAACAAAACAAATCAAGTATATTTATAAAAAAAAATTATTATATAAACAAAATATGTGATTGTATGTACTCTCTCCTGGAGAGTGAGAAATGAGAATACTGTTTGCCCACGAATCACGAATTCACGATAAAAATTGAATATTAATGACAAGTGAGAGAGCACTTGAAAGTTGAATCTCCCTAAAAGATGTCGTGACCGGCTACAGCCGGTTGCAAGAGACCTTGGTAAAAGCAACATGACGATCAAAAGGAATCTAGGTGACCGCAGAAAATATCGTTCTAACCGGTCAAATTCATAATTTCGGTTCCCACGTTTTCATTTTCTCTTTTATTACTGACAAGAGTGAGAGAGTAAATTAACAATATATTTCCAAAATGAACTCATCTGGCCCCACTTTGGAAACAACCAAATTGGGAAATGGACGGGGTGGATCTCTTATAACCAGCAAAATAGCATATATAAACGGTTCGATTTAGTCTGACGTGGCGATAATTCCATATAAAACAATCCCAAAACCAGATTCCAAGGCACAAACAAGTCCTAACTGGCACCGAACCATGAGGCCCGTGCGTGTCGATCAGCGGGCCGTACCTCCACCGTATGATGGATTCGATCAACGGCCACGATTTGCGGAGCAGTGGGTGAAAGGAACTGTGAGTCACGGTCACGGAACTTCCGAGAACAGTGGACCCCACGTTAGCTGCCGATGAAGAAATTATTTCCTCGCGTTGGCCTATTGTCACGTTCTGTGAGATGTGGCAGCTAGTGGTGACGTGTACTGGGTCCCATCCCGTACAAAACCAAAAAGGGAATTCGAACGAACCTACCCTCAGTTGGTCAAATTTCACTGCACAGTTAAAAAATTAAAATGGAAAACGCCTATCTGTGTTTCCGCTTTTAGTCCACGCGCTTTTGGCGAAGTTCACATTACATTATTAATACGTACTGAGAGAGTAAGGGTATAGAGACTGTCCAGCGTGGCTTCGTCTTTTTCATTGCGTGGCTTCACCACATGACGACATGTGGCGATGGGACTTGGTTGTCGCCTCGGATCATGTTATTGGCTCACTCCCCCCTACCTTTTTAAGCTCGTAAGCCAGTAAATATCTCATGTGAAAGAAAGGAAATGATAACTTGACAAGGCCGTGTTGAGAACAGCCTCACGTGGCAGCTGCACGACTTTTTAATTTTTTTCCATTTATTCAGATATTTATTGTCCAGACTCGCAACTTGTGTTGGGTGGTGTGAACTCTCACAAAATAGAGCTGTCACTCTACTGCACCCCAACTAAAAGAAAATTAATATTTTCGAGACCAATGTGGCCACGTAGGACTTGGGGCCCACTATAAATTGTTGACCCACCATAATGGATCCCTTTGCCCTTGCTTTTGTCGCCTTGTAAGTTTTCATTCCCTCGCTATCGTGAAATCCCCAAGCACTGCCACGTGTACAATCATATTCTACGTCATCATGCTTACGTGGCAGTCTTTACGACCGTAAACACAACCCTAGCCGTCAGCGACACCACTTTCGCTTTGCTAATTTTTATTTTTTTTATTTTTGTGAAATATTACACCACTTTGCTAAAAAAAAAAATTAGAGGGCCGTCGATGATTTTTTTTTCTTTTCCTTTGGGATAGATAAAATATTGTTTATTATGGAATATTCGACTCAAGTTGTAAATTAAAAAATATATTACAAGAAAATGCTAATAAATGATTACTCACATTATTTTATATCGATTCATTGTTCAATATTCTCCTTAACTGATAATTAAATCCAATTCAAAAAAAAAAACTTTCTAATTGTATTTTTCTTAAAGGTAAATTAATTAAATTTATATCTACAAAAAAAAAAGTATATATACTTTTTTTTAAAGTCATAATTATAAATATATCAACAAATTTAATTTACATAACTTACATGAATCATGTTAATAGATTGGATTTAAGAGTTTAAAAAAAGAACATATAACTTAATCTTATAATTCTATTAATACGTAGATTGTCACACTAGTAAACTATTCTCAAATATGTATATTAAATAGGTAGATTTGTATGGATGAGAGTTTGATCTTTTAAAAATACTGGTGATAAGATGCTAGAATGGTTTAGAATAATAATTTAAGTCCTTCAAAAAAAGAATATTAATATAAGGTTACCCTTCTAATTTTATATTTATTTATTGTACATTATTCAAAAGGGTCATTGTGACCTCTCTACTTCTTCTTAGACTCATAACCCATTACCTAATTTTAAACTAGAATTTAAAAAAAAATAGTAATAATAATACTATATGTCTATCTGTGCAGTACAATATATTAAAAGCCAATCAATGGATTAATTTATAATATCTAAGAAATATATGCTATAATATTGGTATAAACTATATAAAAATTAAAGGTTGACATGTTGGCAAGCAAGTAGGTGGGTCCACGTAGAAGATGAAAAAATATTTGAGAAGACCCCAGAAAATAATAATGTGTTTGTGAATTTTTCACTTCAAAAAATTTTGAAATATAAAACTAAAAAGATAAAATAAATAGAGAGATGAGGGGGCCATCTTCCAAAGAATAAAAAGCTTACATGGCAGTGACAAGGCAACGAGAACTCCAACGAAAGTGTATCATATGATACTATACAAATATATGTTTGAATAACATTTTAATACTAATAGGCATGTATCTAAAATATTAACCTCATTAATATGAATATGGTATATGATTTAATTTGTGAGATAAATATAAAAAATAAAAAAGAAAAAGACCACATGCTGGACTCATTAATGAAATCAGTATTTTAAGTATTAATCGGTCAGTATCTAAACATCGTTCATATATATTTATATAATTTTTTTATTGTCAGTTTATCCTGATATAAAATATATCAAGACGAAAAATGTGGACCATTAGATTTACATATTTTTACTCAAAGTGTATGCATTTGTTAAAACTTCTCCATAATATGTGGTCTATATTCTTTTTATATCAGGACGAAATGACAGTATAAATAATGTATATTTATATTTATAATATAAATTGTATAATTTTATTGACGGTGAGACCGTCACATGCAATTTTTCTCCTATCAAAGAACAAAATGGAAATGAAAAGTCCACAAAGTGGGACAAAGCGTGTGGTATCATACAGTGACTTTTACACCACTTTGGGCCTTTGGCCTTTGCATTACTTTTCGTTTTTATTTTTTCTTTAAAACAAAGTTTGCAACGCCTTCCCATCTTATCATGCTTTCTTTGCACCCCGAGTTTAGAGCCCTAAAAAGTTATTTTAAATTGCTATTCATATATTTTTATAAACATTTTACTATATATAATAATATAAGTTTTTTTTAGAAAAGAAATAAAAATAAAGATACTGTTAAAGACTTTTGCCGGTTAAGATCTTTATATTGCCTTCTTCTCGTGGTTTTTATTTTCACGCGGAAACGAAACCATTCATTTGTGTAAAAATGAAAGAAATCAATAAATTTTGACTATATATTTTCTTTTATATTTAGATATCAATATTTACTAAAACAACATAAACTTTAAATCAGTAATATTATCACATGACTATGAACATTGTTAATATTTACGATATTTAGTTTAAATAGCACAAACTTTATTGAAATGACGAAATTATATCGGCACAATTATATGTATTTCACACCTAAACCATTTAGAATGTGGGTTTGAGTCGGTTTCTTTCCCTCAAATCCCTCAAACCCCGAATTAATTGTAAGAGTTATAAAAAATTCTTTAAATTAAAAAATAAATGTCAAATATTTATTTTTTTAAAAGATATATTTAATAAGCAAACTTTAAGAAAATGTTTTTGAACTATTTGTAATTTTTTTTAAGACACATTCATTTTTATTTATTTTTTTAATCAATTATAATGCACTGCTAAATTCTTCCAACCTTTGCATTGGCTTAATGTGTGCAAAAAATTCGTATTATGTATGAACAAGGTCATCGTTTGCGAAGTATTATCTGTTTTAACTTATTTGGACTCATAAGGTGTCCTTAAAATGATTAACGTAAGATAAGGTTAGCATGTGTTCATTTATACCATATAATATAAGTGAAAATTCCCAAACAGCAAACCCCGGTTAGTTTGTGGTTTTTTTTTATGTGAGGCATTCTCCTATTGCAAATTATTTATAGTAAAATTTGGTCGTATGGTTGTTCATTCAATAAGGCACACATAGGTTAGTCAACCCCCAATAAGACTACATCTTAGCCTCCAAACAAAGTAAATAAGGAGCTCTTCGAGTGTTTTTAAATTGTTATAAAGGGTTCACGGCGAAGGATTTCCCTCTAATTAAAGTATGTTTAACTTATAAAATAAGAAAACTGTTATTATTAACCAATAATAAACGATATTTATCTATGTTGAATGTTTTTTTTAATCGCTGAACATATGTATGATACAATTGTTATGAGAATATTAATGTTATATCATTTTGGATTTTTTTATAACCTAATTGCGTTCACACGTACAATATTTGATCATTCATCGCAATGTTTCAACTTCTTGTTGCCCTATCCAATTAAACTCCTCAACACCTATTGCATGGTCATCAAGAGGATTGTGACGATGTTTAGATATCAATATAACATCTTATTGGGTGGTTAGACTTTAACCTATCTATTCCACTTTGACCTAATTGAACATTTGAACCCCAATCATTTAATGGAAAGATGACTTGAAGTGTCAAACCAAAACTTTATACAACTTTAACCTATCAAACTCAGAAACTTTCATGTGTAAATGTGTAATGCCATCGTTTTAATTTGTATTGTATTCAAATACATATATATATATATATATATATATATATAATGTAAATTACTAGATTGTAATAATTGAGCATACTATAATAGTATAATTATTATTTTATAACAAATACTATAAAATGCAACTTACTATTATTTTTAACATTTTAACTGATGAAACCGAATCTCCAAGAGAGTCCCAACAATTTAACATTAGTGAGGGTTTTCTGTTTATTTTATTCTAAATTGGATTAAATTGACCTAACCCTAGCGTGATTATTGATTAATGCTAATTTATTCCATTAAAATACAAACTAATATGCAGTAGTGGCACACGACAAGTTCTCTCATGATCTGTTTTTAAAAATAAAGTTAGAGAAAAAACACAAGTGTCCGCTTATAAATCACAAGATCCAACCTCATGTGTTGTGGACAAAAATAGAATCAATTATTTTCCATTTAAAAAACAATAATAAAAAAGTGGCTAATTGCAAAGGGGGACGCACGTGTGATTGCCACATGGACTGACAGCACGTGCGACTGCCCAGAGAGAGTGTCTAGGTGGTGATTTTTGGTAGTTATCTTGTCACGTTCGGGGTGATGTATAGAGATTCTTAGGTTTTCTTTGTTTTTACAGGTGTCGGTAAATGATTAGTCGTTGTGTTTCTCATTTTTTATTCTTTGATTTTCCGTTATTTACGTTCGTCTTTTTGTGAATAAATTAATGGAAGATTTATCTTGATTATAAAAGTCTATATAGTTTTAAATCACTTCTTTAATTTCATTAATGGTCAACCTATTAAGAGTATAATTAATTAAGTGACTAGTTAATTAAAGTTACTATTTAGTTGAGTTTAGTTTAGGTTTTTTTTTGGCTATACTGTGATTTGGTATTCCTTAAATGATTTTGCTAGGTCTATTGTCATCACTCACCTTTTGCCGGTAACAAAGGTAATTTAGAGAAACCTATATCCAACAATATATGCAATATTTGCTTTAAACCTTACAATTATGCGACTATTTGGCGCGATTGGTCGGTTAACTAGCTCCGTGGTTTAGTTAAATATCAATTAAACGGTATATTTACTTCCAGGGGCGTAGTTCAATCGGTAAACGGACGAGATTGAAGCTTTGGTAAATGATTTTCAAATCAGCGATTCGAATCCTACCGATGGTAAAATGTTTAAAAAAAAAACCTAATTTATATATATGGATAAATAGATACAGTAAAAAAGAATGAGACGATGTATTTGATTCCAAATGAAGGTCTCAAGATGCATGATTGCTCGCCAAGAGTCTTCAAGTATTGCCAAAAAGATATCGGCGAAGAATTCCCCTGTAATGTAAGGCCCTATTAATTTGGAAAACGAAAAAAATCATTAAGGGTGCTGAGTGCATATTGATAAACAGTGTATATATTTTGATTGTCAAGTTTATTGATCATTTTAGAGAGAGAGTCTAAAGTGATTTACACACAATTTCGTCTAGGGCATTGAATGTATCCAACTTTTGGTGAATCCTTCTATTTATATGGTGAGGCTGATTGCTGGATCATAATTGCTGTATGAAATCCTTGTTTATTATTAGGTAATAATCGATATTTATTGCTTTGTAGAAGTTTTCCTTGACACTTATATATATTATGTATTTAATGCATATCCAAATTGTTACGCGAATATTAAACCGTATTACCTAGAGGTATTGTTACCCTAATTGCTTACATAAATGCAAGATATGTCATTCAATAGGTGCTTGCGCTAGGATTACATGTGAAGATGAGCCATTTCTAGCAAGGTTTCAGCTTCTAGTAATTGCCCAGTCCAATCGAACTTCTCAACACCAGTTGCATGATCGTCGAGAGGATTGTTAGGCATGTTAATTTACTTGAAAAATATTTTAATAAAGTTGGTAATTGTTTATTATTGAGACATTACATGCTTCTTTTAAGTAAATGCATTTAAGTATTTTATTCATTTTTTTTAGGTGACAAAGTTTTTAGTTAATTTATTGTGTTTTTTGTCACATCGTGACACAACAATTAGTTGATGTCATTATTATATCTCGTATTTGGAAATACAAATACTTTAATAGTTTAATTAATTGATTTTGTTGATGAATGGCGGAGTTATTTATCCAGTTAATTTACGGAAGTTTTACTGCATGCTTCACTTGATGGAAGGAAAATTTTACAAACCAAAAAAAAAAAAAAATGTTGATGGGTTGGTTAAAAAGCCACCTGGTTTTGGAACCTATCACCCCCTAACATTTACAACTTCTGGTGACTAATTCCAACTTGCCTACCCCTAAACTTTATTAGAGCAGATAATGACCACCACATAATCCACTTATCAAGACAATTACTTTGAATGCATCCAAGGCATGTCAAGTTGGACAGACACACAAAGTTGAGTTGAGGTTGATCTTGTGTTAAATTATTTATATTAACGTACGAGATGAGGTTGGTTGGATAGTATACCCTTCACATCTGCATCACGTCTCACGAGATTGCAGGTTCAAGTCCCCCTTCTTAAAAAACCCCAAATTTATATAATATTATATTACTTCAAATATATATATATATATATATATATTTACATTAACGCAAACAAGACTATGGATTCGAGTAGTCTTGTTTTACCGGAATTCTCAAATTTTATAATAGTACCAAAAAACACACAATAAGTCAAGAATGAAATACTTTCATGAGCGGGCCAGCCCAACAGAGAAATAGTTAGGAGTCGGCCCATTATGTGCATCAAGCAGTGGGCTTTGTCGAATTAGATATACATGGATGGGCCAGGTGTCGGCTCACTATAGATTATATGTGTGCATAAAATCTTGGAACTAATGTAAGGACTATGTTTTTTTTTAATATAAAAATATTACATATAATTCGGGCTTGACAATAGATACATGAATTTAATGGGGTAGATGTGAAGAGTAACGGCGAACCTAAAATTTGATCAGAGAAGCACAACAATTTAGACTAGAGTCTAGAGAAAATATAGATTTTCTGACTCGAACTCTAATAAAGGGAGACCACTTCTCTATAGCAGGAGTTATGTTTCGGATTGTGTTTGTAGCAGTTATTCTTGACCAGTCTCGATATACTTCTTACCAAATTGGAGTCACTTTATCAAAATGAGATTGATTCGATGGTATGTTCTTCACACATACATCTAATAACATACATCTAATAGTGGGTGTGAGTCATATTCATTTCCCTGGTCCGAAATAATAATAATAAGAAGAAGAAGAAGAAGAAGAAGAAGAAGAAGAATAATAAAAATAATAAGAGTAATAGAAGAAGAAGAAGAAGAAGAAGAAGAAGAAGAAGAACGATGATAATGATGATAATAATGATAATAATAATAATAATAATAATAATAATAATAATAATAATAAGAAAAAGAAGAAGAAAGATGATAATAATAATAATAATAATAAGAAGAAGAAGAAGAAGAAGAAGAAGAAGGATAATAATAATAATAATAATAATAATAAGAAGAAGAAGAAGAAGAAGTCACTTGACAATAGTCCTCTATATAAAAGCTCGACCCATAATAGTGTTTTTAGGCAGGATTTTGGTATATCAAGGTAGAAAAATTGTACAAAATGTTGGTATGGAATATGGATTTGCAATTTCATTTTTCTTATATTTTTATAATGAGAAAATGTCCTCAGGAACGTAGTTCGACTAGTAGATGGACGAACATAGGGTTTTGGACAAATGACTCACAAGTCAGCTTCTTAAATCCTACCGATGACAAATGACAAAAAACTTTAAAATATATATATAGTCTAAATAGTGGATAGACATTGTCAAAAAAAAAAATAATAATAATAATTGATGGGAGTAAAACTCAGTAAAAGCGTGTGTCACTGTAAAGATATAACTGTACCATTTTGTGTGCATCACGTACATTGATCCTCTATCTATATATAAGTTATGATGAGAAGTGTCATATCGTGTCATTTTTATTCTTAGGATTTAGTATACATTTAGAAGTATTTTCCAATTGTGTTAAAAACACTTTAAATAATTACCACATTGTTTGTTTATTCCAAAACAATTTTTCAAACTAACAAAAGATTCAAAACTTTGATCTTCAAAAAAATAATAAATAATAAATAAATATAACTTTGCAACATTTAAGGCTTCTAGTTTTTTTTTTCTGTAAAAAAAAATAAAAATTCCATTCTTATTTCAATTTACCTTTATTTTCAGAAAATCTATAAATCTTTTTATTAATTAAAAAATCAAAGTACAGAAGGGTGGTGAGTGGTGAGTGGTGAGACTGCTAGTATTTGATTGTGTGTATATATTTTGCTAATTTAAAAACAATCTTGGTATTTTGGAAAAATAGTACATATGCACTCCTTAAATAACTGGCAACCAATAAAAACATATCACCCACCAGAGAAAAAAGTTAGGGACCAAACACACTTTCATTTGAATGTCATCTTGCACGAAGTAAATTATTCAAATAATTTTGTCCATAGACCATAGTGCACATGGACAGGAATGGAAAGGGCAGAAAAAAAAATCAATTTTGATGAATTATTCAGGACCGGCTTTTTATTTTTTTGGGTTGTTGAATTGCATTTTGAGAATAGTTCATGAGTAACAAACGAACAGTGCAGATTAAATATACACGATTCTTCGAAATATAAAACTACGTGTGTAATCTATATATCAAGTATCTCTACATATATTTATAAAATATGTATGATAAAATTTGAACATTCATTATTAATGTCGAAAAAATGATACGTCGCTTGAATTAGGAATAGATATTTATGTTGAATCGCACTTTGAGAATATAGTTCATTGTCATTATTGATAAAAAAAAAATCAGAAACAAGTAACATGATACATGTATGCTACACACATTTTGTAGAGATTCATAATAAATATAATATTCTTTTTTATATACCACTCACAAGTATAATGACTCGAATTAGGATAATTCAAGGTTTAAAAAGCACTCTCTCAAAAAGAAGAAGAAGTTATGTGTCCCGTTTGTCAATGCTTTACACAAAGTATAATGCATTGCACATTAGCGCATGCAAGTGCATCTTGAGAAATACATTGTTCTACAAAGTTCGAAAATTTGATAATAAACTTTAAAGAGTGAGTGTTAAGATTATTACCAACTTAATAACGTAAGTATTAATATCTCCTAAAATGTGAATCTAATAAAAATATCCTTAAAACACAATTATAAAAATAAGTCTCGTATTTTTTTTTTCAAGACTGATTTAATAGTTACCGAGACTTACTAGGTATAATTGAATTTCCGACATTTATTGGACAAAAATAAAAAATTTCAATTTTTTTTAGTTCATCTTCTTCATCGACCTCCATTGGAAGTCGATTTCAACTCGATATTCCATATCCATTGATGGATGACCCCCATGTTCCATCTCCATTGGTGGATAATGGAGATTTCTAGAAAGAAAAAAAACTAAAAGTGATATATAAAAATGTAATATAAGAAGATGATGATATTTTTATCCATCGGTTACATTTAAACTTTAATTATCAAAAGAGTGATACACTTAAAACTCAAAAGTAAAAAAAATAAATAAAGAGTTATATTTTTCACTATTTCCACGGTCAACAAATATGCTAGAAACTATCATTATTTCAAACATCAGGAAGCATCAAAGAAAACCTAAACAGCTAAAATTGTAAAATAATAACAATAATAATAATTTGGAATATTAAAGGAGAAACAACAATTCTTTCTTCAAAATAATATATACCAATAATTATGTTGTTATTTTTTTTTTGTTAACTTCCATTATATTGAGTATCAACACTAGAATAATATTACTTTGTCTAAATTTAGTATTCAAATTCGATGTACAGATGATGTGGCAACACTATAATCAATTCATTTAAATCATACAAATCTAATACAATTTAAATGAATTGATGAATTAGAGTGTTACTACATCATTTGGATATCAGATTTGGACATAAAATTTAGACAAAATAACATAATTGTTTTAGACTAAACAAGCATATGCAAATAATAGACAAAATAAGAAAGGAGAGTTTTGAGCCACTAAAATTCCATGTATGGATGTCCATTCTCGAACACTCTCTCCAGGAGTGGTGGAAGCCTTTCATTTTAATTGTCTTATAATTATCCTCAACTTCAATGCTCAATCGACAAGACGAGATAGTAAACCCTTCGTATCTACTTAAAAAATAGTGGATACGAGTTATATTCTCTCTCAAATTTTAAAATATTATAATATTTGATCATATTTATTTTGTTTTTTTAAAGACATTTTTTGGATATTTTTTTAAATTTGGACTTTTATATTTTCATTAAAATCGATATTTATTTTCTTGATCGGGACAAGACCGATTGCAAACAATAAAACGCGTGAAAAATGAAATCAAATTTCAAAGAAAAGCATCTCCATTTATGATGTGCTATAAAATTTAGTCAATCGTCATGATAGTTGTATGTTTTGGTGTTTGATGACTAGGATAACCTTAATCTTTTTATTATTTGCTTAAGATAGTTGGAATTTTCGGATTGATTTCTTCTAATTCCAGTATCTAATCACAGTTTGCTTTCCCATTTAAATTGTAATTATTATAATGTCATTTCAAATTTATCATCTTTACACAAGCCGCAATTGACGTCATGGGTGATCATGTCAGTTATTGTTTGTTCAATTATTCAATAATGGTTCCGACCATCATGATCGGTTATGATATCATCTGAAATACAATCAAAAAATAGATCAATAGCAAGATAGTAAGCATAGAAAAAATATACATCCGAATTTCAAAACCATCAAATTTATATTAAAAACAAGTAATTCAATACTACCAATCATGTGTTGGTGTGAGTGGTTCGGCACTCTCATCCCTTAAGTAAGGTTGTGGGTTCAACCCCATTTGTGAACGAAACTGTACATATTGGGAACACTTTACCCTTTAGTGGGCCGACCTGGTGCGAGTTCTGATTAGTCAGGGTGTAAACATGGCTGATTCAGCCGAGTGGTTTAAAAACAAAAAAAGTAATTCAATCCTATTATTTATGTTTTAAAATTTGATACAGAATATATCAAGATCCTATAAAATCTATCGATATCAAATACTATATATACGGTCTGGATATTTACTTTAACGATATCGAAAAAAAAATCTTTTTATATATATTTATAAAATTAATATAATGGTCCAACCCGAATTCCAACCAGAACCACAGAAGAGAATCAACACATCACCCGAGCTAAGGGAGTAGGAGATGCGCCATACTATTACTTTTTAGACTAGACTACATTAAAACAGCCATTCAAAAATCTCTGAAGCTTTATCATTAACCCATGCATATGACATATCCATTAAAAGTGAGAAAATATGTATGGCGGTTTTATTATCATGCGGTGAGTCCGTCCAATAAAAACATATTATTTATATTAAAAATATAAAAATATAATTTTAAAGTTCCAAACAATAAACTCCTATCGAAGTTTACTTTCATTAAAATGGGAGTTTGTATTACAACTCAATCCCAATACAATTTGAGAGCCGAATTAATTGTGTCAACTTGTAAATAAAGTCCAATTCAATGACCAACCCCCCTTGCAATTTGCATTCATTAATTGGCAACTTTTTCTATCTCGTGAATGCAAAAAAGTTATTGCTTTTTGCATCTTCTTTTTCCTATCTTATCCAAAAACCAAAAACAATCGAATTCAACGGTACACACCTCTCCAATTAAAACTTAAAATCTACTTTGATTCCATTGTTTCGGAGACAACCAATTTATCGTCTGGTCAAAATTGGTGCCTTCAAAAGTCAAAATTCCTATTTGACATCCCCAGGACTTACTTTGTATGTATGATTCTTTGTCTTTCTTTATTTTCTTTGTATTTTTTAGTCAAACTGTTAGAACTAATTGACCCAGAAAATATTGAACAATTTGAACTGTCTTTGTTGGAATTATTAATTATTTAATTAATAAATCTCACTCATTTACATTGAATATATATTATATTTCCAGACATATTTAAGTCTTACCAGAATACTTGATGATCACATGTTTCAGGTGACAAATTAACGAAAATAAGAAAAATGTAGTTTGAAGTTTTGAACTTTGAATTGTAGTTAACAACAGAATATTAATTACCATGTGATACATAAATTTTAAGGTGCAAAACTCCCAATATAATTTTTATCCTAAATCACAAGTTATCTTGTATGATAATCGGTTCATAATGTAATAAAACTGATTATGTCATATGAAATCTTCCGTACGACATTAATTATGTCTGAAAATTTCCACCTTCGTGCCGATTAATCAGTATTCAAAATATCCAATTTATGAGATAAATGTAAAAGGTAAAAGAAAAAATGTCATATACTACACTCACATTAATACGGTAACTATTTTAGGTATTGATCATCGGTATCTGAACATTTTTCTAAAATAAAAGCTAATAATCGGATAATGCCAAGTAATTTTCAGCACCCATTTATTTTTTTCTGTTCGAAATGGGTAGAACCCATCTTAATAATAAAATTAGTTTCAATTGTATTTTCACGTGTAACCAAGAAAAAGAAAAGGAAAGAAAACCAAGGGCAGCATCATAGAAAAATCAGCTGGGACAAAATTCTGATGTCACTGCCAAAAAAAAATTATTAATTTTCCTATTATTGCATGAAATATGATATTGAATGTGTAAGTAGTTAACATAATTTTTATTGATCATTGGACAAATATTTTTTGTTTTGTTTCAACAGATTATAATAAAAAATAAATAAATAAATTCATATGTTGCCTGTTTAATTGAGTACTATTTTTATTATTGATTAGAAAAACAAAAAGGGAGATCAATCATCATCATGGAAGTTATATATTATTATGATTGCAATGTTATTTCTTTTTGGTTTGGTTTGGTTTCTGTTGCCATTTTAGTGGGAATTTGGAGAGAAGAAAATGGTCGCTTGTGTTATGATTATTTTTCTGCTGTTGAGTAGTTGTTATGGGAAGAGTAATTGATGGAATTCTTGACATTTATATATAAATATATTATTTTTATATCAAATATTACAAAAAGCATTTCGATTGCTCTTTCATCAACCTATAAAATGTTTTTTTTAAGAAAGAGAAGAAACAACAATAAATAATTCCTTAAAAAATATTTTGTGTTGAATAAATAATAATAATAATAATAATAATTTAGTGTTTCTTTTAAATGTTAGACAATTTGTATAATCCCCCTTTTAATTTTTTTAACTGATTTTTAGAAAAATACATAAATTATTTCTTTTAGTTTTTGAAACATTTATTTTTAAAATACTTTAGTTTCTTATAAGGTTTCTATTTATAATATACTTGTTCAAAAAAATATATATATAATATACAAAAAAATTATTTTATTTTTGAAACATTTATTTTAAAAATACTTTTAGTTTCTTATAAGGTTTCTATTTATAATATACTTGTTAAAAAATCCATAATATATAAAAAAAATTATATATTTTTTATTTATATATATTTTTTTAACCTTTTCAATCACAAAAACCGTAGTAAATGGGCAGCTTTGAATTGGGGTTTTGAGCTGGGTCATGAGCTGTGATGTTCAATGATATAATATATATATATATATTCATTTTCTATCGATACGCACCGATAAAATTATATAAGAACATTGAATGTGAGTCACTCATTTATAAAAGAGTTCTGACAAATGTATGCATACCAAGTCAAAGTATGTAAAACGAGTGACTCATATTTAATGTCTGTATATAATTCCAACACTTATATGAAATTTTATATATATAATATGGATATATAATTCAGAATTTCAGATTGCGTATCAAAAAAAGGTAGCCAATACTTTTCATCTTCAATATTACTGCTTATAGATAGTTGGCATTTTCAATATGATAATGTGCTGCTTTTTTGAAACTTTGATTAGTCCTTAACCGGGGACGAGAGGCCAATTATATTGTATAATTAGGATTTACATATAAAAAACATGTCTACTTTTTTCTAATGTCAATACTTCTTTCCATATATAAATTTCTTATTTGTTTATATTTAAACCAGCTAGCTAGTTAAAGGTCGACAACAATCACTATTAGTATTATATATATGAGAGTTCTCTAAACATTTCATTCAAAATTACTAGAAGATAGTAGAGAAACCACTGTGGGAGTCAAAAGTTTTGAAAGAAAAAAAGCTTTATATTTATAATAATTCTTTAATTAGTTAGATATTGTCGGTGAGAATTTCAAAACCGCTCATCATATATAACACTATACAGTTATATGAAAAATTTTACTGATTTTTATAAGATTATATAATATTACATGGTCCCGGACACGGTCATGGTTTTTTTTTTAAATAGTTTTTAAGGAAAAAAAATCGTTGAATTTTAACACCTAACCTTATAATCAATATATATATTCTCAAAAGTTGGATTGTCATTCTAGATCATCCTTATAAGTTATAACTATGTTGATGATTTTTTTTTATTGGAAAATTAAATCTTTAATCTTTAAATTATAAAAACTGCTTGATACATTTCCATATATGTTTCAAAACAAGTTTTAAGTTTATGTGGACTTATAGTGAATCTATGCTAAATTACTAATTAAAAAAAGAGTGGTGCTATTGGCACACCCCCTACTGATCTATTCATGCTTCACTTTTTTAATTATATAATATTCTTGTTTTTTCTTTATCAAAATTACTTAAAGAGACCTACAATTTAGGAAGTAAGTTTTCTACAAAGTAAATCTGTTAAAATCTCACATTCCTTTTCAAAAAAAAAAAAAAAAAACTCAGTAATCTGTTTCTTAAATAAAATAAAATAAAATCTTAAACCCTAAAATCTGCATATTGCATACATATAAAATATTATAGAATAGTTTGAGAACGATATCAAGAATATGGAAGAATTGTCTAAGATCAATATCAAACATCTTGAAGAATTGTCTAAGAATGACATAAATCAAGAATTGTCTGACAATGATAGTAAGCATATGGAAACAATTCATTCTCTGAATATAAGTTTGAAGTTTATTTTTTCTTTAGAATGATATCAAGCTGTTGTTGTGTTGAAGTTAGGTACCCTGTTATTTTTTATTTTTTTCTTTTCCATCATGAAATAAGAAGAAAAAAAAAACTAAGAAAAAAAATAAATCAATCAATGGAGGTGAGAGAGATGTATATATATACAGAGATAGAAAGATCATATATAGTATGTATTAAGTTTGAAAAATAAGTAAAATAGGTAGTTTTGGAAATAAACCAAAAAATTTAATAAAAACATTTAATTTTATTAATTAAATCAAAATTTAAAAAAGTGGGATATGAATAGATCAGTAGGGGGTGTGTCAATAGCACCACTCTTAAAATAAAATAAATTATAACACATCTTTTGAGAATTATTAAATAACTATCAAGTATTAAAACTATGTTCGTTTCAAATTTGTTTTTTTTTTAAAGAAACAATGTATTGTTTTTCCACGACTAAATGTGAGTGTGACTCGTCAACTCCTTGTATTTTTCTTGCTACGTTTTCGCTTTGAATTCTGTAAGACCAAAGCCTATCAAATAAAAAAAAAATTTGACCAAAACATTTTTGGCTTCCTCGTGAAAACTAAAATTGATAACACACAACAACATATTCGCACGCATACACCACCTGTACTTCATTTCTACACTAAATGGCAAAGTTGAAAACGATAACACAATAACATTCATTTTTCATATTTATTTATTTTCTAAACGAGCAATATATTAATTGTTTTGTTTCTATATGTGTATTTATTAAGTTTTTATTATAGTAAATTTTTAATTCGTTAATCTCTACTCTAAAATAGCAAAAAAATTAAATTTTTTGTTGAATTAATCTTATCATGACCTATATAGATATACTATATATATGTATAGTCATTTTCTTCTCAGTACATACTGATATTCGTACGTTGTATGTTGACCACAGATTATAAAGAAGTTTTGACAAGTGTATACACTTTGAGTCAAAGTATGTAAATATAATGATCTACATTTAATGCACTGATGAAATTATATCAGTACGTATGAAGTTGAAATTTTTTGGACATATATAATCAATGATTATAATTTATTTCTTTAATTTATTTTAGTCTTATTATTTTAAGAGTGGTGCTATTGACACACCCCCTACTGATCTATTCATGCCCACTTTTTAAATTTTGATTTAATTAAATAAAATTAATTGTTTTTATTAAATTTTTTGGTTTATTTCCAAAACTACCAATTTTACTTATTTTTCAAACTTAATACATACCATATATGATCTCTCTATCTCTGATCTCTATACCTGTATACATCTCTCTCACCTTCATTGATTAAATTTTTTTTTTCTTATTTCTTTTTTTTTTTAGTTTTTTTTTCTTCTTAATTCATGATGGAAAAGAAAAAATAAAAAGTAACAGGGTACTTCAACACAACGATAGCTTGATATCATTCTAAAGAAAAAAAAAACTTCAAACTTATTTCCAGAGAATGAATTGTTTCCAGATGATTACTATCATTGTCAGACAATTCTCACTTTATGTTATTCTCAGACAATTCTTTAAGATGTTTGATATCGTTCTTAGACAATTCTTCAATATTATTGATATCGTTCTTCTCAGACAATTCTTTAAGATGTTTGATATCGTTCTTCTCAGACAATTCTTTAAGATGTTTGATATCGTTCTTAGACAATTCTTCAATATTCTTAATATCGTTCTCAAACTCTTCCATAATATTTTATATGTATGTAAGAAGCAGATTTTAGGGTTCAAGAATTAATTTTTTTTTTTTGAAGAAACAGATTACTATTTTTTTTTTTGTGGAAAAAGAATGTGAGATTTTAATAGATTTACTTTGTAGAATATTTCTTTCCTAAATTGTATGTCTTTTAAAGTAATTTTGATAAAAGAAAAAAAGAATATTATATAATTAAAAAAGTGAGTATGAATAGATCACTAGGGGGTATGCCAATAGCATCACTCTTATTTTAAATATAAAATCTTATTCTCAAATATTTTAGATTGGGAAAAGGAAAATGAATCAAGAAGTTAGATAATCCTAATAAAAAAAAATCATTTCATATTTCACACATGACACAACCAGATTCGAAGCTGGATAACAGAGCCGTTCGTTGACTGGCTAGCTAGACAACACAGCCGACGTAGATAATAATAATAATAATTATTATTATAATATATTAATAATTAATAACTGTTTATCCATTTGAAAAAAAATGAAGCCAGCCACGTGTAAAGATCCTGGTGGTGGTGACCCACCGCGTCATCTATTTCGTACCACGTGCGTGCAATAGTATGTTTAGTAGTTTAAAGTCCTCGTCTATATATACTCTCTCTCGCTGCAAACATTTATTCTTCATTTCACAACAATCTCGTCTCCTTCAATCTTCACTACATTTTATTGAAGAAGACAGCGATAAGAGTTTTTTCTTTGATAATTTTGATTTGCTTGCTTTACTACTAAGTAAGCATGGCAGGTGGTGGATTATCGGCTTCCGCGCCACCGGCCGGAGTCGAGTTCGAGGCCAAGATCACGCCGATCGTCATCATTTCGTGTATAATGGCTGCCACCGGAGGACTCATGTTTGGCTATGACGTTGGTGTTTCTGGTAAATTTTTTTCTTTAATTTCAAATTTTGTAAATAGATATGATTTTTTTTTCTTTAAAAAAAAATCGCTGGTTACATACACGACTCTTTGATTTGATGCAATGAGCTAGTAGAAGTATTCGTTGTTTGGTAGTGAATTTCTTGGTAATTTTTTTTTTTTTGCGAAAAGTAAGTTCAAATTTGAAATTGAGCAGTTCTCATAGTATATATTAACTCTCTCTCTCTCTCTCTCTCCCTCTCTCTCTTATTTCGTTTTTTCTATTTGTGAAGAATGCTTTTGTATTTTTTTTACTTCAATAAAGCAATCAGATCAACTGTTTGTCAATTTTTTTTTTTTTCAAAATCAGCGAATCAGAGATGAACTTTTTTATCATTTTTTTAATTTTCTTTTTGAAGAACTTGAGAGTCAAACAAAAGAGAAAAATTCACATATCCTTGTTGTTGAATTTGAATCTACAAAAAGAAACAAAAATATGAAGAAAAAAAGAAAGCAGCTTTTTCACTCCCGCCAAAGTGGAAATCCCAGCAAACTGGAGACTTTTAATTGAAAGTACGAAAATATCCATGTTAAGTAATGATTTAGATGCGACGGATCTAGGGGTATTTTCGGGATTCCGATTCCCTGAATCATCACACCGTTCACGTGTTAGCGTTGTCTGCGAGGTTTTGTTGTTGTCGCTCAGTTAACTGCATGTACGGTGTACCTATTTAATTCAAACAATCAACTTGAGAGCTAATTTTTGAAAAATTGATTGTATTTGAAATTTTGCACTAACTAATTAATAAATATATCTATCTGTTACTAATATTTCTTGTGGCTGAATTGATGCAGGGGGTGTCACAGCGATGCCTGATTTCTTGAAAAAGTTCTTCCCAGTTGTTTATAGGAAGACACTGAATCCAGATGATAGCAATTACTGCAAGTATGATAATCAAGGCTTGCAGTTGTTCACATCATCGCTGTACTTGGCTGGCCTCACAGCGACTTTCTTTGCATCGTACACTACTAGAACACTTGGCCGGAGGCTGACTATGTTGATTGCCGGTGTATTCTTCATCATTGGTGTGGTGCTCAACGCTGCTGCTCAAGATCTCGCCATGCTCATCATTGGCAGGATCTTGCTTGGTTGTGGAGTCGGTTTCGCTAATCAGGTTAATTTCTTCTTCTTTCTCTGCTCCAGATGATCCTGAAGCCAATTTTTGTCTTTTAGTACTCAAATTAAAAACCCAATAATCTAATTCAAAACATGAGAATTTTCGATTAATTATGTGCCTGTTAATGTTGTTTAAAATCAAGTTGTGTGGTGTTTTTGTCTCCGATTATAAGGTTGCCTTATCAACATCATAGGTTAATGCATTAATAAGTGTTACGATTTGTTACCCGTACGTTTCTAATAATGGTTTATTAATCATATTGATTGGGTATTTGGGTGAAATAGGAGCCTCATAAGTCATAATAATGCAAAGGATCATGAAAATTACAGGAACCCTTTTGGTTCCCTTAAGTCTCAATCAATCCTCCATTTTTCTTTATTTTCCAATCTATTTAGCTTATAATATGATTTAGGATTGATGTTTTGTATACGTGATTGCGACCTTTAATTTGTTTGTTTTCTTTGTTGGGCTTTAATTTGAGAAAGCATCTTGTGAAAATGATCGTTCTAGAGAAAGTTCAAACTACAAGCATTTTTCTTTTTATCTCCCCTCATTGTCGTGAGAATCATTTTCTTTTGAAAAGTCCTTAGTTTTTTGTTGAATAACGTGATGATGATGATGATGTATATGGACAATCTTCTTTCAACTTTCCAGTCTTTTCCCTTTACTTCTGGTTGTACATTTTTGAATTGTTTATCTTATCTTTTAGTATATACATGGACCTAAATTCAGCTGCCTATGTAAGAGAACTTCGTCATTCGTGGATATAATATTACTTTAGTTTTAATATCTATGAAGCTCTACGACCCACATGGAAATTTTGAAAAGTCTCGTAGTTATGAAGATCTACAACAACTCACATGAATAAATATCTTCACCGTCACAGATGCCACCTTATAACATCGCATATTAGTATTATATTGTCGGAAGTTGTGTATGCATTAGTGTAGTTTATCCCAAGATCATGTGAGTGATGTTTAATTTATTTGTTTATCTGATTTGTTAATATTGCAACCTGAAATGTTCAGGCTGTGCCATTGTTTTTATCGGAGATAGCTCCAACAAGGATACGTGGAGGGCTTAACATACTATTCCAACTCAACGTCACCATCGGCATCCTTTTCGCCAATCTGGTCAATTATGGAACCGCCAAGTAAGTTCATATCTTTAATATATCTTTGCTCACAATTATACTTCATTTATTTATTCTTTTTGATACATAGAAGAGAAAAGGAATCTGTGAGCCTCTCCCTTGAATTTGACATTTTGTTAACACCTGGATTATTATAAGTTCCCATAGTTGTCGCTCTTCAAATTAAGTCGGTATAGAAGTACACGTGCACTGTTGTAGAATCACTTAGTAGTTGAAGATGGTAACTTCAGAAATATTTAATAAATTATCTATGCAAATTTGTTAGTTTTTCTCGATTTCGCCTCCCCAGCATACACCAAAACACAACGTTTGACTGTTGAATTTAAGAGATTAGCTTCAATAATTGAAAAATAGTCAAAAACTTCGCAGCACAAGAACAGTAAAATCGTTGACTAGATGATACATAGGTAGTTGCATGGTGGTTCATTTTGATCATCATACTTTGACAAAAGGGGTGTTATCAGCTTATTGAACGCAAATGGCTCCATGTTGGAAATTATTATGGGACTTAAAAAAAATTTAGAAGAAAAAAAAAATGCTAATTAGAGATGTCAACAAAGTTATTTTACTAGCTATTCAACCATATGACAATACGATGTTTAAATATCTTATGTGGATGATTTAAGTTAAATGATTTTCAATAAGTGTTATGAATCTAATAGCATTTAGTATATGGAGAATCATTTATAGGATTTTATGAAATAATGATAGTTTCTGTTTCCTATGATGAACTTGCGTATGCAAAGATTGTGAACATTTAATCATTTCAAAACGCATATATCAATGTAGAAATTGAAGAATGTCTCATACAAATACATTAGTCTGTTTAGATTCAGGCTTTATTGCTGACTATCAAGTGTTTGCCCCCCTGAAACAACAGAATCAAAAGTGGATATGGCTGGAGAATATCACTGGGATTGGCTGGTGTTCCTGCTCTTCTCCTAACCGTGGGAGCCCTTATAGTGACAGACACTCCTAACAGTCTCATTGAGCGTGGTCGCTTGGATGAAGGAAAAGCTGTGCTCAGAAAAATTAGAGGCACTGACAAAGTTGAACCCGAGTACCTGGAACTGGTTGAAGCTAGTCGTATAGCTAAAGAAGTGAAGCACCCTTTTAGAAATCTCATGAAGCGAAGAAACCGCCCCCAACTAATCATTGCTATTGCATTACAGGTTCGCGTTTTCTCTCAGTTATCAGCAGCAGCAGAATTCATCAGAATTGCAATTTATCTACCTCATCCTGGTTCTCAATTTTCATTTACTGACATGTATATTTTTGCTGTTCTTTTTACTTGTAACAGATCTTCCAGCAATGTACGGGCATCAATGCAATCATGTTTTATGCTCCAGTCCTGTTTGATACTTTAGGGTTTGGTGGTGATGCTTCCCTCTACTCAACTGTTATAACAGGAGCAGTCAATGTTGTATCAACGTTGGTATCGGTCTACTCAGTCGATAAAGTAGGCCGTAGGATGTTGTTACTCGAAGCTGGAATCCAGATGTTCTTATCCCAAGTTGCAATAGCAATAATTCTAGGAATCAAGGTCACAGACAACTCTAATGGCCTCCACAGCGGTTTTGGTATCTTAGTAGTTGTCTTGGTTTGCACTTTCATCTCTGCTTTCGCTTGGTCTTGGGGACCTCTTGGATGGCTGATTCCTAGTGAGACATTCCCTCTAGAGACTCGTTCGGCAGGCCAGAGTGTAACTGTTTGTGTGAATTTGCTCTTCACTTTTGTGATAGCACAGGCCTTCTTATCAATGCTATGCCATTTCAAGTTTGGCATCTTCTTGTTCTTCTCTGGTTGGGTCCTGATCATGTCGTTTTTCGTGCTCTTCCTTCTACCAGAGACCAAAAACATCCCGATTGAAGAGATGACCGAGAGAGTCTGGAAGAAACATTGGTTCTGGAAGAGATACATGGATGGCTATGAAGGAGTTGGGGCTGTGGGTAGTATTAATGGTGATCACGCAAATAAAAATGGGTATTCTAATGGCTTTGATCCTGTTTCGAATTTGTAAATTTGAGAAGAGAAACCCTTTAATGGCATTGCTCTATATACTATAGAATACATAACCATTAGAGAAATGGGTTGGCAAGAAAAAATGTATCGGTAGTGTGTCTATGCTTTTTAGAAATTTGTTCTATATTGGTTGCTTATTGTGTTATAAATAAAATACAATTATACATTTTTAGATATCTGTAATCTGCTGAATTTTTAGCACACCAAGCATTATAATTCGTCTCTGAATATAAATTTTACCAATTGATTACCCCTGTACATTGTCTGAGAAAGAGATCAGAAAACAATCGTGTCACGGACCTATCTTTCAAAGGAAATGTGTGGTCTTATGATATCTCCAACCCAGCTCTATTTTGGAGCTAAAAGCCATTTTGGAGCAGGAAGAGATCTCCAACCCAACTCCATTGTTTGCAGCATTTAAGTTTCAGCAAACAGTGTTGCGCAACCTTTAGCGCAACACTGTTCAAATAGCGCAGCGACTTCCTTTTTTTTTATCCTTATAATTTGATTTAATTACAGTTTGATTCAAATTTATAAAATCTATTAAGATTGTATCCCTTATTTAAATGTTTCGTTTAATAATAGATTTATTCTTAATCAATTAAATTTATTCCAATTTAGTCTTTTTTATTATTTAATGATTTTATTTTATTTATATTTGTTTTAATTTAATTATTATTTATATTAACATTTATAATAAACTAAAATTAAATGTAATACAAAATTTGAAATGCAATTTCTTTTAACATAAATCACTTGATTGAAAACATAAAAATTAAAGCAAAATACATTAATTAATATAAACATTAAAAACTTCATACAAACTTCATAGTGATAAAATAAATACCACTAATTACAATATTATGTTAATTATGATGTGAAATGTTAATTATGGAGAAATAAAAAAAAAGGAAAGAAAGTGAATGTTCAAGGGAATATTCTTTTTAGTATAACACTTGGTGCAAAGAGTTGGAGATGGGAAAACTAAATAGTGTGAAAGTTGCACCATTTTAGTACAAAAGTTGCACCAAAATGGGTTTTTGGGTTGGAGATGACCTTAGATGCTATTTTACCGCTTCTTTGTGGACCGTGGTTCATTTGATCAAATGAGATCTCATCTATTTTTAGAAACATCTTATACAGACGAATGACTATGATGATTAATTGACCTAGAATGTTTTTAAATATTTGACACCTATACCAATTAATGCTTGGATTCATGTATGGTCCACAAGTTTCCGGGGCAGGATCTTGAGAGCGTCCATGGAGAAGAGATGTTGCAGCCAAGGTGTTTGATGAAATGCGTGGGTTGTGACAATAGGTACTGTTTGATGTGCAATTACAAGTAGCCAAAGCTTGTATGTGAACAAACTTGAGGGCATCTTCTGAATCTAATTGGTGCCATTACATTCAACCAATCAATATATGTGTTTCACCAAACGCAACAGTGACATAACATCCACAAATTTAACTCCTCTGAAAGTTCTGTGCAAACTCCCTCGAGTCTGATTGATTCTTATTTTTGTACAAGAGAAAGTAAAAAAGAAGGATTTGATAGAATACATGCATTTATATATATGTAACGTGAAGTATGAGAGTTTAGGAAGCAAGACTGCTCTTTTTCCATGAACAAATAAGCAATATAAACTTAACAACAATGGCTTGATCATGGTGTTTGATCTGATGCCATCATCATCCTCACCAAATAAACAAAAAATATATAGTCATCGATCATGTAGCTACGTGCTCACAATTCAGACTTGAAGAGAACTTTGCATCACTGGCAACACTTGCCTAACATTAATCCCAAACATTCTTTACTTCCAAGGTTTTCAATCTAAACATGCCCAACAGCTAACTACCATTTATCTTCCCATTATTTTAATGTTAATCATCAAATCACAATCGAGAATAGTTCGATTAACATTTTCAGGGTTGAGTTTCAGTTAAATTTATGACCCTGATTATAAATTTTGTGAGTTTAATATAAATTATGTTCAATATGAAATTGCATGGTAAAGTTATCGCCTTGTATAATTTAATGCAACTTTTGTGAATTACGGTACCAATTACCTTAATTTGTGAGTTTAATGTAAATTACCTTAATTTGTGAGTTTAATATAAATTCTGTTTTAAAATATTAATCAGGTATTTATTCAAAATATATTGTTAATTTTTTTTAATTTCTTGTATATTTTAATTAAATTATGTAGAGTTAAAACAAAAATATTTATTCTGTTTTAGGTTTATATAAATTAATTTAGTTTTAAGCCGAATTAAGAGGCCTAATTAATGTATGAACAGTCTCAGCCTCTCAAGTCAGGTTTAATTTTGGAATTAAATAGATAGTGTACAGCACTAGGGACCATAATTGTAAATATTCATTATGAAGTCTGATAAAGTGAAATAAAAAAAAAAATCACAGTCCATTTGTCAATTTCCATAAAAAAGAGTGCTCATTATATAAATTAAAAAACTCACAACAGTACTGTGCATTAATTTTGACGTTTCGGCTACCAAAATCTGTCACTTGAAAACACTTTATAAAGTCTGTGACCTCCAACCATCATTCATTCACAGCCAAACCACAATCCACAGTCTCTTCGTAGCTTTCACAGCCATCAGCCATGGCCTCGGTGAAGACGACAACCTTGGCTTTGGTTTTCACGGCCACCACTACTCTGTTTCTGTTCCAGATTTCCTCTGCAGCTGTTTACAAAGTCGGAGACTCTGCTGGTTGGACCACCATTGGCAACGTCGATTACAAGATGTGGGCTGCCACCAAAACCTTTCAAGTTGGTGACATTATTCGTATGTTCATTTCCCTTTGCTTTTTTTCTTTTTCTATTTTATATTAATTGGGTTTTTTTTTTTTTTTTTTTCAATCTGGGTTTCTTCTCCCAAATTATAGTTCCTAAAAGTTGATTATGCTCTTATTTTCTGCAAAAAAAAATTAAAAAAAAATCAATTAGAATGTAAATTGTAATTATATATGTCATTATTTGCAATCTAATGATGTTTGATATCTACCAATCTAGACAGAATTGAGCCAGTTTTCCTTGGTTGTTTGCTTGTGCTATTTTGTTTTCTGCTTTGAAACTTTTCTATTGGCATACGCGCACACCATGATTCATGAATATAATAACCGATGCATGAATGACACGTGGATATAATGTACACGTGGCGGAAAAAAGTGCTTAAGGCGTTATAAATGGCAGTGATTTTGTTGGGTTTGGGCTCTTATTATAATGGGCCCTTGTGTCTGTACAAGTGGTCCCAATTAATTATATACTTTGTCTAGTGTTTAGTCGTCTCTCCTTCTATTGCACGCTTTAATGATGATGAATTTGAATTGATGATCGTTTCCACTTTCCGCTGGGGAACAATGGAACATAAAAGCCAACCTACCTTTGCTTGCACTTCCTTGTTTTCATTCAATGGTGGGCCTGCAGATTCATCTGGGTAGGGTACCACACTACGACTTGCATTAACAAAAAACATTAAAATAAAACTAAAATACTTGTGTTAAAACTATATTTTTTTTATAAGGTAGATTTCTGATATATATACTTTATGAAGTTTTTGTCTTGAATTTTAGCAACTTAAAAAATATATATATATATATATATATATATATATAATGATTGATGGATGCTGATGTTTTCAATTTGCATGCTTGGAAATGGGTAGCTCTATTCACACATAATTGGGCCATGACTCAAAAAATTGTAATATATAATAAACGCTCTAGTGCCAGTAAGTGTCTTCCCATCATTGCAGTTTGCAGAAACCAAGTCTTGACTCTTGATTATCATCATTTTTTACATCTTTTTTAATGTGACTATCTTCTGTATTAAGAATGATTTCCATCTGGACTAGGACCAATATGGAATCTTTAAATGATGATGTGGTTTCTCTCATTAATCAAATTCAAAATTTCATTTATCTTTTGGAATCTTCTTCCATTTTAAATACAAATTTGTAAATTTGATAATACCAAATGCATCTTATATATATGTACCTGGGACTAGAGGCTTCTAGTGAAGCCAAATGTATTTTTTCTTTTGATATGCCATCTGCGTGATTGGTTACATGAACATGACACATTGTCAAGCTGAATGAGCATCTTTCACCACCAAACTACATTAAACGGTGGTTACCAAGTGTCATTTACATAATTACATGTTAATGCATCGCTATTTTTTTTTGCTTTCTAACTAGTTTTATTCATGTTACATGTTTTTTATTTAAAATTTTAATTATATAAGTGTTAATCACTCTGTTTGTGTCAATGCTCTGCCAGATTTTGAATACAATTCTCAATTTCACAATGTGATGCGAGTAACACACCCTATGTACAGAGCATGTAATGGTTCAGCTCCATTGGCCACCTACACAACTGGCAATGACTCCATCACCATCACAGCTCGCGGCCACCATTTCTTTTTCTGTGGTGTCCCCGGACACTGCCAAGCCGGGCAGAAGGTGGACATTAACGTGCTTCGTACCACTGTAATGTCTCCAACTCCCTCCGTCTCTGCCTTCCCCCCTCCTCCGTCCGTCCCTGCAGCCAAAGTTAGCGGGCCTTCCCCGAACAATGCTGTGTCATTGAAATCCTTGAAGTCTCTTGTGTGTAAGCTTGCATTGTCCATTGTAGTCATTGCAGTTTTTGTCTCCAATGCTGCTGCTTAAATAGCAACCTTAGTGTAGTTTGTGAGATGCTGGAAGGGTCTGTCATATACTCTCATATGTAATATGTCTGGTTCTTAAAATCTTTTTTTTTGTCCCTTGTCAATGAAAAGATACTGGCAGTACAGAAATACACTATGAAGAAGATTTAATATATGTTGTCCTTGCATTTTTTTTCGTCTTCAGGAATCGTTTCTGATCAATTCTTCAACATACTTATTTGGTATTGAGCGCGATTGGATTGACAGGGACTGATTTCTGAAACTAGCTCGACGAAATTCAAACTTAAATTTCTAAACCATAGTTATAATTAATGATCACAAATACATAATCCAAGTTTATGCAAATCTAAGATTTAATCATCTAAAACTAATGAAAATTAATATGAACTCTTTTGTTGTCACTATCTCGACTCTTAATGGCCTTGAGCTTTTGCTTCCTCCATCACTTCAATCCATGAATTTTTTCCAGACGGCGTGCTTTTTCCAGACCCTCTCAACCATGACATCAATGGGGACGTTCTTAGTCTCTGGCAACAGGAAAAGCGCGAACAAGAACATGAGCAAGATCCAGCCAGCAAAGAAGATAAATATGTAGGCACGCAAATGGCACATCATTGATAAGAAAGCTTGAGCTATGAGGAAAGTGAAGAACATGTTGGAGCTGACTGCAAATGCAAAGCCAGCAGTTCTTGTTTCCAGAGGGAATGTTTCGCTTGGTATCAACCAACCCAGAGGACCCCATGACCAAGCAAAGGCCATCACAAACAAGCACACAAGGAACACCACAACAATTGCTTCTGCTCTCGTTAGTGAATTTGTAGCATTCAAGTTAAGTCGTAGAATAACTCCAATTGCAATCTGCAGAGTGCATACGTTAGTAATGCCAATCACAACGAAGAAATATAACGGTATTTTTGATTAGTGATGCAATGAAGAAATATAAAGAATCAGAATTATCATACTTGGCTGATGAACATCTGAACACAAGCTTGGAGAAGCAATACTCTCCTTCCAACTTTATCAACAGCATAGATCGAGACCAAGGTACTGGCAACGTTTACAATTCCGGTGATGACAGAGGACAGCAATGAAGCATCGTCCTTGAATCCGACAGTTTGAAACAGGACAGGAGCGTAGAACATTATGGCATTGATTCCTGTAAACTGCTGAAAAACTTGCAGCAGGACGCCAATTATCAGCGGAGGCATACTGGACCGTTTCATGAGTTCCTTGAAAGGATGCTTCACTTGGTTTGCTATTTCACTAGCCAATTTGATTTGCTCAAATTCAGCTTCAACATCTTCAACACCCCTTATTTTCTGGAGTGTTTTAAGGCCGTTCGAATCGTTTCCACGCTCGATCAGGCTGGATGGTGTCTCGGTGATGATCAAAGAACCTATAAACAAGAAACCGGCTGGCACACTTGCGAGCCCCAAAGACACTCTCCATCCATTTGGGTGCAACTTTGAAGTACCATAGTTCACAAGGTTTGCAAAAAATATTCCAATGGTTACGAAAAGTTGGAAGAGAATGTTCACAGCTCCACGATGCTGCACGGGGGCTATCTCCGACAAAAATAGAGGAACAGCCTGCAAATTAAAATCCAATCAGGAAGTGATTTAAACAAACAATTGCATCAGCATACTTCAAATAAAAATGTTACAAAAAATTGTTGTAATGTGGTCACACTTCATTGCCAAATCCAACTCCAAAGCCAAGAAGAATCCTGGCAATAATGATCATCCAAATGTTTTGAGCAGCAGCACTCAAGGCAGCTCCAGCCAAGAAAAAGGTAGAAGCCACCAGAATTGATGGTTTTCGACCGAATTTGGTGCAAACTTTGGAGGCAGCAAAGCTTGAAACCAAAGCAGCAAGGTACAGTGAAGATGTGAAAAGCTGAAGAAATTGATTGTCATATTTACAGTAATTGTCTTCCCTAGCGCGGAGCTTCTTCTCATAAACAGCAGGAAAGAATTTAATCAAGAAATCATCCATGGCTGTCACTCCACCTGTATTAACTCACCATAGATTCACACAATTGTCTGTTACTCTCTAATAATAGAGATTACAAGGACCACATATAATTATAGCACATGAACATGTATCAATACCAAGATAACACCTGTGACAATTAGTACTTCTTTACATTATAAAGAATAATTAATCTACCAATTACATGCTGCTCCAGTCTCCTTGGAAGTTTCAATTTAAGATTTGCAGTTGTTGCAGTCTCAGATCAACTAATACTTAAATAAAAAATATTAAAAAAACCAGTCCTACATAATAATAATAATAATAATAATAATAATAAGTGAAACATATATAATCCCAATCAAGCTGTTGTGAGATCAGACGATCAAAAACTTCAAACACTATGGATCAATAGGCTGGCACATGTTGATAATATTAAATACCCAAATCCTACGCAAATCATTGGCCAGATGATTTTTCAAACTGATTTATAACTAGCACATAGTCAATACTCAAGTACTCAACGTCTCAACCCATCATTCCATAATCAAATCAGCTTAACACTTCGTTTTAAAAAAAAATTGGAGAAAGTTTTGGGTATGCAATCCAATATATTGTAAAATAAAACATAATGTTTACAGTATATTTACATTAAATCATCATTTTCTAGGAAAATTAAATAATATGGCCAAACAACTTCCTTTTACCCGTTAGTGTTTAATCTCGATAAGTCACGACAGACTCCTTGATCTGTTCGATATCAGATTTCAAGAAAATAATAATAAATAGGGCCAAACAAGCACTAGAAAGAAACCTGAAATTCCAATGTCATAGCCGAACATAAAGCCACCAAAGGCTGCAAGAATCCAACAGATCACAACATAAACAGTGATTTTGGATTTGAAATTCTCATTCTCTCCCATGTTTGCTTCTCTAATAATTAAGTGTTACTATGAACTCAGACCAGATATTAACCAAAATTCCAGAATGATGAATTTTCTTCTCTGGCCAAGAAGATATGAAGAGAAAAAAAAAAGATAAAACCCAATTCAAGTTAATCGTATATATTACGTCTTTTCATTGATTATTGATATTATCGGTTCCATACTTAGAAACTTTTTTTTTTTTGAACGGCCATACTTGGAAACATATATAGTAGTTTTCACAGGATGGTAAAATCAGAAGAAAAGATTTGTAGTAATTTATGTTCAGGAATTCATAAAAACATTACAGATTATGAAAAAGGAAAGCGTGTGTGATATTTTGTTGCTTAATACGATTGTCATTTCTATATCAATTGGAATCTCTACATTTAAAGATCAGAATCACAGATTCACAAATCACAGATGTGATTTGAATAAATGCCAAGATCCTCTTGGAGATTATTTATTTATTTTTTGAGAATGACCTCTTGGAGATTTATTAATCTCTTTGTTAATCACAATCGCATCCTTCTGCTCTCACACATGTATGTTATAAAAATGCTAAAAAAAATATGTATGTTATAAATATATTAAGTTTTTATAAATAGATCCCCCCAAACTCTAACTTTTAATTGATGAGATGAGGTTGATACGTTGATAAACCCCTCACACCTGCACCACGAGATAAGTTACGGGTTTGAGTCATTCTCCTTTTGGTGAGGGGAAAAGGATTATATGAAGACAAACTTTGAAATTTATATTATGTTTAAGGGGAATAATTTATTTTTAAGGAGATTATCAATATAGTCCCTAATTTTTACCAAAATATCAAAATTTTAAATGGATTTGATATTTTAGAACCCATGAACTTTTACTTTTAAGAAATATATCAAATGGGTCTCTCTAACTCTAATTTTGACAGTCAAACATGACAGCACATACAATTTGACCGTATCTCTTGATGAGAAGAGAGGGTTATGTTTGCACCGAATGCCTCCTGTCTAAGGATGAAATCTGTCTTAGGATATTTGTATTGTTAAAGGAGCTCTTTGCATTTGAGTGTAAACTATATTAATATACGTGATTTAACTACTGTACATTATCGTAATACATAGTTAGTGATGATTATGAGAGATATATTTATTTTCTTTTTGATTTTATTCCTTTTTTTAAAAAAAAATTTGTAACCCCTTAGAATAGAATCTCAATAATTATTTAGAATCTGTATGGTAGGTAGCTGGAATGTTCAGTAATATATAAAACTTGAAAACACTTCCAATAACTAAAACGACTGTAATAATATAATAATAATGATTTTTTTATTTATTATAAATTTCAATAGATAAAAGATGAGGGCAACGGCACAACATCATGGATTTTTTTTATTATTATTATAAATTTCAATATATAAAAGATGAGAGCACGGCACAACATCATGGATTTTTTAATTTGTTGATTTTCAAGACAGTGGACAATAATGTAATTACATTATGTCAAGTGTGGATGGATCATTTCAGGTTTCTTTTCCTGGACCTCCTCCTCATCCATGAATCTCTTCCAGTACCAGTGTTGCTTCCACACTCTCTCAGTCATGGCGTCGATGGGAACTCCCTTTGTCTCCGGCAACAGGAACAACGCGAAAAGCCCCATCACCAGAATCCAGGCAGCGAAGAAGAAGAAGATACCAGCTTTCATGTTGCAGAGCATCGACAAGAAAGCTTGTGCGATCACAAATGTAAACATCATGTTAGAGCTCACTGCAAAGGCGTAACCAGGCGTTCTAGTTTCCAAAGGGAAGGTTTCGCTTGGAATCAACCAACCAAGAGGTCCCCATGACCATGCAAAAGCCATCACGTATATACACACTAGAACCACCACCACTATGGCTTCTGCTTTCGGTAGTGTACCGGTTACTTTCAAGTCCATCGATAGAAGAATACCAATTGCAACCTGCATATATATATATTTTTTATAAAAAGTCTAAAGAGGGAGCTGGTGGGAGGAGACCACCAAAAAAGTCTTTGTATTTTTATAAAAAAAAGTTTAAGAATTTATGAAATTCGCTTTATATTTTAAGAGTTTTTTTATTTTAGCCCCTAAAGTTCTTGGTTTTTGTGTTTCTGGCTATGTCATCGTACCTGGGTAATGAACATCTGAACACAAGCTTCAAGCAGCAAAACTCTCCTTCCAGCCCTATCGACAACATAAATGGAAACCAAAGTGCTGAAAACGTTAACAAGTCCAGTGATAACAGCTGAAAGAAGTGAGGCGTCGCTTCCGAATCCGATAATCTGGAATAAAACAGGTGAATAGAACATAATAGCGTTGATGCCTGTAAATTGCTGGAAGACTTGCAACAAAATAGCAATGACAAGTGGGGGTCGGCTGGATCTCTTCATGAGCTTGCCATATGGGTCGGTGACTTGTTTAGCAACTTCACTGGCGTATACAATGGAATCATATTCGTTATCGACATTGTCGACTCCTCGGATCTTCTTTAGTACGGCTCTTCCTTCCTCATTTTTCTCGCGCTCGATAAGGCTTGTTGGTGTTTCGCAGATAGCAAGTGAACCCACGCACAAAATCAGAGCTGGAACTCCTGCAAGAGCAAGTGAAATTCTCCAACCATGTGGATGAATACTTGATGTGAAGAAGTTTATCAAGTTCGCTATCAATATTCCAATTGTGATAAAAAGTTGGAAGCATATGTTAAGAGCCCCACGGATCTTCGTTGGAGCTAACTCCGAAAGAAACAGTGGTACAGCCTGAAAGTTCAGATATGATCTTTCAATATATGATCTTTTGTGATGTTTTTTTCTACGATTAAAAAAAATTGAAAATCGATTGGTAACAGTGTAGCTAGTACTACTTACTTGATTGCCGAAGCCGACACCAATACCAAGACAAATTCTGCCAATAATCAACATTTCAATATTCGCGGCCCCGGATGTTAAAGCTACACCAAGCAAGAAGAAAAGTGACGCTATTTGCATGGTGGGCTTGCGACCTATCTTTGAGCAGAACTTAGCAGCTACAAAGCTGGACACAAGAGCTGCAAGGTACAAGCAAGAAGTGAACAATTGCAGGAATTGGTTATCATATTTGCAGTAATTGTTCTCATGAGCATGTTGCTTCCTTTCATACACCGTCTTGAAAAACTTCTCCAGGAAATCATCCATTGATGTAACCCCGCCTGCAAATCATGAACACAAACAAAATTGTCAACCGAGTCCTGATCATCATTTCTTCTATTCAATATTTTACAAAATATTTAAAAAGAAACCTGAAATTCCAATATCATATCCAAACATCAACCCTCCAAATGCACCAATAATCACGCAAATAATAACAGTAAATGTTATTTTGCCTTCAAATTCCTGCGCATCTCCACCTGAATGTACCATAGCAGGGGCCATGTTTCCCTCTCCTAATCAATGTATATATATATATAATATATAGATACTTGTATATGTAAATATATTTAAACGATATATATATATATTTATTGTAGTGTATATATAAATAGCAGAGATATATCTACATATAGCTTAAGAGAGGAAGTGGCAGATGGCTAAGGAAAACGAAGAAAGTAATGAAAACTGATGCAATGGGAAGGCTTGAAGATTCAGGGTGTGTTTGAGGGATATTTATACTAAGAGAACATTAGCAATTGTTAACAGTAAATGCCTAAAAACGGACCCCCTCACCAAGCCTGCCCGTATAGATAGGATTCTGGTTTGATTTTTGACCATAGTTGTAATTTACAAATCTGTATTTTTATCTTAAAACAAAAATTAATTTTATTAGATCATTTTAAGATTATATCCGTATATCTAATTATCTATTATATTATTATGTGGGTTCTCCGCATTTGTAGTCCTTAGAAATTTAGACATTAGACTCGGGAACATTTTATTCCTGCATGTGTAGGATTTTTACCAAGTTCCTTCTTTTTAACATTAATTTTTCGTTTCTAGGGCTAAAATTCATCTATCTATTGTAAGCCAACTTTACAGTTATCACTTGTTGATGGATCGATTGTTTGTTAAATTAATCAAGTTGTATTTCTCTTTGAAATTTCGGTTTCACATGTATAAAATGGGTATGATATTGATGAGCTAAAGTCGATTGGTTTATTATTAGCTTATTTCGTTCTACTGCTTTTATCTTTAAATATGTTAACCAATATTTGTTGAACTTGATTACTTGAATATAACAAATCTTGATACATTGATGATTTTATATTTATGGGTCGTGCTTCATACAAGAGCTGTAACTATAGACAATAGTCGACTACCATTAAATTTCAATCAAGTGGTTCAAAAAAAATAAAAACAATAACATTTCACTGTAACTTCTTTATCATATAATTTCTCTCTGACAGCAAAAAGCAAATACATTTTCATATAACATTCTAGCTAAACCATTCAAGAACTTCTTACCTTTTATTCTAACTCAATACTTCATTCATTTTCTAAACTTTTATTATTTTAAGTGAAGGTAAGTCCGAGTTTCTACATTAGTCTTTCAGATAAAATGAAAGCTTGTATGATATATCTGGGTTAGATATATCTGTCACTATGCTTTAAGAAAGTAAATATTAAAATTTTCAAAACTTTGAGTACCGAAATTCACATCTGATATTAAATTTCATATACTCGTATAGCAATCCAGCATCCCACCCACTATCATTCATTCTAGTACAAATTAGAAACAATTCTATTCGTTCTAAATTTCCCATGGTACAATAATCTTTCATTACAGTGTTCGATATGATACAAAATTTTTCCGGGTATGTGGCCTATCCCCTGCTGCATATCGAGGGGAAAATAATCAATGAATAATAATACATCCTATAACCTCAGCAGATTTATCGAGTTAGCAAATCTAATTAAGGAGAAAAAAAAAATTGGCCTTCAGGGTACATTTCCGAACAAATAATTTTATGCCAGAAGACCGTTAAGTAGTGGGCGTTCTGCATCTGTATTCCTTGTGAACGATCTTACATCACTTTGCCGACCTCTGCCATCAGAAAATTGAGAATCAAAAGGGGTCAGCAAGTTTCACAAAATTTCAGATCTTAAGTCAAAGTAGAAACGGCGTTTCTTCTTGCTTATCAAGGGAACTAGTACAGCAACATTAATGTGAAACTAAGAATTCTAGGTGCTAAGCATCTTCAAAATTCAAAGAAATATACTTTTTTTTAAGCCCAAGTAGCAACATCTACATATTAATTTTCCATCAAGAGATAAAGATACAAGTGTCTGGGAACAGAAAATGGGAGAGAAGAAAACTATTAAAGATGGCATGTGTATGTGTTTTTCCAGTTGCTTGGTAGTTGGTGAAGCGAAGAACAAAGGAAGGAAAGCTCTTATTTCAAACAACCTCCACTCTTCTTTCCTCACCCAATTCCTTCAAAAGAGAAGACTGAAAGAGCAATGTTTTATACTTCAAAAAAAGAAAAAGAAAAAAAAAAGAGCAAGTGTAACTAGATTTCAGATAGTTTTTCGATACACAATTGTAAAGCTTGTTTTACCCTCTCTTTTTATCCCTATTTTTTTTATCTTATCCCGCTTCACTCCTTGTTAAAGCAAGTGTAAAGCTCAAGTTGACGATCTTCACATAAAAGTACTTAGCTTTGCCTAACTAGATTTCAGATAGTTTTTCAACACACAAGTATCATAATCAAAGACACAAGTAAAGCTGCATAGAGACCTTACACTAGTTGATTGGAGCTCCACTGTGTTCGAATCCTCAGCATCCTACAGTACAAACCATGAAATTTCAGTCATTCCAGAGACTATTGAATTAGAAAACAATGAAAAAGTCAATGCAGGGAGAATACCTCAATCAACAAATCCTTCCTGGTAATCAAGCCAATCACACGAGCAGCACGAGGGACGACAAATATATGCCTCAATCCTAGTTGGCGGAAAAGATTATATACCTGTAACATCAGCAAAATGAAACATTTATCAGATAAGATGAGAATATACACGAGATATACACAAACAAGATGATCCAAAATGGATAGACATAGAAAGGTCACCTTTGTCAAAGACATATCTTCAGGGACAACATACGGAGAGGGATTCAAAAATGGGGCAAGATCTATGTACATTTCCATGTCATCTGAACTTAGGTGTATTTCATCCATCGATAATCCTTTACTGGAAACAGGTTTCGCAAATTCACTGAAATTGTGCCTGGAGTCAGAATCCATTAAACATATGAATGAGTGAGATCGAAGCAACAGAAGAATCAATATAATAGTGAATTCCTTCTTACCCGATTGACCTGGATCTACCTATGGGATCACTAGGCAAAGGACTATGCTGGAAATCTACCTTAGACTGAAGAAGTACCAGCAAGTGGCTGCACTTGTCAATAAGATGCAGAAGTTAGTTTATTCAATCAAAGCATGTCAGTGTTTAATACATACATATAGTGACCACATTCCATTCTACCTTCGAAGCACGAGTCCAATGACTAGAGTTTCCCCACTTCTTGTGTGGTCAATCACCTAGGTGAGTATAACAATAAATATGAACTTCAATAAATCATTAAACATTAAACAAAACCTTCAATAAAGGAAGACGCTATACTTACAGGGAAGCCATTGTGTTCACTGCTGCGCAATATAGAGACAACATCCGCAACTTTTACAACACGAGGGAGGGATACAACCTTCAAAGGTAGAAAATCATGCAAACAATAAGTAGAAGATTGCATGTTGTTAGACTTAAGACTGTTTAAATACTATTGTTGGTCCATTTCTTATCGGTTTAAGCTTTTGGTTCTAGCGGTTACTAATATGGTATCTTGATATACCAGGAAATCCTGGGTTCGAGTCCGCTACTCTGCCCACATGAATATATTTGAATTTGTTAGTTACTAATTTGTTGTGTTTGGGTTGGGTCCAAGCCACGTGACAAGCTTGTTGGCCTTGCACATGAGGGGATGTGTTAGAGTGCTTAAATACTATTGTTGGGTAATTTCCTATCAGCTTAAGCTTTTGGCTATAGCGATTACTAACATATGTAATTAAAGTAAGAAAGCAGCAAACATGGCAAGCCATCCCTTGGGGATCAAATTGTCTATGCATGTCTGCCAATGTAAGGTTGTTGCATCAGTTTCAATATACTTTCTATTTCCAATGTTCAAAAACTAGGCATCTCCATTTATATATGAAGATTATAAAATTCCCAAGATAGTGCAGTAGGGCAAGAAGTCATGCAAGCATTAAAATAATAAAAATAGGCTACTGAATAATTTTGAAAAAGGAAAACTGTTACTTTCCAATCAACTTGTCCATAACTTCTGAACTCCCTTGTTGGCATTACATAAAAAATCTATCAACCACAAGGCTATAACAAAGTCATTTTCTTTTGTTAGCAAGAATCCACAAGGCAATGAGATAATTCTTTTCTTCATTTTATGGGCATCCACCCAAGTCATCTTAGCAAAATTTATCACTGTTTAGCTGGACCCATACTTCAGAAGAACATTTTTTAATCTTAAGACTGAACGGTGAAGCAACCTAGTGTTATGATATGTTATCAAATGCTTTGTCGTCCTCCTGTGTGTACGTTGCAAAAGACTCTAGTGCAAAACACCACTTTAAGGTGACACGACATATGTACCTTGTCTAGTAATCATAGCAATAAAGCAATATTATTGCCAAGCCCTCACCTTTTGAGTTCCACAGGCTTCCTTTGCAGTCATTTTCCGCATCTCGTACTTAGGTCTAGATTCCAATAATGGGATGCCCTTCAGTCGCGCTTGTTCTTCATATATACCTTCATTAAAAGCATCCCCAACAGCCTGCATTGGAAAAGAACTAAGTACCTTTCAAAATACATCAATCAAGAAAATAGGAAAGTTGTCAAAGCATACCTTTGATAAAAGAAGAACAAGCATGATAAGTGGTAAGAATTTCAAATTATTTGAGATTTCAACCATGATGACACAAAGGGTCACCGTCATTCGCATTGAACCCCCAAGAAAAGAAGCAGCGCCCAGCAAAGCATATCTGGAAATCCACCAAGAATTAATTAGAGCATTTAAGAGAGACTCTGACCAACTGTGTAAAAACAAATTTTATCTATTTGGAAAAAAAAAATAAGACAGTCTAGAAACAACTATCATTTGAGCCTTTCTCTAGCCTTATTTTCTGACCGCCACTAAAAGTTCCTAGGCATGGAAAGTCCATAAAATACATAAAATTGCCCATTTTCCCTAGCACATTGTAAAAGCAAATGAAATCCATGAATCATTTTTTACCGAGATATTCAAGCAATATAATCAAAAGTGAATGTTAGATTGTTAGGAGATAAAGCAATGTAAATAACATGTTGCATCAAACAATCTCAATAAAATAAAACGTGTCCTCAAGAGTTAAAAGTATCAATCATAGACAAAATTTCCTTTTAAATATCCTCAATCTGTTCACAACATATTCTTGAGTATAGCAGATCAAGAAACTTTTTATCTAAATTCAAACTTAATATTCTGGTACTAAAACTTGAGATGAATGCTCCTTATTATCCACCATAAGTATTGAGTCCTTTTAAGTGGTGGGTTGAGTACAAATGATCGCTCAAGTAAGTGGGTCCTGGCTAATAGTAATGCATTTCATCTTTAAAATCCACAAAATGGAAACATAAAAGAGACTTACGTTCCCTCCTCAATATTGAGCTTCTTGTAAAACTTAACAACAAACATGCCAACAAGACGTCCATACGTTGATCCTATCATTATACCAGGAACAAACTGACCAGCAGGAACAGCTGTACCAAATGTCACCACTGCTAATGTGTAAAACATAACCTGCAAAACACAAGAAGATAACCATATAAACCAGAACAAAAATATCACTCACAAACATAACCAATATTTCATTAAATGAGGAATGGAAACTTGAATAAAGATACAGAGTCTTTGAAACATGTCCAACGATCCTGCGGTTATCTAATCATTAGCAAGTGAAGTGAAATCCAAATAAAAGAAAAGCGTAAAATTTCCTGGTCGAAAGATTCAAAACAATAATATGGCATAGTAATATATAGCATACAAATGTGGTTAAAAACTGACAAACTGACTAGAAAAGAAATTGATATGATAGACAACCATATAGCATAGAATAAGGAAGATACTAAAGAAATTTGCCAGAGCAGAATACTTTCAAAATGCCAATACAACAAGTGAAAAAAAACACTACCAAAAAGGTCAACAAACTTTGAGCACTGAATTCATGAATTGTTTTTGCACTAAACAGATTCCTTATAGCATCATCCTGTAACCATAAAAATAAAGGTATGTAAGATTGGAAACTACTCAAATAACCTTGGGAAAGTATCAAATCAAGGAAAAAGACAGATTTTTAGAATTTTACAGAACCTGAGTATTAAAGAAAATAGTAGCCAGATCATTGTATTCATTGTCCTTGCTACAATAAAACTGCAGATATCAGAAAATCAGATCAGAAGCCAGACGCTACACCGCCTACACCAGAAAGTATAGTGATTGATGTACACAAAAATAAAATGCTATAGAACTTCAAGAAACTTAATATATTAATCAGAAAAACAAATTGCTTTTTTCTCAGCAACAGCCACGAGAATATGACAAACTGTTAAAAATCATAAGATGATCACTAATTTGGAGGGCAATGCAGTCACCCTGACCCAAGGAGAAAAACTAGACAAAGAAGTGGACATAGAGGAGCCGAGACATTTCCATATAAACTAAGAGTTAACAACTTCCAGGAAAAAGTAGACTGAGGTTGAATTAAATTTAATTGGTCACATTTATTGAATTTGTTTTTTCAGAATCAGAACATGGAAAGGCACCTTCAGATTTCAATTGATTTTTACTGTCATCCCTGCATAACTATATAGTAGAGTAGATAAATAATTATACCAGTAGACTTTTTAACCAACTATAATATAGAAGTTCAAACATGAATATTAGATGCTGAGTAGAAAACCATGTACAGACAAAACAGTATCAAGATACTTTAAAGAGAGCAATTTCAAAGGAAAATCTTACATTTACATAATTGCCATACATTCCCGGAGGTCGTGGGCATTCAATAGGAGAATCAGGATCTGATTCAGGGCAAGGACTGCATTTTCTTAGAAGTGGTAGTCCAAAGGAAATAACCGATGTTATCACGGAGATGACACATGCTTCAATAATCTGTAAATTTTTTTGTTTCGAAGATCAGCAGAAGAAGGTTGAAAACCAAACATAAGATAAAAGCACATGAGTAGAAGACCATCAACATATACAACAAGCAGTTTCGATATGTAAACTTCATAAATAACCTTGACTCGAGCCCCCTTCTTGTGTAAATAATTTCTACGCCAGGAAGTCATATAAAGAGTAAGTTGGTTAAACAATGCTCCTGAAAAAAAAAGAGTAAGATATTAATGACTAGTATGTTTGTTTTAAATAATAATAATCAGTGAAACCCAGGCAATGAATAACAAACACATACCAAGCAGACCTCCAATAACCCCAATAATAGCCATTGGGAACAACTCTTCAAAAGAATAGTCCTCTTGCCCACTAAAGGAAGGAAGGAAAAAGATAGTTAGACAACCAGGAATAAGCTAAAGCAGGGATGAGTATGAAGGAGCTCAAGCAGGGATCTTAACTCTGAAATATCCCATATAATGAAACCACCAGATCCAAAATGTCCACATTTTCCACTCTTACACCAACCCATTGCAGTACGCACTACAACGGCCACAATAGCAGAAGTGAAAAAGACCCGCCACATAAGTTGACTTCTCCACCTTCATAAGCACAATGTCACATGAAAGAATAAGTCATACAAGTAGTAGCACATTTGGATGGGTAATATGTAATAGCACCATATTATATACCGCAATTGCATAAATAGACAATCATAATTCATACACAATGATTTATGAAAAATTCAGAGAAAACCATGCTTGATACTTGAACATGCATCTCAGGAATCCACACAAACTAAAAAGTTCAAAGGAACATTTCTACCACACAACCAATTACATAATCAACAACATAATTTTCTTACCAAGATGTAACCTCTTCCAATGCAAACAATACACCACCAACTGGAGCTCTAAAAGCAGCAGAAACTCCGGCTGCACATCCACAGGTTACCTTTTCAAAACATTACAGAGATGAAAAATGAGCTCAATTTAGAGGAATTAAAGTTGAAGTAAAAATGCTTTCCACATAATATACGAGACAATACAGAAAGCAGCACTGCTGATAAAATAACTGACTCATCATTAGAGCATAAAAGTCGATAATGTTAAGATATAGATTTCAAAAAATAAAATAACAAAAATGAAACCATAAAAATAAATGTGAAGTTCCTAAAAACAAAATACAAAAGATAGAGAATTTATCAACTAAATAGTTAAATACTTAAATACTCATAAGGACGGTGAAAATCCGCAAGTTTGAGGGTCTCCTCCCTCTCTTGTTATAATCCTGGGACCAGGGTGCCCAAGAAACCATAAAAATAAAAAAAAAAACATTTTTAACCAATAATAATAATAATAATAATAATAATAATAATAAAAGTAATACTATTCTCAGAACAAGGTATAAATATTTACTGCAGAGATAGTCTATCTTAAGTAGAAAATATTTAATGAGTAGGGATTCCCACAGTTTTCATCCTATCAACACAAGGTATAAAGAGAACATATCCAAGAGATAAATCCTACTATTATCAGTTTCCACAGTTTTCCACAGTTACTACAGGTTTCTCAGTTTGAGCATTTTGTTTTGTTTTGTGGGTTGGGGAGGGGGGTAAAAAGAGAACATATCCAAGAGCTACAACCTACTATTATCCAATAAGAAGCTTCGAGTATTGGTTTTTGAAAGGCTTTAAAGTTACTCACAAGATCCCGGCGATCCCGGTCACTCTTGAAAACCTGTAGCCACCTTGAACTAAGATGATACTTTGTAGATCCACCCTGAAACATTATATGGAAACAAAATGTTAACAGAAGGTAATTCTTAGGTAAATGTTACAAAAACCGTAGCTGAAACATGCTCTATAACAGTACAGTGATCTCTTCCAACATAAAGGTCAACAGAAGCATTAGTACTATTCCTAAAAATCTGTGTTCCTACACTTGCAAACAGCTCTGAAACTTTCCACATAGCAGGCCATACTGTTTAATGACCATTAATTGCAGCAAAGTAACAATTGGTTGTTTTCACATGACTCAATCACCCTGAAAGACTTTCAATTTAACAAACCATTCTGCAATTCAACTAATTCCAAGTAAAAAAAGTGCTCACTTGTCCAAGCAAAGAAGCAATACAAGCACCAATATGAACAAGAGGGCCTTCTTTTCCCAGAGCTAAACCTCCTCCCACAGAACCAATGCTTCCAAGTATCTGCAAATACAAAGCATGACATTAAAGCTTACAGAGTGATAATGCTATATATTAGTCATTAAGTTTCTTTTTTTTACTCTTTAATTTGTGTCTAGACTCTAGACAGGATTATTTTGTTTTTCTACTGACATATAAATATACATAATACATGTGACACATATATATACATATACACATATATATATATAATGGTTATCTCCTAAGGGATCCCTTATTTTCAACTCAAAGTAAGGACCTTGATGAAATCCATCGATTTTAATGAATTTTGATCTAATTTCCTTCTTTGTGGATGATTTTTTTGTGATTTCGTCAAGTCTTTCTTCAGTAATGAACTATACAAAACAGTAAGGAACCAGTGACTTTATTTAATTATTGTTTATTCAAAGGTAGTTTCCTAATTGTGGTTAAATTAATTAACTTCAGATAATTTATTGCCTCCTTAAATTAAGTTTACGAATAATTATAAGCTGTCCTTGATTATTTGAGTTAGGTTTGCTGCTAAATTTGCTTCCATTATTGATTGTTAGCTGAAGTTGATTAGCATAAAGTTGTGAATTCAAATTAAGACATTCTGAAACCCAGGATGGCCATTAGGAAATCTCCAGAGAAGTAACAACACACTAAGAAAAAAGTCAACGCACCTTTCCGATTAAGGTTCTAAACAAAAGGATACCATGAATATCAACTCCTGCATATTTAACGGCAATCAGCTTTCTTGGCAAATGACACCAGAACCAGATGATCAACAAGAAGTTTTAAGGATCAATCAAAAAAAAAAGATACCATGGGTGGAACATACCATTTAAATAACCCTTAATTTCAGGAATTCCAGATCCTGCTGCTGCTGGCGCAAACTGAGTGATTATATATACAGAAGAAAAGACTAAAGCTAGGTTTATTAATATGTACACCAGAAAACCAGCGAGATATGATTTTTGTATTATAGAGAATGTTAATTCGAACTTCCAGCCAGCAAAGTTCTCAACCGATATGTTAATGAAACTAGCGGCTAACCCAGTACCTGAAAACAACAATAACCAACAAGATAAAATGACTAAAAATTCACTGTAAAAAATGACTAAAAATTCTAGGGTTAAAGTTAAAAAGAAAACTTAAGAATGAAAAGGATAAACTTCTCCAGCAACAGTTGATGAAGTTATGCATCATCCATAATTGTTTTTAAGGTGAAGCATGTAAGGCCAAGAAAATACTTCAAATTCCACTACTGTCTTGCAAAATTCCATGTTCTATTCATCTAATTATTGCAATGAGATGCATAAACTGTTCAAGAACTTATTGGAAGCTATTTATGATTATCAAATGATCCAAACAAGTAACATGACGACTTAATACAACACAATAAACCTAATCATATTGGTTTCTTTGTTAATCTACCTGACAAAGTGCTTTTGTCTTTTGCATGATTACACATGCAGTTGCAACAGTTTTCCTGCTGTAAGCAACTCATTTAATTCTAATAAGTCAATCTTTCTACTGCAACTCAAAATCACCCGATCGAATAATTTAGCTGAAAATCAAGTTGCTTCTGACAAAGGACGTTATAAAAATTATCACATCTAGTTAATTTCATGTCTCTTAACAAACTCACTCCAAAATCTTAAAATAATAAATGATTCATCATATAATCCGGTTACTATCAATACTTAAGTGTTACACTGTCTCCTTTATTCCTTGAACCAGCCAATCAACTTCAATTAAACAATTATCACAGTATACGAATGTGCACAGCAATCAACAAAGTAAACAAATTATGCAACCAATAAATTCAATAATGATGTAGAACAAAAGCAATAACAAAATATGACGCATTAAAAGAGTGGATTCAAAAACAAGAAGCATAATATACAATCAACTCACCAATGCCAATGAGCAAAGCGAAGAACCATTTCACCACCACATAGTATCCAACATACAACTTCCCTCTCAGCGCCTAATAACATCAGAAAATTATGTCAACTTAGAACACAAAATCCAAACCTTAGTTGAAATCGAAATCAAATTCTGGAAAGAAAAAAAAAACAAAAACAGAAGTATATAAAAAAGAACCTGCTCTTCTCGATAGGCGTAATTCTCGATAACTTCGTAGTCGAGACTCTCGACAGTGCCGCCTCCAGTGCTGGTACTCAAGAGACCAACGGCCTCACCGTCCTCCGAGTTTGGAATCCGAGACCAAACCAACTTCGCCGTCTCGATTCCATTTTGGAGGTGATTCGATAACATAATTAACTCTACTGCTATTTTTAGATCTCCTCCGAACCAAAACTAGACACCGATTCTCCGAACCGCCTAACAGAATTTATTTTTTTTACACTATTCAGATCAAAAATTGATAAAACTTCAATTCTTCGAAATTAAACAATTGCGAAAAAGAGAGAGAATTGACTGAAGCGTAGAAACGTGAGTGACTTTTTCTCTCTCTCTCTCTCTCTCTCTTTTCTCACTACGTGCGGTTTGTTTGTTATATTTATGTCGTTCCGTGTACGGTGATATTGACTGTATCTGAGTTTCATTTTGCTTTGCAACGAAACAGAGGCACCGTCAGGCTTCGATCCACTACATCTCATCTGTATCAACGTTTTCTACGCTCTTTGTTATTGTTCTTGATCGGCTAGATTATGCGGAAATGGTTGCAGAGCAGATGACGTGGACAACGAAACTTATGAGAACAGACTTTGAGTGGTGTAGAGAATGGTAGCTCATGGCTTGTGAGTTGGACTGTTGTTGTCCAACCCTGTAGAATTTTAAAATACCAAGTTTTGGGCTTTTGTAGGCACGTGGCAACTGAAAAAGCGACCATGGCTCGTTTAAATTTCTTCGGTTATATTATTATTGTCTGGATGAGACCTCATAAAGTCATATATAGTTAGAAGTTATTCAATTCTAATGTATGGCCAACATAAATAAAATGTTTGAAAAAAAAATTAGAGATTAAAGATAAAAGATAACCTCTCTTATGATTATTCATTAACTATGCTAATATATTAGCACCACAGTCTAACGTGACTCGATGGTAATTAAATCTCGTTCAGTCATATGTGGCATATCAAAAACATATATATAATAATACTCTGAAATCTTATGACATTCCCTCTTAAGCACATTATTGTGCAACTCTCTTTAACACATTAATGGACGATAGTTCAAGTTTCACGATGTATATTTTATAAATACGTGTGAATTATTCTTCTGGTTGTTGTTAAAGTTGATATATAGACCTCGTATATAGTGTTTGATCTTGGCAGATCCCGACAGACCTCTAACCCAATGTCAGATTAAAAAAATAAAATAAAAAACCCTTAACCCTAATTAAATAATTGGAAAATGATCAATTTTTAATCTTTCATTTTCTCCATGGGCCACCACAAGCTCAATAAGAATTGTTTGAATTGCAAGTGATGCAACATGCACATGTCTCATCTTTTGGCCTACAATTCCTGCTTTGTGGCTTTAGCTAAAGTCAAGCCAATTAATACACGCCGAGAACGTTTTAATCAATAAATATAGAAAGTGAGCAAGGGAGCATGCGATAATGGATCCCAAGTTGGATGGCATACAAAATTTTTAATTATATTTAAACACATTTAAATCATATCAAAGCAGACTTTGAGGCTGTGAAGTTTGCTTTTGAACCACAGATGACTGGTTTATCTAACATGTTGTGTTGACTTCACAATCTTACAAAAAGTCTGATAAAATATGCAGTTGAAATTTAGATAGGAAGAAAATAAAGAGTGAGAGGAATGAATTGCTTTGACAAAGATAACAAAGCATTTTAGGTCAATCACAAGAAAATTAAATCAGTTATAAACAATATACATGCTACAATATGAAACAATGGTTAATTAATATAATGAATTAAAACACCCAAATTCAATGGATGACAATTTTTTTTTTCCATTTTAAGGTTTATCTGAGGAAAAACAAATACATGCAAGATTCTCTACTGACTGAGAGAGTATGAATATTTGAATTTCTTTTTATTTCTGCAAACAAGAAGAAGAACGCGGAGGAGGTGAACCAAGGAATGCATGAACACAAGTACAGCCCCAAGCTTCTCACTATATCTCTGCATCGAAATATGTGGTCTAGTTATACATTTATTTCTCTGATTTTGATGAGCTTCACAATGCTGGAGAGGGATCAGATGTAGAGAGCTGGGCATACATATCGGATATCACTTGCGCAAAGTATTGCTTTGCTTGAGGTCTCTTAATCTGAAAGCAAATACGAAGGAGGAAAAAAAAACATTTATGTTGGTTTCTTGTGCACTTGTATATTTGAGTTTTTTTTTTTTTTTTTAACTTTTTTTAACTTGTGCACTAAAACACTTGCCTTGAATGTGGGAGTGAGAAGACCGTTTTCCATAGTGAAAGGCTCGAGCACCAAAGTCACAGCTTTAACAAATTCGAAACCTCTCAGCTGCAGACCAATTGATCCATCAATAAAAGGTTTACGATAAAAAAAAGTTGAAAAATGAAGGTGGTGAAAAATAATAGATGGTCAATTCTAATTTCAGTAAGAGATGAATTACCTGAGCTTCTCTTCCAAGAGCATCCATGTCAGCCAAGACAGCAGCCCTTGCTCTAGGGTCATTGCATAGTTGCTCTAAATTTTCATACTGCACAGAGACATTGCCATGGAATCATTAATAAATAGTTAACAAGGGAGTTCCATATTTTTATACTCAGCATAAGTCCTTAAAAAGACCCGGGCACTTAATATCATCCTTTAGAATAATTTTCACCATAAAAAGGTTGCTCCGAATTTATTCATTCTACAACAAAATTGATATTTTTATACTCACATAAGTCCTTAAAAAGTCCTGCACACTTAATATCATCCTTTAGAATAATTTTCACCATAAAAAGGTTGCTCCGAATTTATTCGTTCTAAAACAAAATTGATTGGTCTGTCTTTGTTTCATCACAAGATCATCTAGCCAAACATTTTTGTACCGGAATTCAACTTAGTCTAACTTCTCTGTGAGTACAAATTACAAAAGAGAGAGGCATTGTGTTCATTGACAAAGAATCACAATTAGGAACTAAATGGTTGGGCATGTGATCCACAGCATATGCTGTCTAGATCGGCCTTCATAACTTGGATAGCAGTACACAAGAACAGGTCAACAGAGCTTCAACCATAACAATATGAAGGTTGTCAAATTTCTGAATATAAGAACTAAAAGCCAAGTGCAAGTTTATATCCAAAAGCCAACAGGTCAACTGGTCTTTATTGATTTTACTTGTGTTAGTTATCAGAACTGAGAATCAAAAGAGAAGCGTCACCTTAATTCCTTCAGATGCTGCCCATGCTTTTAAAACATCTGGGTCAACTGAAACAACGGCTACCAAAGAAGAGTTCAGGCTGTCACCTAACAACAGGAACATATACAAGTTAGTAGATACAGTGGAGAAGAGAAAGAGAGAGAATAATTACACAACCTTATTTTCTCACCATAAACAAAACACTGTGCAACAAACTTGCACTTGGCGTATACATTCTCAATTTTTTCTGGAGCTATGTACTCTCCCTGAGCTAACTTAAAAATGTTCTTCTTCCTGTGCCAATAGATAAGATATTTTAGTAAAATGCAATAAGATGTACATGTTTGAAGTAACACAATCCAAGTACAATTCATCCTGGATATAGAAGAGGTTTATTCCAAATGTCAGCTTTCAGCCTCTCACAAGTTACTATCAACTTGGACTAATCTGAATTTACGCATCATAAGTGCTCAAGGAGAGAGAGAGAGAGAGAGAGAGAGAGAGAGAGAGAGAGAGAGAGAGAAATGACAACTTAAAAAAAATTGTCTATAGTATCATTTTATATTTATTCATGGATTCTTAGTTCAATGAAGGGCCAAAGAGAACCATGCTTCCATAATTGCTACAACTTATAAATTGGTTTGGCACCACCAAATGACAAGAGTGACAAATTTTACAAGTCATTTATATGACATTAGAGAAACCTTATCTATGATGATCATACATTTTAACCAAATGTCAGGTTATGACAAAACTAAAAATTTATATTTTCATTAAGTAGGGCGTAACTCACTGATGTCATAACAGTTTATAAAGACAAACATCCCTGGTCAGAACACTCCCTCATACTACAAGTTTTACTGCAAGCTTAAGAGATAATACTTCTGGTGTCTATACATCACATAAACCACAAGAAAGAAAATACAAAGCATGTCATTCATCGCCTAACCAAACTCTAGATAACTCAATGATTGTTATTTAATACAGTAGGATCTCACCTATCAATAATCTTTAGACGACCTCCAGGTAACCACAAACCTATATCTCCAGTGTGAAGCCATCCGTCTTCATCAACTACTTCTTTCCTATGAAGTGTGGTTATAATATCAGTATAATTTTGTATCTAAATAATTTAAATAAATAAAAAAGAGACAATCAAAAGGTAAGGTTTGTACGTCTGCACTTCGTCTTTATAGTAACCATGGAAAACAATGGGACCCCTTACACAGATTTCACCTCGAGGATACGGCTGATCCTCAGATGTGTAACTCATCTCTGGGACATCCTCGAGCTTTATTTCTACAACAGGAAAGATAAATTATAAGGTTATCCCAAATTAAAACAAAGACACATGAATAAATGAAGGAAAAACTGAGGTGAAGTGGCCCATTTATTAGATTCTTCACACTGAATAATAATATGCATGCCAATAACTCACCACAAGCTGGATTAGGAGAGCCAACATGACCAAGGAGGTTGTCACTTTCATCTAAAGAACTTATAACACATGAAGTCTCAGTCATTCCATATCCCTCAAGTACTAGTGCTCCAAAGCAGCTGCAATAAAAACATATTCACGTGTGAAAGAGGGAAGCCTCTGATTTATTTGTCAAATATAAATTTCTGAAAGAAATAAACTTACATTTTCAAAAATTCCATGACATCAGGCGACAAGGGTGAAGCACCTGAAGCCATGAAGCGAACTCGTCCTCCAAGTTTTTCCCTTATCTTGTTGAATACCAATCTGTCCCACATTGGAGATGGATTCTTACCTAAAATAAAGGTATATCATATAAACCATCAATGTATGACAGCAATTTTGGATTTTGATTCTAATTAAAAGAAAAACAAAATTACAGTTGAGGTATTATCCAACATTTAAGCTTGAACTGCAATACAATATAGATAAAAGCTAATACAAACAACTTAAAAACGATGAAAAGGGCAAAGAGAATTTCGAGCATCTTGTGAAAAAAAAATACTCATGCTATAATGCAACAGAGCTCTTGTTGATGTTCTCCATTACCATTCAAAATTGCTTTCTTCTTAGCATTGTAGGCAGCATTAAACAGTCTTTCCTTCAGCCCACCAGATGTCTTCACAGCATTAATGATGCTGCAGAACCAAATTATTTGATCCAGTTAACCAATGCAAATTTTAACAAGCAAATTAATAATTCTAGCAGTAATGAAATGTATTTTCACCCAGCATATATTCTATTATACAGCCGAGGGACACTGCAGAATATGGTGGGTCTTAATGCAGCTACATCGTCCATCAGTTTCAAGTTATCCTACATACAAAGGTTGAAAAAAAAAGGTAAGCCATCTTTACAAGATTTAAAATCTAACAACTTTTCCATCAACAAAGCAAATATAAACACAAGGCGTTGCATCAAAATAGCGATGAAATATTCACTTGAGTTAAGCAGTTATTTGTGTTTAAAACAATACGGACAATACTGCATATTCTGTTAGATAAGGTAGCTTTTAACCAGAAGGTTGCTAGCGGACAGGAAAAAGGTTTCTAGAAAATAATCAAATATAAGGTATTTTACAAAATAAATTCACCAGTTCATAAAACCAGTATAAATGTTAAATCAACTTTGGGAATTCAGTTATGATGCCAATAATTTTGCACTGCGATTCAAATGTAAAGCAGAAACGTTATCTTAATTCGTATTCGAAAATCAATTTCACATATCGTGATAGAAGAACTTAAACCATTTTTCAAATTTTTCCCATTTAAAAGGAAATATATAAATATAACAACAGTTTCAAGATACAAGGAAAAATATTTAGAGCCATTCACATACCCCTTGGTAAAATCCACAAGCAGTTCCAGAATAAACTGTCATAACTTGATTTGCCCGTTCATAAATATGAGCCAAAGGAAGATAGGATATATAACTGAAAATTAACAGGTAATTCAGAGATGATAAACCGGAGCAAAAACTGTAAAAAAGAGAAACTGAAACAATAAATCAAGTAATGGACCAAAGGTCTATCACTCACACATCCGAGGGGTAAAATTTTGTACATAAAGAGGCCCCAGCAACACTTGAAATCAAGTTTCCATGGGTCAATACAGCTCCCTTAAAAATAAATAAATCTTCATTCAGATTGCTAAAATCAGTTAAACAACTGAAGTAGAAGTCTATAGCATCAAAATTGCTTGACTAAGTTATACCTTTGGTGTCCCAGTTGTACCACTTGTATAGCAAATTGTTGCAACGTCATCAGGTTTTGGTGGACAAAAAGGTTGAAGGCTACTGCGGCCCTAAAAGGAAACCAATCACATGAGGGAGCAATATATTACTTAATTTAAAATCTAAATCAAATAACATTGTACTATCATTGCATAATATTGAAAACAGAGCTTGATGAGGAAATATAATAGAGCATGGTACTTGTTTTGCAGCTAGGTGTACCTAATGTCAACCAAAATCCAAAAACATGGAGATGTGCATCAACACTATATGCATGCTTTTACTATGGGTTTGCATTCATCCATAAATAATATTATAGATATTCGAATTATTAATTATGCCTCTTGACCGACAAATTAATGTTTCTACAAACTAATAATGGTATGAGAATAGAGAAGGATATATAATTTACCTGACTAAGTAATTTTGAATAAGTTACAACCTTAACTCCAGTTGATGATGGAAGCGATGGCATTTGATCATCTATCCCTCCAACAACCTGTAATAACAAGAACAACAATTGAACACACTTCCAATAAATTTGGGAATCGGGGTCAAATGCTTTCTCTTTCTCACATATTCAGTGAAGTACAGGAAGTTGCTCATACCACAATTAAACGAACAGTTGGGATCTCAGACAAGAAACTCAGGATCTGCAAGTTCCAAGTAACAAATCAAGTGTCTATAGAAGAAAAATCACAATCGCAAATATTGCATTGACAAAAGAATAAAAAAGAATATATGTAAAATGAAATAAAGGACTTATAACAGCATATGACCGGCAAAAAGCCAAATACTCAAAAAATAAAACCCAAATAGTAACTAAAATTCTGTTTAATTAAGTTGAGTCCACTTGGTTTATGGTTGATTAGTCATTTCCCCTTTCTGTTTCTCAGTAACTTTTGTACGATCAATAATTTTATATCTTGGTATCTGTTACTATTCTTGGCTCTCAGTTAAAATCAGAGAAAATATTTGACTCAAACTTAGTAAAAGTTTGTTTGCAGAAGTCTTGTATGTGTTACAAGATCGAATCAGTATTCACCAATCCATCCGTGTTAAACAACAGTACAATAATCATTATCATGTCTCATACTTGGCCAGCATATGTATTACATTACTTATGAATCTAAACTAAGCATGTAACCATCCCTCATGCTATCAAGTCTTCTTTATAGGTGAGCAATACCAAAACTAGAACAAAATCTTATAGCTAAAAATGATATGATATGGTTGTGGAAGACATTTTATGAAATAAAGGCTGTATATGTCAAAGCTTATCATGACAATCTTAATGGCCAAGGGAATCCCAAAATGAGCATATATTGAACTTACAGAATTCAATGTCTGGGGAACACAAAATATGGCCTGCACAGAAGCATGATTTACAATGTACCTGACAGCATCTGGACCTGCACACAAAATAATCTTAATAGTAAAAAAGCTAGGCCGGGCCTGAAATAAGTCCAATTAAATTTCAATGTTTTACAAGTGACAGACCGAGAGTGTCATATAGAGGAACAGATATGTAAGAATATGCAGAGCAGGCATGATCAACAATGAGCCACTCTGGTCTATTTATGAAATATAATCCAACACAAGCTCCCTGTTACAAACAAACAAATCATAATCATATGTTAAGCGAGAGACATTTCCGGAAATTCAATTGGACATTAACATAACATGCCAAAATCAAAGACAGGAACAAATTGGAAAAGAAAATTCATTAATCACCCATATATTGGAACATATGTTCATTATTCAGATATTCACCTTCGGTATTCCATGATAAAGTAGACCAGAACCAATTGCTGTCCGAGCAGTACCAGCTTCTCCATATGTCATCCATTTGTACCTAAAGGGCAGAAATAATGCAAATTAATGAGAAAAATTCAACAAGAAGTTGCAAAGCTTCATTCAGATATAAGGAAACTTACTCTCCAACTGTTCCATCAACCCGGATACGTGTCCCCAGATATTTGTAATCTCGGAAAGTATCAACAGCATGCCTAGATTTACAAAGTTTAAGGAAGCCAGTAACAACACCTCTAATTAAATATATTTGAGATAACAAACTAAGCATAAAAGAGATATACTGATAATGAGAGTTGAAATTTAAATACAGTTTAGCCAGGTAATGGTGGATGCTCACACAAAATTGTCATGCAATGTTCCAATATCAGGATGATCAGGGAATCTATCCACAAGCTTCAAAGGCGAGCGTGCAGATCTGCCAAAAAAAACATAGATGTCAAAAATAGAAATAAGAGAACTTACAACAACACATAGCAAAACCGATGACATTGGTAATTGCTCACCTGAAGACATTCCACTTTCCTGTCTGCAGTTTCTCTGGAAGCACAACACTATATCCCTGCCCTGCTTAGTATTCAAAAGAAGTGTTAAAGTATGCACATATCACATATGAATACAAAAATGAAAAAATGTATGCCCACGAAAAGTAAAACAGCAACAGATGTATGCAACTAATAGAAAAAAAATCCATCCATGATGATGAGCAACAAGTTTCCTGCAGGCATCTAGAGGCTAAGGCAGACAATCAATAAACCATAAGGACAATAAAAAAAGCCTCTAGTTGCTCCTTGACTTGGTAGCCTCATGTTCAATCTGTCAAACCTAAGTAAAAAGTATAATAGTTTTTACAACTCCTATAACACATTACCTGCCATCATTATTTCATTTAACCTTTAATTTGCACATTCAGAAGAACTTGCCTAACTTAACTATCAACTAATTTCTGAAAATTTTACGCATTATTACAATATCAGACAAGCACGTTCAATGTAAAATATGAAATGATAAAAGGAACAAAAACCTCTAAATTAAACAATTTTCATGTCTTTTAAAGAACTAGGAACAATTCATTTTATCCGACAAACAATTTTATTCAATATTTCTATCTGAGCAATAGACTATTCATATGGAATTTAGAATAAATAAATAAAGCACACCCCTGATACAAACTTCATAAATAACAGCTTCACTAAAGCCTAAAGATATGGTGATATCCCCGACCAAAGGATTAAGTAGATTTAAATCAGTTCTTTGGAATCATTGAGACTACTTACAAATAGAATCGGCTCATCGTACTCAATTTTCTTGTCACATATCCAAATTCCCAACTCTCAAGGTGAAATAAACATACTCATCTCTTCTACACACACCTTCTCTAAAAGATGCTTCAACTAATGAAGCATGCCAAAAACTCTAATATAACTAACCAAATCCTCATGGGTATAATGCTTTCGAACACAAACAATCGGAACCAAAGATTCCTAGCCAAGTATCAAATATTACAATGACACAGTTTTCAATATCATTGTTATCTCCCCATGTATTACATATTTCCTTCCATTGATATTATTCTCTGTTTCATCTGTATCAATAAAGCTCTACAGTGTCAATAAAATATTTTCATTAGGATCACTAAGTGGGATCAAATTCCATTCCATAGTGCCTCTTGGATCTAAGCACTCAAAACACGCAACAAATTTTCAACCAACTCACTTCTTGACCTAACGAAAATGACTCCAGGACGCTGCGAAAGCATGTATTCCACAATTTCACGCAAATTGACACAACAGAGGCACGAAAATGGAAAACAAAAAAAGAAGTCTTGGTGCCCAAACTCCATGGAAAAAAAATACATAATTAAACTCACGACTCAAACGCCCAAAAGTCCAGATCGATTCGAAAAAGTCAATGAATTAGTGCCGTACCCGATAAATGAAATCGCAATAACAACTAAGGGGTTCAAAAAGTGTTAGGAATTTCTGCTTCATTGAACAGAACAAAAGACACAGTGAGCCCACCGCAATCAAAAACGAAACCCAGAAGAAACGATCAATGCATCCAAAAAGAAAAACAGTATCAAATAAAGCTACTTTTGAACCAATAAAAAAAACAACAAACACACAACCAATAATATGAGAAATCAAGACCCCCACCACCAACTAGAACAAATCCCTATCATTTAAACGATATATTACCCAAAAAAAAACTATAACTTCATCTGTCCAGATGCCTATATATAATAAGATCACAAAAAAAAAAACAATAAATCGCTACAGAGACTGACACGCTTACACATACATAAATACACACGAACATAGAGCGTGAAAAGTAATACCGGAGACGAACTCGCCGGCGGTGGGATTGTGACGGAGCTGATGCGAAGAAGAATCGACTGAGGTGATTAGGTGGCCATTAATGGCTTTCAAGCGACGTTGAGCTGCGTTTGAATCCATTAACAAATATATTATTATTTTCTTCTCCTCTCTATTCAAACCTTAAAACTTTCTGTTTGTTTCTCGGGAATTCGATATGTTAGAATGAATGAATGAATGATATTTGAGACAAGAGAGAAGGATGGAAAAGCACGCTTCTCAAGGATTATGATACGGTTGCGATAAAGCGTCGTTATTGGGATTTCGGGACTCTGAAATGGATAAATACATACACCAATCCATAAATATATATATAGCAATCAAAATCTGCATTTAATTAAAAATAATATTTCTATTTTTGCAATATATATATATTGCAAAAATATATATGGAAACTACAGTTTTTACTTTTTACGTGATATTTCGATGAGTTGGCCGGCAAAATGCATGTTTTTAACTCGTGTCCAGTACTATTAATAGTATACGAACCCAAATCTTATATTGTAGATATAAGAGTATAACACTACACCAATATTATCTTGTTGATTAGTTTAGGAATGTTATGGTTCAGTATCAGTTTGTCCGATCAAACACCGATCAAACATTTTAAACTGATTTTATACTTCTCATTTTCATTTTTATTTAAAGGTGGGTAATGTATTCTTTTTCTGATCCTTTTTGTTTTGTCGGTAGGTAGTAGTTTGGATTTTGATATTGTAGAGAGGATAGTTGTCCTCCATTTTGCTTTTTTATGGTTGTTTTGTGTGTATATGTTGGACTGTTGTTTTGAACAAATCAACGTTGAAAATTGAAGGTAATTTCAAAAGCTGTAAATGTTTGGACAATCCCTTGAATTTAAACTATGGAATATAAGACTAGAATTTGGACTAATGAATATGCAGTCTTATAGGGTGATTTGGGGTAGATTTGGATCTGATCCCCACCTTATCTATGATTTTGCAGGTCAATAGTCAATGGGGGTATATTATGAATTTTGATCATTTACTGATCTGATTATTTTCCTAACCTTTTTAAAGCATGTGAAAACCAATCACGTCTTAACCATTTATTTATTGTAATGTTTATGTTTCATGAAATTATATAAGGTCAGAAAAAAGATAAAATCTACATATAATCCAAGTTCAAACATTATTGTCTAGTTTGTGGGCTGAATCCTGTCTTTTTATTATTTGCATATGTACACTTATGATTTGCATGTGAACATCAATTTCCTGTTTTAATATGTTTTTAGAAAGTTATATATTGGAACAGTGTCGTACTACGACTCAACTTGGAATAATATTAATGGTAATTTCCAGTACAAGGCTACATTATTCCTTCTTTCTTTTTTTCAGTAAAACAACTAACATGCCATATAGGTTGGACATGGATTTTGAGTGAAAGATTAGAACACTATTGTACTTAAATATTTAATAATTAAACAGAGTAAGACGTATAAGCTGAAGTAATACTCGTTTGGTTGGGTTTTCTATTGTCTCAAAATGTTTACAGACTGCTATTTGAGTTTCTTTAGTTGTTTTAGTAAGCTATTTGAGTTTTTTAGAATTGTTTGGTTGAACTTATGAACACTAATTCTCTGAATAGATTTTTAAAAAAAAAATTCTACCAACTAAACAATTATAATTTTTTTTTTTCAAATGTTCTATTTCTAATAAATCTACTGCAATTATACATTATATAAATAGAGATTTTTCAAAAGCCCAACCAAACAAGCTCGCACTCATCTGTTATAATGAACCTCAATCATTTCCATTGAATGCCCATACTATAAATTCATTTTTATAACGAGAAACTTCTCCTAATAGAATATCATGATCATTACTAATTATACATTTCACATAATATACATGCTTTAAAAGCAGTGAACGATTTCCATAGAAGCTGGAAACAATCAACGTACTGCATCTTTTTCTTTCATTCAGCTATCTGATCCTGACTCGTTAGACACAAGCCAGTTAAGACAGCCACCCAGGCCCAAGCTATTTGTTCAGATTCAACAGACAATTCTTTGGAGGACCACTGTCACTCTCTAATAAATGCAAAAAGGTTTACACCTAATCTATATTCTTATTTATTTTATTTTTTTCTTTTTACCAATTTACACGACTTGAAATTTTGTTATCTGTTTTCCAGAAGTTCAAAAATATACATAATAGCTGACAGGACTTTCTCAGGAAATAAAAACAATTTGCACAAGGAAATTACGAAATTATTTACTGTTGTCTGTTGATTAGATTGCTGCATCCAAATAAGTATTAACACTTTGACAAAATTTAAAGGCTAAATACAACAGAAGTTATTTTTACCGTTCCATGACATCTTGAACACTGTCGAAACCGGTGTCAAACACTCTTTTATCTCTAAATTCAACTCCGCATACATCTACAACAAACCCCACTCTCCACAATTATAAGATGAAACTGTTCCAATGCATAGGAATAAAACTTTGACAAATTTCGGTTTCAATTCTCACATGTTCATACCCATTTAATAAATTGATTTGGATCATCTCCTCACCTTTTGTTTTCTCACCTTGTCCTCATCTAAATCAATAGTCAAAATAATTCACACAATTGATTTGCTATATTAAGCACGTGGCAATAGATTATAAAGATGGGGACAAGGTGAGAACACAAAAGGTGAAAAGAGGATCCAGACTTAATAAAGATGTTTTGCTGTACTTTCTACAGCCAATTCTGCAACTTGAGAGACAATCTCGTCTTTTTCACACTACAACCTACCGTCTTCAACATATTCTTAATAAAACAATGCTCTATATACCCCGCACCGAAAAAAGTGTACCTTCCAACTTTAAAGCCTACCATCATTATATTTTATTAACAAATTAGAAGAGCTCCATCAACTGCTGTGACACATCTGCATCGACCAATGACAAATTAAAACAAGTTAGAAATGAGGCCCGAAATTAACACTCGAGAGACAAAGTACAGACAAATTAGAGCAAAGATGACAAATATTTCATATGAAAGCTGGAAGCAAAAGTTAAACCATACTACTGAATTACGGACTGAAAGAAGACACCCATTAACATAATGTCTCTATTCTTTCAAATAGACAACAAAGGGATGGAGAGAGATGTAACCGGTATTCTGAGCGCCATGTTGAGGCTTTACTTGAAGAGAGTTTTAAATTACTATACAAGCATATGAGTTGGGGTGTTTGATTGTAAAAATAAGACATAATTACAACGAATTCAGACAGGAAGTGGGTCTTAGTTCTTCATTAGATAAAAATTATGGTTTATTGGAATTTGGTAGCCATTACTTCTCATGTTACCGGGCATTCGAAAACATTTCATGTTATTATATTATTATCCGTGTTTAAAATCACAGTAAAAACAATTAACAGCGCGATTAGACTACCTTGAAGAATTGCTGGTGTCGTCTGGAATTCCTGCCAGATATTCTGGTAAGATGCAAGATCTAAATTTAGAAACCTAGCAGCAAGGTAAGCAGCACCAGCAGCAATCTGATGGGGTTTAAACTGAAGCCACAATGAGCTCCGAAGCCTACAAAATAAAAGGTCAAATTCAATGAGCTATGCAAAATTCAACAAAGCTACTATTGTCTAACACAGGTGACGAGACATGAAAAGATCAAACCATCTGGAGCAACACAAATATGACAGGCAACATCTTCCACAACTTAGCATATATTGCCACATTGACAGTAAGCACATCGCTACAAGAGTAGAAGAGTACAAATACAACATCAAAAGTAAAAGCTACAAAACAAGAAAAATCATGCATTGCTTCCAAGAAAAGAAGTCACTTTTCTTACCAACTAAAAAGCACCAATCCATGTAGAATATTTTCCAAGAATCTCTGCAGGATTTGCTGAAAGAGTAGCAAAACTATAGCAAACATGATACACTCATCTACAGAACACATCAACTCCCAGACCCAATCTGCTGCAGGGGCTCTTAACTCCAGAACACAAGCAATAAAAGTAACAAAACAAACATGAAGTAGCGGCAAATTGCAATTAGTTAATTTCTCAATGAAAGTATTTGTCTTCTGCTCAATTGGACAGGCTAGTTGACATGCATGCTATAATGCTCCAGGAGCATGCATGTTATCCAAATCCTCAATTGGAGGCCATATTGCAGACAGGAGCCAAAGCTATAAGAAACATTTACTAGTGAATGAACACAAGATGAAACAAAATATATCTTTTCTTATATCAGTTTATAGAACAATGTACATATAGCACTGTATAACTGAAGGTTTGAAAATTTTGGTATATGAAAATAGTGAGCATACCATGCACAATCTTATATCAGTTTATAGAACAATGTACATATAGCACTGTATAACTGAAGGTTTGAAAATTTTGGTATATGAAAATAGTGAGCATACCATACACAATCATAGACTGAATCAATGCATCAGTTTTTTTTTTTTTTTTAATTTAGTATATGAAAATAATGAGCATACCATGCACAAAAATAGACTGAATCAATGCATCAGTTTTTTTTTTTTTTTGACCGGAAACAAAATTTATTTCACAAAGAAAATAGGTACAAGGGAGCGGTGGACAAGGGATCCACAAAAACAAGAACAAAATTGAGGAAATAGAAAAAGAAATCTCTAGAGCAGCAGTAAGAGAACAACTATGCATCTGTTTTCACTTCAAGTCTCAAATCGACACCTTTTTGAACAATATACAAAGGAATAACTTGGTTGATGATAAAACAAGCATTTTGAAAAAGTATACATATAGAGAAGCCAAAGGATATAGGGTAACAGGAAATGAAACAGATGTTTGAAGTTCAAAAAAAATCATCCAGAAAATGATGTTTCTGCTGTAAGGGAAATGAAAAAATTTACTCCAGAAAGGATGTTTCTTGTAAGGGAAGTTACCCTTAAAGTAGAGAAAATCTATCAAAAATTCATATTAAAGATTTGTCCTATTAACTTGGTCCCCCAAAATCCCCCACTCAATCTGGTACATAAAGGGTCTTAATTTTTATCAATGGTCCCTCTCTGGCATTGGTAAACTAATAATAATAGTTTAAAAAGTTCGGATGCCACTTGAAGCAGCCAATACTAAATTTCATTATCACTAGAAATTGATCAAACAAAACTGATAAAGTAAAACAAATATTACTGTTAAACACCGAGGGAGTAATACATGTGACACACTGACACAACAAGAAGACATTACCTATCATTGGCCATTTATACGACATAACATATTAAACTGCTTCATTATTACATTGCTTTCTTACTTTTATCCCAAACAGAAAAAAAATTAAGGGAGCAGGAAGCAGAGAGCCCAGTAAGGTTGCATTCAGTTAAGAATTTAATGAGCAATGTGATAGCCTCTTCTCCTCTTGTCTTTTGACATGCAAATAATCTATCTAAATTTTCATAAGAAAACAAGTTTCCCTGCATATCTGAATGCAACAAAGAGAGCTAGCAACTAGTTCAAAGACAGTAACTTAACTAAGTGAGTCAACAAAGCATAAGAACGGCAAGGATGAATACTATGCTTCATGTCAATGTAAATAATATTCAAGATACTAAAACGGTTTCACAATGTTGGTTCTATCTTAAATGCTCCAAAACCAACAGAAAATTATTGGTGATGCACTGATGCCAATTTGACTCCAACCAGAGCCTACTATGAATACCAAAAACTCTCCCCAAGTGCCAAGTGAATCGATCAAATAACAACTATACCAGCAACTGAGCAACATATAGTGTGTTGTGTGAAATGGACTGAAAATAGTAAATTTGGGGACAATTAGGACAAAAGCTTCATTTACATATATAAGAACAACAAGAATAAGGTGGAATATTTAACAAATAAAGAAAGAAGTCGCAAATATACTTGGGGAGAGGGAGACAGGGATTAGGAATGTAAACTTTCTGCAGTATATCTACAGGAAGATTTTCTGCTCTGGAAGATTTTATGGGTTTTAGGTGTGCTTTTTCCCCCTCTCGAGGAGTATTTTCTGTTTTTTTTTTCTTTTTTACCTTGTAAGGATGTTGCGTCCTTCATCTTTTATATTTTTGTTTAAGTCCTTGTTTTGAACTCAATTAATGTACTCAAATGTTTCTTTGGGTAGAAAGCAGAAACCAGAAAAGGGGGGAGAGGGTTTAGTAGATGACAATTCGAAAAATTTTATAGTGTACAAATTAATTTTGTTATAAAATGCTGCACACTTTCATCTCGGAAAACTAAGGATGATTGATATTATACTGAAATCCTTGTATTATCAAAAATTTTGGACACCATTTACCACAAAAAAAAAAAAAGTAAAAAAGTTTTCCAAAATCATAAATATACGGTAAATAAAAAAAAATATCAAATCTTTGTAGGTCCACAGGGGAAAACACTACTAGATATGATATACTGATCCTTAATATGTCAATGGTTCCAGGTCAGTGCGAATCTCCGCAATGAGGTCAAGCAGCCATATTTCACAAACCCAAAGGTTTGTAAGAGGACTGCAGTTGTCATTTCAATATTTTTTTAATAAAGAAAGGAAAAGGTTAAAATAAGATTAAAAAATAGGTTTTTTGGCCATCTTTAATAGCCAAGACCAAGTTGATGGGGTATGCAAAGTGAAGTGATCCACAATACATCAGCAGTTCAACTTTAGATGTAAAAAACAAAACTTTCCATGTACAGCATATCAATCCGCCAGCTAAGGGTATCAAATAGACGACCATGCTAATCTTGTGTAGCCCCTGCAATAGTATGCCATGCCAAAAAAATCAATACCCCATACCAGAATAACCATGCAGAGTAGCATCTCTGAAGAAGAAAATTATTGACACAAGTAGCCACAGTTTGAACCAACAGAAAGAACAATAGTGTTCCTCCTCCATGCTTTTAACTACCTCGGAACCTGAATTGGCTAATTGGTTCAAATATGAACACACACTAGCCCAAATCTATAAACAAGATATACCATCATGATGCCAAACCACTTCCTTGCACCTAAATTAGAGTACTAGTTGAAAACTCCCGCAAAATACAAAATAACCCAAACCAAAAGGAGTACCTGAATGAGGAGCAGAATCAGAATAATTATACAAGGGAGTAATTTACATAGCAGTACAGAATCAAAGTTAAGTACAACAGATACTGTTTCATCCCCAAAACTAATTAATTAACCATCACAATAACATTGCACCTGTATGAAAATAGCACCCAATAATATATAAAAACTACAGTTAAACATAAACAGTCATTAACTTACCCTTCGCTGACCAAGTTTAATGCCAGATCCACCAAAACACTTTGTGAAAGACCTAATTTGTTAACAATGGATGTAAGAGAAGCATATGGATGCTGGACGTTGAGTTCAAAATTTAGAGTAATCAGTAAAATGTGCTCCGACTCAATCACCCGCTCCCGGTACTGCTCAAACCAGTCCTGTATAATATCAAGTCATTTCTGTCAGCATGCTAAAAACTTTAGTTTAATTTAGATTTCTTTCGACCTATTATATTGAAGCATATTCACAATTGCAACTTGCAAGACAGGATAAAGATCCCCAAAGGGTGATTTAACTGTTCCCGCATCTATAAATATAACTACCAGACATTCCTAAATTAGTAAATGCATAAGAGGTAAAAATAAAATTTTAAAATTAAACTAAAATGCGAGAATTTTGATGTGAGCATTCATCCATGACAAAGTTCGATGACTTTGCTGGGACATTTTGGTCCTTCAAGTTGACACTTGAACAGTTGAACTGCCAAAGAATTTAACTTTATATATCTTTCTATATGATTATTAAAAGAGGCAGGTCAGGAAATACTCACAACAGGAAGAAGATAAGACAACAAAGTAAAATCTTGCTTGTGATATAATTCAGACGATGCTTTCAGCACATCGTTCAGCGGGCGAGGTGTCTCCTCAGACTTTGCAGCAAGGAAAAGTGCAGCAGAAGCAATCAACTGCAACAAAACCAGATCCGTAATGATGCACATTTTCTCGTTAGCAAGAACACGACCAAGAAAAAGAAAAAAAAAAAAAAAAAAAACTACTCACTAAACACATAACTGACTTCACAAACCAAGATCTAATGAAATTGAAATACAAACAGGAATAATTAAGAAAATCTAACTAAAAAACAAAAGAATAATTCTTCCAAGTTTACAGATGTATTCCTTAGAAAACATATATTTGGCACCCACATAAAAATCACATAATCTCTTTGATAAGCTATTGATTATACCACAATTTCCAGTTCTTTTAAAATTGAAAAACAAGAGCATGCTAGCTTTTAGAAAGATGATAAGCCCCTTTAGTAATAAAGAAGAGTTATCTTAAATCTTTGGGAAAATGAAATTTTCAAACAACTGCACATCATATTAGCTCCAAAAAGTATCAAGTAAGATGTACAAGGCACTAAAAAGAGACCATATTTGAGAATCAGCAGGCAATGAAATATAGAAACAAACTGAAACTTCTGAGCACAAAACTTTGGAAACTCACAAATCTATCATGAGAAGCATGTGATCGCCGAACAAAAAACCGGTGGCATAGAACCATGGAAGTGCCAATTGTGGTCTGTGGCCTGCAAAATAATTGAAAGTTTTTCAACTAACATGAAGGAAATTCCTATTACAACAAATGAGGATGGAGAATATCTCAAGATGCAGAACACAAAAAGTGTTGAATTAATAATCCAAACATAACTGTAACAACTGATAAGACTATAGAAACCATCCAGTTAATACAAGAGAAACCCTGACAAATTAAGACACACATTCAAGATGGAGAGCTTACAATTCAAGCCGCAATCCGAGATTTTGTATGAATGCACAATATGAGTACCGCAAATGTGCTTCACGCAGTGCATCAATGCCATCCTTCCTTGAGGGCGAGTGTCTGTCAATCTCATCCCTAGACATAAACACCTGTTCATCCTCCTCCAATTTTGAGCGGTCGCGTTTACAGCTCGTAGAAGTAGAGGTCTCGGCATTTGATCTCAAACCACAGGGAACAGAATTGTTGTAGGTTGAGGGAACAGCACTCTCGTATCCGTTGGGCAATGGCAAATAGTTCCTTGAACTGTCACCCCAAGTAGAAGTCGAAAATCTTCTCCTCTTAAAAGAAGGTGCATTGTTAGGTTGCACATAATTAGAGTAGTTATTAAAATGCTCCCTAAATTTCCCTGAGTAGTCATGGAAATTGTTATAATTTCTAACGTGACCATTATTACTCCAGTTTCGGTTCCTGTTATTGTTGTTATACCCCAAGTTGTTTCTCTCAAAAGAGGGCCATCTGCCATCGTGACAGGCAACTCCTTGTGGATGGTGATTCCTTGCAAAAGACATTCTACCTGTTCAATGTTTGACAAAAGAAATTGTCAAGAACACAGAAAGCAAGATTAAACATCAAAGCTATTAGCATAATGTAAAGAAGATTTTTTTTTTTTTCATTTTATTTGTACAAATTTTAAGACTGCAAGTTCTTTAATTTATGTGTAATCGATTTCCAAATAACGATGAGAATTTCAGATTTTGGACAAAAAAACGAATCAAGTCAGCTATAATTACCAACAAATCCCGCCAAATACAGCCTACCTCACCGTAATTAACTGTTAGTAAAAAAAAAATTTAAATAAACTATGTTAATAAAACGATTAATATCGGATCTGGGATGACTGATCTAAAAACAACAAGCGCTAAACAGGCTTCAAATCTAGATAACAACGAAACCAGATTCAACACAATAAACAATCGAAATCTATAATCAACAATTAACAAAGTAAATTAGCGAAATAATCAGAATATTTAACAATCAAATCTCCATAATCGAACAGAATCAGCGATTATGAATTACGTAAATTTACCTGATTAGCGAGAACGAGATCAGGAAACCTCCGTGATTGAAACCGAGATCAGATTTTTTAGCTTTAAAATCGAGTTTAAAAAAAAGGTGTCGAAGAATAAGAGAAAGAACAGCGAGAGAGAAGAAAAATCAAAGGGAGAAGAAACTGTGAATACAATCTAACTTTAGTTATTTGGTAAAAATATCCAAATACAGGTGCGGTGGTTTTCGTTTTCTTTTTCTTTTTCTTTTTGTTTTTCTCTGTGTTTGGTAAGCTTTTTTAATTTAAGGGTGCTAGGCTGCTAGTCACGGAAGATGAGTTAGCTGACGCGCCCCACGTTTTTCAACATTTTCAGGTGCGCGCGTGGGCGTATGAAATGTCAAGATCAAGTTTGACTGTAGTTTGGGCCAAATCCACCGATAAAGCCCAAATTTCAGCTGCCCAGCGAATTGCTAAGAGGATGCAAAATCTAGGGTTAATTGAACTAACTTATTCATACATTTTGAATTCAAAAAGAGTTCAAAAAGATTCCTAAAATTAACATAAGTATCTCTTGTCATCAACTCAATCCATTAACTTTAACGGTCGACTAACTTTGACCCGCGGAAAACCAAATATACACATGACACATCATCCCAAACATACAATGTTTTTTAATTAAAAAGTGAAAAATCAAATTAAAAAAAAACAAGATAATTGGTTCGTGGAAACATCCTTAGCTGGTAGAGATCCATCCTTAGCAGAAGGCCGGTCTTCTCAGTTGGAGGAGATCGGCGATGATCTCTTACAGTACGGGGGAGATTGTCAAAGATCTCTTGTTTCCTTCGGCGGTGGAGATCCATCTCCGGTAGATTATTAGTTTTTAAAAAATTTGATTTTTCAATTTTTAATTAAAAATATTTTATATTTGGAATGATATGATAATAGTATATTTGACTTTCTAAGGGTCGAGATTAGTCAACCGTTAAAGTTAACGGATTGACTTGATGGCAAATTTACAAATTTTTTTTTTTTAATCTTGCTAGATTTAATAAATTAAGGATAAATTAGAGTAATTCACCCTAAAATCTAAATATACATCAATTCTTGTCCCGTGTCTTTAAGATCATTTGATTTTGTCAATTTTGGAATTAAAATCCAATAACCAGTAATTATTCTTGTAATTATACAAATGTTACACCACAACATGACTAATAGATTTTTATATTTTTTATTTGTAAACTTAGGAATGGAGATGCCTTATATTCGAATCACCGTTACTGTCCATAGTATATCCAACATTGGCAACATCATCAGTATTTCAAGGCAAATTAACAATTATCGTTGAGCTGGCCAATTACTGCGTTGTTTGTAGACGTGCGGCAAGTGCCAACTTATCTCTCAATGCTTCCAAAATCGTGAAAGCTAAACATGACCTATGACACAGCGCACAAATGTGTATTTAAGCTTGTATTTATTTCTGCTTTGCAACAGATAGCGAAAGAGTTGGCAATATCAGTATTTTTCAAGGCAAACGATCACCATTGAGCTGTTAGACAAGGTATGAGTTGTCTCTGGATGTGCAAAATTCTATCTTTTTAATGCTTCCAAAATAGTGAAATCGAAACATGACAGACATGTCACATATGGACAGCAGGTCACAAATGTGAAAAAATGCGACTGCTTTCACATGCACAACACACTTCAATTCAGATATTCCCAAATAGAGAAGAACAGAGTTTAATAGGATCATACAAGATCTAGCTAGCAAGTTTTTGCATTAAATTAGCCATTCCATCTCTTTATTCTTCTTCCTTTTCTTCACAGGGTCATTGTTTGATTTCAAGGGTAGGATTAGACTGTTTCATGGATGCTGACAATTAGTGATTAATTATAATATAAACATGGTACGTCTTGTAACTACACAAATACACAAATATGCAAATGCATGAATATGTGTCATTATAAGAACAATAAGATTACTAATTACTAATTAGCCAATTAAACATCTAATAGAAAAATTCCCAAATATATATATATATATGTAGTTTTTCTTTGTTTGATCCATGATAGTGTGAATCTCTAATGAATTGTAGACAGGTTGATTCCCAGCTTGTTGGGTAACTATGGAAGCAGCCGCATCTTTCATCTCCTATATTTCCTTGAAAAACTTACAAGAGCTTGTCACGTCATTTTTTTTTTATTCATATACCACTTGCGGTGTCACATTGTGGAGCAGTTCATCACATCAATTTAGGATATCTGTTTTAATTTCATATAATTTATCGTCTCTCTTGATCACTACATTACTGATAGCACCGTACCCAACAAATGTTTTTCAGAATAAAAAATAATTACGATAATATTAGAGAAACTAAGGACAACCTAAGGCCTGCCGGTCATGTGAGTTGAGTTTCTGCCCCTCCCCAAAAAACCTGATTTATTGTAATATTACGTAATTGTAATCTTGTAGAACAGTAATATACAATATGTTGTCTTGTTCAGTATTTAAAAGCATTACAAATCCAGCTATAAAATGCTTGAAAGACGAAATAAAACATAGCCATATCAATCCAGCTGATTCATATAGAAATACAAATGACAAACAGATAAACTTCCATTTCTAAGCACTGGATAGATAAACGTAACAAATTTCAATTGAGAAAAGAAGCAAAGCGTTTGAACAAACACTTAGCATTCTCAGCCTCAGGACGAAATATCTGAAATGCATGACCTCCTTCTTCCGATTCGTACAACTCCACTTGTCCTTGAAAACCACTTTCCTTGACTGCATTATAATACCAAACACCTCTCTCGCTCAAATCATCTTCCTTCCCGGCAACACAAACCAGTAACTTCGAACACCCAAGCTTCGCAAGACTCGGCTTCCCAGGACCCACCGGATTGACCATCGCATTATCGATCCCACCAGGAGCCGACGGATACACAAAACCCCAAATTAAATTACTTAAATTCTTCTCAAGATCTTCGCTTGACTCCGATCCTATCGGCTCCGATCCCCAAAAATAAGGTTGGATCAATACAGCTCCAAAAATCTTAACACCACCTATCAGTAATTCCACAGGAGAAGCACAAGTAAATAAGACGAATCTCACGTTCAAAAAAAATATATATATAATAAGATAATGGTTTATATAGTCATGGTAACAACCTAAAAGACTAATATTTTCAATCGTAAGACTGCCCATCAATAAATATGTATATATCATTTATCAATTCTCATAATCACGTAAAAATATAAAACCAAAATTTAACACTACCGTTCAGACTCTCGACACCGGCTCGCATGGCGATATTGTGCGCTATATTACCGCCTCCGCTGTCACCAACAATAAAGACTCGTTGGAAGTCGCCATGGTTTAACAACCACGGCTCGTTATTATCAGTGGAGTCATCGTCGCCGGTTTTGTGATGAGACGCGACCCATTGAAGAGCGGTCCAACAGTCTTCGTATGCGGCGGGGAGGAGGTGTTCTGGGGCCAGTCTGTACTCGACGGAGACGGCGACGGCTTGGGATTCGGAAACTAAGCGGTTGAGGTATCTTTGGCTGAAAAACGAGAAGGCGGATTCGAGGCAGAATCCGCCGCCGTGGAAGTAGACGAGGATGGGGAGTTTTTGATGATGGGTTGTGAGTTTTGGGAGGTAGAGACGAGCGGAGACGGGTGGGTTTTGGGAGATGGTTACGTCCTTTGATGAGACTCCGGTTTCTGGATCTTGGTCCGGCGATGGTGGCACCTGAGGCGAGCCCAAGAGACGCTCTACAGAGCCGTCTTTGTAGACTCTGACGAGCGGGAGGAGCTCTTTGGCGACTTCTTTGGTCGTGGAAGCCATTGATGACTAATGAGGGAGAGATGAAGCGTGAGACTGTGTAGATGAGGATTTACTGATTGAGTGAACGAGCAGAGCAATGCAACTGTCAAATCAAAATGCAAGTTGTGTTATCGACTCGTGTACGTTTGAAGTTCGATCGAGAAAGATTTTCAACCATTTCAATTTTTTTTATTTTTTTATGTTATTACAATAATCTAGAATTTTTAGAAAAGACAAACCCATATGTCCATAACCCATAAAACACTTGACCAATCACGTTTTGTAATTTTAATTTATAATTTAATTCTTTTTAATTTCTCTTGATTTAATTTGCATGTCGATCTCTACTCATTTTTCCACGAATGTAAATACAAATTAAGTAGTCAAATTTGTCTAAAAATTATATTTCAATTTATCAATTAAATTGGGACATCATTTTTGGACAATTAATTTGAGTCCATAAATTAATACATTATTATAGGGTTTTTTTTTTCTAATTCGTGATTTTTTTTTAAGATTTTAAATAGGAGTGATAAGGATTTTTGCATATGGATTCCTATCCTATCATTTCTAGGAGGCTTTTTTAATTAAGAATCAAACCTCAACATTTTTTCTTCAAAAGCTCAACTTCTAAAAAATATATTCTAAAAGATCTATTCTTCCAAATGGATCTTACTTCCCTGCTTTTTAAATTTAACTAATAAAATGATTAGATTGTTCTTTCTATTAAAACTTTGAAATTAAAGGTACTAAGATCTGTAGTACGAAGATTTGTGATAAATTAGATATCGTGGTACGACTTCTTAGACTTCTTTGTCACGACTTTAACCTAATTTCTTGTTTAAATTTTTAGGTTTTACTAAGATGGTATGTAATACCAAAAATTGGTATATACATTTATTTCTTTTATAAACAAAATAATTATATTCATCGATATACTTCTCACACATATACAATGAGACTGTGGATTTGATTTTTGTATCTTTCTAAAATTTGTGATAGACATGGTTGGAACTGGGTTTGGCTGGGCTGGGCTGTAGCCCAGCCAATAATTTTAGAACAAAGTAAATAAGTTTCTAACAAATAGGCTAATATATCTAAGTTTAAACTCATTTGACCGGACTTTAGTTATCATACAATAGTGCCTCATTCTAGAAGGCACAATAGTGCCTCATTCTAGAAGGCTAATGCATTGACTATTGACACTCCTCCGTATAAGTATGAGTGATGATATTTGTATTGCTCAAAAACTGTATATACACCTTCAAATTAATATTTTTTTAAAAATCCAATATTAACCTTTAGTAAAATATTAAATAGTTGTAAGTATCCCTACAAATTATTGATTAGTTTCCTATTTTTAAAATGTAAAATTATCGTTTTAAAACCAAAACACAGTTATCAGACTACTAATATTTTTCTAAACTAAAAACTCAACTCACGAAGGAAATCCTCAACCCAGAACACTTAAAAAAAAAAGTCATATGATACAAGGTAAAATTGTTTGATTTTTTATGGATATTTAATTTTATTTATCTACAGTATTTTATTACGTTTCATAATTCATATTCATTATTTACTTAGTTCAATTTTTTTATACCTTATATTAATTTTAGTTGTGTACTGTAATATTTTGTACAGTTATAATTATTATTATTATTCAAGCACTAATGTGAATTGCATATCCCGTATTATCTTCTTTTTCGTTAATTTTATCTACTTGTAAATAAATTTTTCTCAAGACCCAATTCATTTCGGTATACTTTATAATTTTAGGAGATATAAATTATTTATTTGAATTTGTTTTAAAATAACAATAAAGCCGATTAGAAAACAAAATAAAAGTAGATGGATTTACTCACAAAAACACAATAGAATAAAATTAAATAAAGGGTATTTTTGAAATTAAGTGGAGTTTATTTACAAAATAAATAAATATATTTTTTAATTTTAATGGGACACATTTACGAAAAGGGTGTAGATACAATTTTTCATAGTCCAAATATTGACACTCTATAAGTATATAACAAGTATGCCCAAGTTAAGCCTCACAAGCTAAAATTTGTTGAGCGATGATATTTACATCTATTATAAACTGTATGTACACCCCAAAATAATATATTTTTTAAAATCCAATAATACCCTTGAGTAAAATTGCTAAGAAAAATTGCTAAGAGGATTAATTGTTTGTTAGTACACCCACCAATAATTTTTAATTAGTTTCATATTTTAATCTTTTGTAATTTTTTTTTCTTATTAATGGTTTGATATTAACATATATCATAAACACTCTTTCCATTTTAATAAACCCTACATTCTCTTTTAAATATATTTTCAATCTCTTTTAAATATATTTCAATCTATTTTAAGGAAATACAAATTGATTGCTACGTATTTATGGAAAACGAATCAAGATCATGAGACAAATTTGGTAGTGAAAACGTAAAGTTTAAATTAATTTTTATTAGAAGAACAAAATTATTATGTATATAAACAGGCTTTTAAATTAATTATATTATCTATCTTTTTTTTTATTTCTTTCAAACACACTTTAGATTTTTATTTATTTATCAATATTATATGTTCTTTCTTTCAAACAAATATATTAGATGTTATTCAATTTCATCGAACACCTATCTTTGTCTTTTAAAAAAATATCATTTAACACCTATCTACTCCCACATCAATTCAGTCATGACATAAATCTTGCATCCCTGAAATTCTCTCAAACAGAAAATGGTTCTCCACAAATAAAAATCTTAAAATGGATTTTTAACAAAAAATGAAGTTTGATTTTGAAATAACCAAGAAAAAAAGAAATTGGGAAGAGAAAGAATAGTAAGAGAATTAAAGGGTAGTAATAGTAGTGTGTACTTACAAAAATATAATACAATATAACTAAAGAATGAGTATTTTTGGCATTAAGTGGAGTTTATTTACAAATTAGAGGTTTTTTTAAATTTAATGGGTGTGATTACGAAAGGGTATAGATACAGTTTGTGAGATATGTCATTATCGCTACTCGTTTGACGTAAATTAAAAACAACCCAATTCTTTATATTAAAAATAGTTCAATAACTTTCAATCTTATTTTATAATTCAAATAAGCCCAATAACTTAATAAAATTTTCCTTTTGCTTATTTGAATCTTAAATGTCAAAATTTAAGTATGATCTTATTGTATTTTTATTGCATACATATTTCCTTTCTTTTGAATATATTTTTTCTTTTTAGAATACATATTTGAAGATAAGGCTCATTAGGTCCTCTTATTAAGTATAATTTTATTTTAATTAATGAAAACTCTCCCGCAATGTTAAGACTCGGTATCAAACTGATTTTATTATTATATAATAGTATAGATTTTTATTTATATGAAATTGTCAACCGTTAACAAAAAAAAAATCATGGTTGCGTCCCGATGATAGATGAGATATGATGAGTTTCTTTTTCTTAATTAATACTTGGTACCTTTTTTTAGATAATTAATACTTGTACTTGACATGTAATTATAATGCTTGAAAGACACAATAAAACATATCTATATCAATCATACAAATACAGATCAGAAACTTCCATTTCTAAGCGTATTCACCTATTGGCACACTTAATTTTAATTGACAAAAGAAGCCAAGCGTTTGATTAAACACTTGGCATTCTCAGTCTCAGGATCAAATATATGAAATGCATGACCTCCTCCTTCCGATTCAAACAATTCCACTTCTCCTCCAAAACCACTCTCCTTCACTGCATTATAATACCAAACACCTCTCTCTCTCAACTCATAATCCTTCTCAGCAACACAAACCAGCAACTTCGAACACCCAAGCTTGGCAAGACTAGGCTTCCCCTGACCCACTGGATTGATCATTGCATCATCCATACCACCAGGCGCCGACGGGTACACAAATTTCCAAACTAAAGAACTATATTTCTTCTCATGATTGTCACTTGACTCCGATCCAATCGGCTCCGATCCCCAAAAGGAAGGCTGTGACAATACAGCTCCAAAAATCTTAACACCACCTGTTAGAGATTCCGCATGTGAAGTTTTAAAAAGATGGAATGAATCTCATATTAAAAAAAAAACATATAACAAGATAATGGTGTATATAATCATGGATGTAACAACCCAAAAGACATAGAATCGTAAAACTATCCATCGATATATATATATATATATATATATATATATATATGTACACTTTCCTATACTGGATTTTCAGTACAAAATTATCGATTGCTATGATAAATTACTATCCATAACTTTTTGAGCATCTCCGATGCAAGCAAAGCTTGTGAAAAAAAGATATGCCAAGTAGGATAATAGACAGTCTGTAAATAATTGTGTCTCCAATGTAACCGTACATATCCAACCTCAAGATGACGTGGTAAAAAAAATAATAGACATTGTCAACATGACCGTCTACTTTCAGACGGCATGTTGCACAGCCATTTTTTAGGTTGACTCAACAAACATTTAAAATTGGCATTAATTTTTTAACTATTTTTGGTAAGAAAATAAAATAAAATAAAAAATAAAATAGGAAATAAAATTGGACACGTCATTATAACAAAATGTGTTTTAAACGGAAATATTGGAGACTAAATTTTAAGTGAATTGTCTATCAAGTCGCAAATCTCTTGATATTATTGCTGTGTCAACAATTACTCATATACAAGTTAGTTTTATATTGGAGATGCTCTTAATTTATCAACGCTAGCAAACAATAATTTCATACAGGAAATTCTGAACCTGAAAATTTCCATACATATACCACTTTTTATAAACACATAAAAATACAAAGCCAAAATTTAACACTACCGTTCAAACTCTCGACACCGGCTCGCATGGCGATATTGTGCGCTATATTGCCGCCTGCGCTGTCACCAGCAATAAAGACTCGTCGGAAGTCTCCATGGTTTGACAACCACGGCTCTTTAACAGTGGAGTCCTCATCGCCAGTTTTGTGATGAGACGCGACCCATTGAAGAGCGGTCCAACAGTCTTCGTATGCGGCGGGGAGGAGGTGTTCTGGGGCCAGTCTGTACTCGACTGAGACGGCGACAACTTGGAATTGAGAGACTAAGCGGTTGAGGTATCTTTGGCTGAAAAACGAGAAGGCAGATTCGATGCAGAAGCCGCCACCGTGGAAGTAGACGAGGATGGGGAGTTTTTGATGATGGGTTGTGAGTTTTGGGAGGTAGAGACGAGCGGAGACGGGTGGGTTTTGGGAGATGGTTACGTCCTTTGATGAGACTTCGGTTTCTGGATCTTGGTCCGGCGATGGTGGCACGTGAGGCGAGCCCTTGAGACGCTCTACAGAGCCATCTTTGTATACTCTGACAAGCGGGAGGAGCTCTTTGGCGACTTCTTTGGTCGTGGAAGCCATTGATGATTGACGAGTGAGATCAAGTGTGAGACTTTGTAGATGAGTGGGTAGATCGAACAGAGCAGCGCAAGTGCGCAACTGTACCTGCAATCAAAATGCGTTTTCTTTTTACTAAAAAATGGGTAAATACGCTAAATATCCCTTAAGTTTTTCATAAATACGGATATAGAGCAATTGTGTATTTTTATACTCAGAGGTTGTTTGTTTTTTCCACTTAAAATTTAATAGGTCTGAATCATAATTATTAAGTTGTTTCATTTGTTTTTTTAAGTGCTCAAAAAAAAATTAAAAATATCAAAAAAAACAACTTAAAATAAAAAGTAAAAAATCATGACTTTTCACGTAATTACAAATCACTGAATTGCATTAAATGCAATCCAAATTTTTTTCTTCCGATACTATCCATCATATATAACATATTTCCAATTTTATCATAATTATATATGGTATAGAAATATTTATTTTAATATATCGTTTATTTTAAGTAGCTTTAAAAATAAAAAAAGAATCCTAATCATTTCTCATATTGGTGTTTAATATCAATATTTTATTATGATATTAGGGTGATGTATTTATATATATTTTTTGAATGTTTTGTGTGAGTTTTCCTGCAACAACTTTTATTTTTTGAAAAAAAACCGTTTCTTTTCTTAGTAAAAACGAAGTTCATTTGTAATCGAAGAAAATCATGATCATATGTGTTCATAATAATAATTATTTTTTGATTGTTTTTATTCTATATTATATGTATAATTGTTTAGTATGGGTATAAATGTAAAATAACTTAGTTTCAAACAATTTTAATTTTAAAAAACAAACTTGTTGACAATACATTCAAATGTGAGGAAAAAAAAACACACATGTCATTCAAGTTCAGATTTTGGTCTCTATTCAGTCTTCAGATAAAAAAACAAACGACCCATCAACCTCCAAAACTCTCAAAATTGAATTAATAAAATGATAAAATTATTCTAGTTATTAAAATTAAAAAACGAAGGTAATCTTTAAATCAGAAATTTTCAAGTCGATACGCACTGATATAACTTCATCAGTGCGTTGGATGCTGACCATTAGATTTATATACTTTCACTCAAAGTGTTTGTACTTATCAAAACTTCTCCATAACCAGTGGTCCACATGTAACACACTAATATAAGTTATATCAGTGCGCACTGAGGAAAAAATAACTGATATTTATATATATATATATATAAAATAATTATTATAAAATTAAAGTTGTCCAATTACATAGGACTAAATTGTAAAAAATAATAATTTTGGGAGGTATTTAAGGAGGTATACTGATTCAAGATTTTATTAGACAATTTTTAGAAGTTAAAGTATGTTGGTATTGGATTGAGACTTTTTAACTAGTTAAATAAGTTCGTGGTATTCAATCAGGACTTTTAAGATTTCTTAAAAGTCTTATGATATTTGATTGGGATCAAGATTTATAGAATTTCATGACAAAATTGATTATTCAAACTTTATTTTAGTGATTTGTATAAATAGCTGGACCTCAAAATTGTCTGGCCCTCCCCCACAATACTTTCCGGACTTTTCAAGCTACTTCTCGAATATGCTCTGCAACTCTCATCAGATGTTCATCACAAATTTTCAGTTTCCTTAACTTTCATACCCCATCAGATCTTCATCACAAATCTACCATCACCTAATTTTTTTAAAAAATTTCTCCCAAATCTGGTTATGGTGAATCACGCTTTTGAAAATCTCTTCACCAAAATATGAAGAAAAAAAATTGGTGAAGATCTGGGTTACAGCGTGTTTCTTTAGATAGGTCTATTGTTTTACTTTATTTGCTTGTCTCTTTGTTGGTTTTGCCTATTGCTTTAATATTGTTGCTTTTTTGGCTTTTTTATTATAAAATTGAAATTGGGTGGGGAAGATGATGATCAAAGAGTGGGTGGTGGACCGATGGGAAAGATGGTGTGGGTGAGGAGGTGGAAGACCAGGAGAATGAGACTTGAATTCGAGAAGATTGTGGGAAAAAAAAATTTATAATCATAGTTTAATGTAAAAAAAAAATTACATGTAACCAAAAAAGATATCTATCGTAATATTCTTATGAATAAATCCTAGTAATATTCTTATGAATAAATCCTAATAGTCTATAAATAAAGTTCGGATAATCTCAATAGTCTATAAATAAAGTCTATAGACTTTTTTAGAATCCTAAAAGTCTAGTACTTATAATCTTAAGTGTATTTAAAATCATATAAATCCATAAAATCCTAACAACAAAAATTGGAGTTCATTTCTGCTCACCCCCTTAACTGGGGTCAGCATTACCTCCCACCCAACTGAATGCCAAGTGTCCCTAAATAAACCAGGGTTATCAAATATTACTCTACCAAATTTACCCTACCAAATTTACCCCTTTTTTATTTTTCTTAACACCAAAAATTGAAAATCAATTAAAAAACTAGAAATTGAAAAAAAAAACCAGATCAACATCATCTGTCCAAGGAACAAAAGATAGAAGCCAAGCTATATCAGCAATTCAGCACCGACCTGTGTGGAAATACTACCACAAGTCTCTATGATCTGCCCCCCATGTAAAATCTGTTTTTTTTTTAATTATTATACTAAACAAACCAAGCTGACACAGCATGTAAATAACTCTTATCACCATCAAAACATGAACAAAACAAAACACAACCCATAAAATCATCATCACCATCCATATCAAAACACCATCACCACCACTCAAACCCTAACCCACCTCCACCCACAAATATTACAATAAACAATGCAGATTTAACAATAAAAAAATCTAAACACAAACCCCATGTTTAAAAAAAACAATATTTTTTAAAAAAAATCTTCACATTCACTTCTCTCAATCGTTCTCCTATGAATTTCTCACCCACGGTCAACAGTCGCTTGGCCGCCGGCGATGGGCTTCTCGTTTTTCTTTCCGGCTTCTCTCTTTGTCTCTTCTTTCTCTCTTTTCTTTGATCTCCTTCGATTCGAGCCGATTTGGTGGTTTTAGCGAGGATTCGAGGTGGGTTGGTGGCTAGGGTTTGGAGGCGGCGAGGGTGACTGCGTTCCGGTTCGGCGGCGGGGTTTGCTTGGTTTGATTTTGTAGTGATTGATTTTCGGTGGTGAGAGGCAAAGGTTGGGTTTAGTTTTGGGGTGGTGGTGGTGGTGGTTGGATGTGAGGCAATGATGTGTGTGGTTTTGGTAGATGGTTTCTGGTGTTGGATTTTTTTTTTTTTTTTTTGGTGTTTGAGACGTTGATCTGTTGTGGTTCTTGTGGATTTGGTAGATTGTTTCTGGTGTTTATTTTGATTTTTTTATCTGAATAATTGTTAAAATAAATTAATTTAAGTTTTTTTTACCAAATTAACCTAATTACCCTCGTTTATTTAATGAATTTTCTATCTGTGTAGATATTTGTTAACCTTAGGTTAACTGAGGGACACTTGGCATTCAGTTGGGTAGGAGGTAATGCTCCACCCCGGTTAAGATAGGTGAGTGGAAATGAACTCTTATGAACAAATTATAATAGTCTATAAATAAAATTCGGATAATCTCAATAGACTATAAATAAGATTTGGATAACCTCAATAGTCTATAAATTAAGTTTAAAAACTCTTTTAAAATTCTAAAAGTATAGTATATATAATCCTAATTATATTTAAAATCATACAAATCTATAAAATCCCAACACCTCGAAATTGTCTATTAAAATCCTAATATAATAAGAGCATCACCAATGCTATTATGCATTTTGAGAAAATTGAAAGCCACATGAGATAGTTAGATAATGAGGTAAAAAAACCTCTCCAATGCAACTATCTAACTTGATTATGGATGTGATGTGGCAAAAAAAAAAAGTTACAGAATATGGAGTTGAGTTTCTAATTCTAGAAACTTTCCTAGAAATACTGACTAGGATTTCAAACTTTTTCCCACCAATAATATTATACCTCATTTAATGGTAAAATAAAAGAGGAGAGAGAATGAGATAAATATTGTAAGATGATTGGTCAAAAATTGATATATATTTAATTTAAAAATAAAAGATGAGAGATAGTGAAATAAATGTTTTAAAATGATCAATTAAAATGGGATATGTATTTGATTTTAAATAATTGCATTGGAGATGGAATATACATTTCTTAATTTTTTTTGATAAAGTGGATCCATATTGAATATATATACTAATGTGTCACTGGTTAGAAACCCAAAAATACATATTTACATTGGAGTTGCTCTAAGCCCCATTAATTTCATGTTAATGATTTTGATTTTATTACTAAATTATTATATATTTCTTACCTTTAAACTTTAAAGCAACCTCATTTATTGTTGGTCCCCTGATTCCTAAAGTATTCACTTTTAGCACATCATTCGATCATTTTTTTTTTGTTAGCGAGAGAAAAGGAAAGTTTGTCTATGACTGTGATAATCTTATTTTTGCAGTTTTTTAAAGCATAAAAAATTGTATGACTCTATGGTCTAGCTGTCTAGCTAAGCTTGCTCTGACCAATGTGATGATTGGACCAATGTGATGAGTTTGTGTGGCTGAAAGACTATTCATTATAGGTGGAGAGTTAATTTTTGGAGAAAAACTTGCATAGATTACTCTTATTCCCGTTTGGTAAGACCGTTAAATATAAGTGTGTCATTAGAGGTGGTGACGGTTCGATTCGAGCCAAAATAATGGCTTTTAGAAATCCTATTCCAGTTCTTCAAATTGCGGAACCGGCAGTTCCAAACCGGCTCCACTTTTTTTAATAATTATTTATTTTTAAACCTAAAAGGAAACTTAAATATTTAATTCAAATGATTTAATTGCTATAATTAAAAGAGAGTAATTCTCTCATTATTGCCAATTGATTTCAATTTTTGAATTTAAGGATATCGATCACCGATGATTATTTTCGTTTTAGTTTTATTTCAAAATCAAAAGGAAACTTAAATCCTTAATTCAAATGATTTAATTTCTACGGTTAAAAGAGAGTAATTTTCTCATTATTTCCAATTGATTTTTTTTTTAAATTTAAGGATATCAATGATTATTTTCGTTTTAGTTTTATTTCAAAATTATAAGGAAATTTAAATCCTTAATTCAAATGATTTAATTGATACAATTAAAAGATAATAATTATCTCAATTACTCAATTCTCTAATAATTATTTTTTTAATTTATAATTTTTTTAAAAAAATTAAAAGTCCGGAATCAGTCGAAACCGGTTCCCTAAGGTTCCAGTTCCGGTCTTTGTTCCGACCAAAACCGAAATCTACGGTTCGAAACTGGAACTGAACTGTGGTCAGGTCTGTGTCATATGATAATTTTAAATTATAGTTTTATATTCCAATGTAAATGACACATTTGAATTGGAGGTTTCACCAAGTGGCAATGAGACTGTTCCAGACAAGTTTTTCTCCCAATTTTGGGTGGTCTCCCAATTTCTTTGTAGCTGCTTTTCATTTATATATATATATATATATATAGAGAGAGAGAGAGAGAGAGAGAGAGAGCGAGAGAGAGAGAGAGAGAGAGAGAGATTTTCCTATCAGCACTCCATTATTTTAATACAATGAGCACCTTTGATGAAATTGTCTGAAATTGAATGTTTTTGAACAAAATTTTTTGTATGCATCCTAAGAAAATTAAAATACACACTTGATAAAAATTTGATTTTTTTTTTGGATTAGAGAACTATTTTTTCTGGTATTTTACGATTTTTAAATGTGTAAGGACCTCGATTTTATGATTGGCTTATTTCATGACAAACCACCACATTGGGGATGATTGTGTAATGGGTAGCTTAGGTCCGTATTGGCAAGCTTCCAAGCATCTCCATGACTTCAAGAGCAAAAAGTATATTCACTTGACTTTGTCTCTTGAAGAGTTTAGGTGCACACACACACTTCATGCATGTTTTGTTTATCTTGCATTTGTGTTCTTTATTGTTTGTATAAGTGTGCATCTTTTTCTAAAACACTCCTAGCTTACATTGTACTTAGTTGATAACATAGTTGACATGTTAAGTGTGCTTCATTGTGTGCATCTCACTCACTTCACACTTGCACAACATTCATGTAAGATTGACCTTTGTCTTGAGTGTTAAAAAGGGATTTTTCCCTTTGGCGCGGCCTAGACCGCTCGGCAGGCTTTGCTTGCACCGCGGCGCACTGAGCGGTATTCTCCAGTGCGTCATGCGTGACGTGGACCGCGGCCTGTGCACTTGCACGCACAGCGGTCCCAACCGTGGTGTTGTCCAGACGGTGCACTGCTATGTGTACCGCGGTCTGGACACTTACCTGAGCCGCGGTGTAGCAAACAGTTTTGACGGGATTCTGGTTCCCAAGTTCAAAACGATGTAGTTTGATCTAGGGCTTCATATATATTCTTCCTTTTCTCTTCTTGGCCGACTAAGAGCTCAAAAATTCATATTTAGAGAAAGGTTAGAGCTCCTAGAGAGAGAAAGCTTCAAGAAAGCATCTTTGACTCTCCAAACCCAAAACCCATCTCCATATTGCAACATTCAACATCATTTGAGCATGGGTCTTCATTGTTTCATGACTAGGTAAGCAAGAACTTCTTTGAATATCATTTATTGTTCTTCTTACTCTAGATTAGGTATTTATTGCATGATTAAATACCTAGACTCTACTCTATTGCATATTTATAAGTCTTGATAACATGATTGGGTTTGTATTTTGATAGCTTAATTGATTAGGTCATTTTTGCCTAAAAGCTAGGTCATAAATATTCATGTGTGATTAATTGATAACTAGGTTGAGAAATTGTGTTTTAATCAACTAGTTAATGTTCATGAATATTTGATTGTGTATGTTTGTGATAGCTTGCATTATTAGGTCATATATGCCTAAATAGCTAATCCATAAATATTCATGTATGCTTAATTGATGATTAGGTTGACTTTGTGCATCTAGTCAAGTTTATGAATGTTTATGTGAATTTAAGTGACAATTAGGTTGTTAGAATTTCTCTACAACTAATTGAGACCTCATGTATGTACATGTAGGCATTATTTGATAACTAGGATGTTGTATTGCATTATCTACATCTAGTTAAGCATTGTATGTTTGGTCTAACATATATTGTGTTGAGCATTCATTGATTGTTCACTTAGACCCTATACTCTTCATTGAGTCAAAGTCTTGTGGCTTCGGGTGAAGTTGCACAAGCATTGTAGTCTTGCAACCAAGTTGTGGTTGGCAAGCATTGGTCAAGAATCTATTGTAAAAGGCCTGCGAGTAGAGTAGGAGGTGCTCACGCCGATAGTAGTGTATCAGTGGATATCACTAGGGATTGAACCAAGAGTGGCGAGTGGTAGTGTCCATAGCCTTAGGTTATCTAGAGTGAGAGTCCGAGTATCACTTGAGGGTGTAACGTTTTACTCATATAGTGGATTTGAGGATCGTGTGTGGCTAGGATGATAGCCCGTGGTTTTTCCCTTTGTTTAAGGGTTTCCACGTAAAAATCAAGTGTTATTTATTATTCCGCACTTTACACTTGATTTTGTATGTTTGATTTAATTGGGTTATTTGTTTAATATTGACTAATCGAAAAATTGGTAATAATCGATTAACAACCCCTCCACCCCCCCCCCCCCCCCCCCCCCCCCCCCCCCCCTCTAGGTTGTAGACACACGTTAAGAGTGTATTTTCAAAATGTTTTATATTTAAAAAAGCAGGAAAAATGTAGTTCTTGTACCCGAAATTTTTTAATTTTTTTCCACAAATATATTTCATTCTTTTTATCATCCATAGAAAAAAATCACATCAAGATTTACCAAAATCCATTAAATTTCACCAAATATGCATAAAATGTCCATTGTAAAAAGTCCTCATCGTAAATTTTTTGTTTCTCTCTCTCATATATATAATCAGTTCGTCATGAGAAAAGAAAAGCTGACCGAACTGAACTTTTCAAATTAAGACGAAACTTATGAGTCATTAATTAAGTTTGAGAAGACTTTGACTAAGTTGAAGTATATGAATCTAATGGTTGATAGTTGTAGAATTGATATAAATAAAATCAGTCCCTCTTGAGAATAAAAAATATGAAGGCATCGAAAATGGACAAAATATAGGAAAATTAAAGAAAAATATTTCTAGTACTTGAAAATTTTCTAAATTTTTTTGGTAAGTATGTGATTGGTTATTGATAAAATAATTATGTAAATCAAACACATTTATTACAATGTTTATATGTCATGAGATTATGTGATGTTAGAAATAAAAACATATCAGTAGAGGATCCAAATTCTACGATTGAGATGGATATATATATATAGGCAAAGTAGTATTATTGTTTCAATAACATCCGATTTATAAAGATGTTAAAGATAAAATAATTTCTTTATAAAAAAAAAGTAATTTTAAAAGATATAAATTCTAGATTTGTGATTTAAAGAATAAAAATATATCACAATTGAGGATTTAGATCATCCACTGTCCGATCTTTTTCCTGAACTTTTTAAAGCATGTGATTGGTTATTGATAAAATAATTATGTAAATCAAACACATTTATTACAATGTTTATATATCATGAGATTATGTGATGTTAGAAATAAAAACATATCAATAGAGGATCCAAATTCTACAATTGAGATGGATATTAACTTAAATCTTAATTTCAAAATCCAACTTGATTTACCTCTAAGAGGATTGTATTTGGCTTGACTCCAAGCCTTGCTGTGTTGTTGATCTTCTTTAATGAAAGTTTGTTTTTGAAAATAAAAAATTAAAAAAAATCCCATATTGATTAAATTTACTCAACATTTTTATAAATCTAGTTTCAGTAAAAACAAAATATGAGACAAGTCGTGTGTGAGTGTGTCTGCGTCTCAAACCCCACATTTATTATAATATTACAAAGAAAAAAAAAGGCATAATTAAAGTCATGACCTCTGGCCAACTACACATATAGAAGCGGATCTTCAGGATCTCAATTAATCATGGAGAGGCCACATTGATTTCTACAACTTTTAAAATAAAATAGATTCCCATTCCCAAGATTGTATAGTCTTAATTTTAACCAAAACAAAATAAAGAAGTAATAAAAAAAAGACAAGTGTTAACCTGTGTCATGTCCTACAGGTCAATATAATAAATATTATTATAAAAATAATTTAGATAATATATTTAATCATCATATTTATTATAAAAGGAATATGATAAAAAATGATTACAGTAAATCAAAGCATCTAATTCCTTTCAATGCAAGAAAGGAATCTGATCCCATTTTTTATGGAATTTCTTCATTTACGAAAAATTACAACCACAAACGGTTCAACCAACGTGGGAGGGATCTACAAAACAGTTCAACCAACGTGGGAGGGATCTTATCCGCAAACTCCAAATCTATTTATTCGAAAGCAGTAATCTTGTGATTCAACGAAATGTTTCAAAGCAGTAATTTTTTTATTATTTTTTTAATATGATTCTATCCGGGATTTTTTAGGCATATAAATGGTATGTGATACTTTTTCACTTTAAACGGGTTCAATTTATAAAAAGAAAACAAAATATTTCAAAACTATAAAATGAGTTGATTTAATAATATGATGCCCCCACTTGCACCTAAAAGTCATGAATTCGAGATTCTAACAAAAGTTTGACAAGATATTTTTGGTCGAATAATTAATATACTCCTCATACATGTATTATAAATTAAATTTGTGGGTTTGAATCACACACCATCTTCAAAAGTCAAAACCCTCAAATTTATTTTAATAATAATAAAAAAAAAAAGCAACCAATTCTACTGGAGAAGAAAAGAAGCCAAACGTTTGATCATTTTCTTGGCAGTTTCAGACTCATAATTGAGAATATGAAAAGCATGATTCTCTCCATCAACTTGAACCAGCTCCACTTCTCCTTCAAAACCACTCTCCTTCACAGCATTCACATACAAAATACCTCTATCTCTCAGCAAATCAAATTCAGCAACACTTACCAGCAACTTCGAACACCCAATTTGCTTACCCAAACTCGGCTTCTCTGGACCAAATGGATTCACCATCACATTATCGATACCGTCAGTCGCTGATGGATACAAATACTTCCAAACCGTAAACGGCGCAAGCTTCTCCCTTTCCTCTATATCTTTAATCTCTGAACCAACCGGATCAGACCCCCAAAAATACGGGTGGGTCAGAAAAGCTCCAAAGATTTTCACCCCACCATGCAAACTATCATTGCCTGCTCTTATGAGTGTATAATGAGCAAGGTTGGCTCCTGCACTGTCACCACCAACAAAGACTCTTTCGAAGTCTCCGTGAGTCGTTAACCATGGCTCGTTGTTGATGATAACGTCGTCGGAAGCAGAGTGGGAAGTGACCCAGTTGAGAGCAGCCCAGCAATCTTTATGAGGAATAGGAAGAGGGTTTTCAGGAGCTAACCTGTACTCAATTGATATTGCTACAATTCTGGCTTCAGAGACCAAGCTGTTCATGAGTTTTGTTTCGACAAGAGAGTATGCGGATTCGAAGCAGAAGCCTCCGCCATGGAAGTAGACCAAAACGGGGAGTTTTTGCTCATGTTGAGTAGTGAGTAATTTTGGGAGGTAGATTCTGGCTGTGATTAGAGGGTTATGGGAGATAGTGATGTCTTTGGATGAGACTCCGGTTTCGGGGTCTTCCGGTGACGGTGGAACTTTCGGTGATTCCATGAGTCGGTCGACCGAGCCATCTTTGTAGACTCGGATGAATGGAAGCAACTCTGAGGCTACTTCTTTGTTGTCTGTGGAATCCATAATAATGTTTTAGAGAGAGGTGGTGTAGGGAAATGTGACGAGGGTGTGCGTTTTATATAGAATTTGTTATATCTAAGTGTCCTTTTTGACCAACCAAAAATAGTTGTGAATTAGATGTCAAAAAAAAAAACAGAAGAAAAAGAAAGAAAGAAAGAAAGAAAGGAAGATGAATTAGATATCTAGATAAGCTGATAGATGATACCTAAAGAAGCAATGGACCATAAAAAATTTAAAATGCATATATGGATGGAGCCATTAGCCATACTAGCTTGTTAGTCAATTTTTGAGGACTCAAGCTAGTGAGCTACTTTGACAGTTTTTTAATGATTTTAATTAAATTATGGTAAAAGACAATACAACCTTTATGCATACTCTTCACACCTACATAATTGATTTATGAGTTAAGTCGTACCCTCCTTTTAAACCCCAAATTTATCGTAAGACTCGGAAGAATGGGAGCATTACTGAGGCTACTGTTTGTCCATGGAAATCATGCGTTTTATAGAGAATGTGTGAAGTCAATGTCGTTTTGATCGGCCAAAACAGTTGACTGATGAATTAGATGTGAAAATAGGAATAAAGATGAGTTGAGATTCTGTTCAGAATATTAATTAGATGATATAGAGATTCTGTTCGAATCTAGTTTGTGTTTGATAGATTTTTTTTTTCAATTTCGATTTTTTTCTTATTTTATGGTTATGTTGGTTTTTGGATGTTGTGATTTAGGTGGCCGCCGATGAGGAGTTAGGCGCCAGCATGATTTTATTAGTTGGATTTTGGTTTGGGGTGGTTGGATTTGAAGCTAGGGTTTGGTGATTAAGACAGATGGTGGTGGGATTTGGCTTTGGAGATGGATGGTGGCGGGTTTGGGTTTTATATGATGAGGTGCAGATAATGAGAGCTTTCATTGTCGAAGATCGGGCGTTCTTGTTAATAATAATTATCTCTTCTTTTTTTATTATAATTTTCGTTAATATTTTTAATTATATTTTTAAACTCTTTAATTAAAGTTAAGATTAAAGTTAAGAGTAAGATGATCGATTTATATATTCTGTTAAGCCTGACGGTTAAAAAAATAAATCAGAAGGATCTTTTAATATACTTTTTAAAAGTAAAGGAAAATATTGCTAAAAAGAAAAACTTGTTTAAAAAATTGATCTTTCAAAAAAAGTTAAGGACTCAATGATATTAACCCTTTAATTTAATCAAATTAAGGTAAAAAATAAATAAATAATACAACCTCAATGTAATATCTTGACCCCTCCGCAAACTTCTAACAATATGGTCAGGCCGACGGATGAGAAAGAAAAAGATATTATAAATTGAAGAGTATAAAGTTTTTAATAATTGTTGTTAAAATGATTATGAATAAAAAGAAAAGAAATAATCTGATCTTGTAATATAAATCGGGAACATAAATGTCAATAAATTTATTATGCAATATTAATATGATTAGTTACAGGATACTGAAAAAAATCATTTTTTAATTCTTTTCACTCTATATTTATTCAATTTGGATGAGAAATCAAATCGGGTCCATTTCTCTCATATCTCATCGAACCAAACCTATTATAAAGCTCACCATATGGAAAACTAACATCGCCGACCATTCAAAAAGATAATATATTTTTGTGCCGTATCACGTAGACATTTGACTTTTTGATGTAGCACATTAAGTGATGAGGTGTTATTTTGCAGTCACCGTTAGTTGTCGTTTTCAAAACGTATGTTTTCTTTTGGCTGTTCGTGGGTCGTATTTATTAGCTATGAGAGCATTCGAGAGTCGGTTGCTCTATTTTTGAATTATTGTAATAACTTTTGGTAATGAATTTTCTCCTAAGATTTGCTTTATTTTTGGATTATTGTAATTACTTTTGAGAATGAATTTTCTCCTAATATTTGAAGCTTTAAGGCTGAAGCTCACCTCTGGTTAAGGTTTCTTAATTGAATCTGGTTGCTTACACCACTTTGAAAGATTATATTAAGATTTCAAAAAAAAAAAAGTAAAATTAATTAAGTTTTAACAAACAACTCTCCAAGTTATTGGATCTAAATTCTTTAAGGCGATGAAATACAAGATGTTTGTTTGGATCTAAATTAAAGTTCTAACCAACAACTCTCTGAATTAATATATTAAAATAATATTATTTCACATGTATTAAAGAAGAAAAAAATACATCTTTCACTGAATGCCATTTCTCAAAATACATTTTCCGAGTTATACAACCATCACAATCCATTAAAAAACATTAATGTTTTGTGAAGGTTATATATTCCAAACAATACCTAAGACAATGGACTTGAAGAAGAAGAAGAAACTTACACCATCGCGTCTACAACAAGCAACATAACTCCGGCATCAGGAATGACTTGAGTTGAGCCACCACACTACAAACAACAAATTAGAATCTTCGACTGGCTTGGTCACAGTGAGAAGATCTACTACTTTCTGTACAATGTAACAAGTTAGCGATCAAGAATCAATGACTAGGCCATCTATAGCCGCAACTTATGTGGGTTAGGTTTAGTGAGAGCTTTCAAAAAATATTCGTGGATCTCCGGTACAATCCGCTGGATTAGATGGGAGTGCCTGCAAATTTTTCACCATACAGGTCATTTAAGTAGGTTATTGTAACATTGTTTACAGCATGAGCTCGTTATGGAGATACAAATCTCCTCCGTTCACTTTGCAAGAAAATAATTACAGTAGAAATTCAAGAAAGAAATATCGTGTACAGGATCAGAAAAGTTAACTGTCCATATGTGTTCCAAATCTTACCTCTATGTAGACTTTATATTAGATAGAATTAGCAACAATAAAAGTTCAAACAGCCCTAAGAAAAGATCAACAAATTGCGAAATAATGAAAGCACATACCCAGGTCTAGCACTCAATTTATCATACTGCTCCAAGATAAACAAGATGCACGTGTGTCTCAATGGTATAGCATGGAACGCTTCTGAAAGTTCGTACATGCTTACAACATTCTCGAGTGAAATATCCTAAGATGATAATGGCATATTCCATCAGATGACCACTTCCAATTTACAAGCAGCAACGAATAAGGAATATCATAAAAACCAGCCTTCATAGCTCACCTGTGCAATGGTGTATTCACAAAGTCGCTTAAGTCCCTCCAAGAGATACTGATCAGCAGCTCTGAGGAGATCTTGTGCAATATCTAATGTAACATCTACTGATCCAGTGTATATAAATCTGTACCAGAAGAATCCAGTTAATTGACAAGGCTCACTGGAAGGATTTGTGAGAAACTGAAAAGTAAAGAATTCTTAAGACCTCATCATCAACTCGAAAACCTCCCATCTAATGTTCGGAATTTCAATGTCCCTCGCATCCTTTTCCTGCAACATTTGTCAACAGAAGTGCTTCAATTCTGATATACAATATAAACACACCATTTGAATGGTTATGCTTCTATCTACTAGGAAACGAGTCTCAGTTTAAAGTTTGGAAATAACATATGAACCATGAGCATGAGTTCCAGAAGTCAGATATAAATGAATATCTCATCTCACAAATCCCAAGTGTTAATGCAGCTATAGTTAGCTAACATTGTGAAACTTTGAGTACAATGCCGCTACCACAGCAATCCAAAGAAAAGGGATGAAACAATACAGATAAACACTCACCCGATAACCACCATCAAACATTGCACGAAATGCATCTGAAGAAGCAAGTAGGCATATTCTGTGGGCATAAAACCGTCTCCCTGCAATAAACAGAGGCAATTTTATAATCCAAAAGGTTCAACACAACCAGTATCACAACAGTTAAAATGTTTTTCCCAACAGATATAACAGAATTTCACAAGCAGAAATCATGGAATTAAACCTTCAACCAGAAAAGTAACATCTGACAATGTGGCGCTGTTTACATACTGCTCCCCTAAATACACCTGCACCAACAATTTTCTGTCAGCAGTAGGCAGCAAAGTCACATTCTCAAACAATGATACAAGTATATGGGTCTCTATCCTTATATTTCACATAGTGCCAAGTATAAGTAAATAAAAATTAGCCACCAACGGTGGCTAATTTTTTACTAAAGAAATTAGTACAATTTTCAGTTGCAACCAGATGTGCCTTGCCACACACAATCAGTTGAAGGTAACTTTTTAATAGGCTGAATAAGTGACAGTTTGAAGACAATCTTCAACTCTCTTCTTATTCTGGAACTAAATCTTAAATATGCTTTTAGGGCACAGTTACTAATCGGGAATCCTAATGAGGGAAATGAGACTTGATTCTTGATTTGTGATTACAATGTTTACCAAAACTTGTTGGAATCAAGTTATGTAGATCCCACACACAAATTAGAAAGGAAACTTAATTCCCCCTCCCGCCTAAGGAATTAAGTTCTATTTTCCGATTCCATTTCCAATGGAATTTGAATCATTTTTATTTTCATACCCGATTAGCGGACCCTTAATAAAAACATGAGTTCTTAATCTCAAACATCCTCCCTTCCCTCTCTCTCCCGCTCTCTCCCTCCCTCCCTCCATCATTATTCCTAGTGAAACTTTTCCAACATGCAAGAGGTAAATATCCACACCATCAAAATATAAAGTACAACCCTCTCATAGGATACATTAAGCCTAATAACAAGCTCATAAAACTTAGATTATGCTAGAGAATGCTCCAAATTTATATCTTCATATCATAACATTTCCATCTGTAAATAATATACATAAAAGGCAAGGGATGAAACTAGCTGGTATTAAAGCTCACCTGTGGTGTTGGAGATGGAGGAGCAGCATCTACAGGAGAAAGAGTCATTGCTTTGTTGGCCAACTTGTAAAGAGCCACAGCACCATCAAGTTGCTGCTTAGGGTTTGTGGAACCAAGAAGCCCAAGAAGCAAGTCCAGTCCTGCATGAAAAAAGAAAAAAGAAAAATGTAATGAGCATCTAAAGTCATCATGACATCTGAACTCAAGCTTAGCAACAACCTAATCCCAATTCCCAACTAATGAATTACAATGCAAATATAAAATTACCGAAGCATATTTACTAAGAATGCAACATACCACCATTATCAATGAATATTGTTCTCTGATCATCAGGGGAACAAAGATGAGCAAGAGCTAAAGAAACTCGTCTTTGGACACCCTTCTCTGCTATGCGCATCAGATATAACAAATGACTCAGAACCTACAAAAAAAGAAGATGAATCAAAATCTCAAAGGTGAAACATAAAAATATAGTGAAACATAAAATTAAAGCAGGAGATATAACATATATTTCAATGGTCAAAAAGCAGAGGAAAACATTTATAAAAAAACGTAAAAGATAGCAAAGAAAATACTCACTCGTCCATGAATCTTTTCTTCTAATCTTTTCAATGTCTTGGCTACACAATCCTTTGTTGCCTGCAAGTACATTTATTACTATACTAGTTATGACAGGTCCAAGACAAAGAATGAACTAAAAAACATCTCATTATCAGATGTTTAGGCAAATGAATAATGATACTCAAGCAACTATGCGGACATAAAACTTTAAGAAGGATCCCAGAAATAACAGCTAATATTTTAAAATAGTCAAACATACTTGGACAATAAATTCTCCATCCTGAAGCTTCTGGACACCTCCCACCCTAATAAAATCAGATACATTATCCTACAAGTGAACAAAGTACGAAAAAAATAGTGTTACAAACTTCTTGTAAAACAAATTCAACGATTTGAGTTCTAATATTAAAAAAATTCAAAGACTCAACCTTACCTCATTATCTGCAAGACCATAAAGAGCAAATGCAGCATTATGTTGCAGAGAACCATTTTTTGAATCAAGAAGCTTCAGCAGTGGCACTAAACCACCACTATGAGCAATACCAGCTTGGTTGTGCATGTCCTGAATATGAAAATTAGTCTTAAGCCAACTAGAAGCATCCTGATTCAACTCGTTGCCGAAGTAGCAACAGTAATTCTATTTCAAGCTAATAATTTTCTGATATCTCCAAGAGTCCAAGGGTAAAAAAAAATACAGTTGACAAAAAACACATTGCAACCTACATATTTATGTAGATAGCTCAAGTGAGGCTCCACATTAAACAAAGCAAAACTTAAAAAAGTACCTGTCATGTGTAAATATTGAGCAGAACATAAAAGAAAACTAAAAGCAAAAATTAACAGAGAAAAGCGCCAAAGAAGAATGATGATGTCAAACCATATATCATCACATAAGATTGCACTATATTTTATTTTATTTTTTTGAAGAAAAGATTGCACAATTTTAAACTGCAAGTAACTTGAAATAAATTGAATGAGAAAAGCAAGATTCCCTATAATTCCAGCTCAAATATTCCTTTTCTGCTCAAATTCATGAACTAGTTTTTCCTGGCTTGGTAATACTTAAATCTAAGACCTGCCTTGACCACCCTGGTTCAACATGTCACCCTTGATCGAATGCTCTAGGGAAACTTTGGATTCAACTTGTAGTTTATACCAGAACATGAAAACATGTACAATATGGTTACGCCATCATACTATCTATGAAAAAACAAAAGCAAAACCTATTCTGTCAATGGCATCTGTGAAATGTGTTTAAGATAAAGACAAAAACTAAGATTAAAAATATAATAACCTGTGCCAACCTCCCCAAGGCAAAGGCTGACATTTCCCTCAGTTGCACATCAGATGATTGAAGCATCTCAATTAAAGGTCGGACCGCACCCCTCTGTACAATGTGAACCTGCAAATACATTTTGATTAAAAAATGAATAAACGGGAAAAGAACTCAATAAAATAAACTGATGGGAAAACAAGAATGAGAAAGCCAAAGTACAGACACAAGAAGTCAACAGGCCAACAATGATGCTCCTGCTAAAAGGCAGGCTTAAGAAAATGTAAACTTAAATTCACTTAATATTTCCTCCAAACAAATTAGTTTAATTACTTTCTCCCATCTTCTTAACAGCCATGAAGGGAAAAGGAGACAAGAACAAACTTTAGAATCAAATATAAGATAATGACAAATGACAATCTGTATCCACCTTGCAATCTGAATCAGTTGCAGCAAATTGTCCAAGTAATAGAGCTGCCTCCCTTTGACTCTCAGAGCAGCAGGAACTGTCACCCAAAGGAAAAACTTAAGGAAATTGCAAAAACATAACCTGATAAAATTATTACGGAAAAAGCATTTAATGACATGTGAAAGAAATACCAAAACGCGGGGGAAAACTTATTTAACAAAGTGGAACACTAAGTCATGGGTACTTGGGTAGCAAGAAAACAAAATTTTATACTTACCTAAGTAAACCAATAACAGGTTGCAATGCACCAGCAGCAAGAACTTCTTTTTTTATATTTGGGGAAGAGTGTACCAGATTTCCAATTACCCCAACCTGCAATTCATGAAAACTAATTTCACTCTACCACCAATGGAAAAGGTAAACAAAAAATATCAAAGTAATGCAATTTTCAAAAAACCAAAAGAAAACTCCACTCGCACAAGATCCTACCGCTTCATAATGTATGGCAGCATCTTCAGATCGTAGCATCAGAATGAGGGTTGGAAGAGCGTTGCATTCAACAATCTGCAAAATCATAGTATTTTCATCATTTATAGATGCTAATGTCAATCTTATAAAAACATAACTTCCAAAGAAAAGGCTCATTACCTGATTCTTATTTTCATCATTTTTAAATGCCAAGGTCCGCAGTGCTCCAGCAGCTGCTCTTTGCACCTTTGTATCAGTAAATTCAAGCAACTCAACAAGAGGTGGAATCCCACCTTCCATTCTGCTTATCCAGTCCACATAACCATGAGATAAATATGGCACTAAACACTATAAACCAGAATTGAATTAAGAACTAGAGATATTAGCAAACCTGACACGGGTTTTAATGCTGCTATTCTCATGTGCAAGGTTGGTGATAGCATCAGCTGCTCTTCTAATGACACTATTGACAGCACGGGAGCCATTTCCATCCCTGTGCCTCTTCAGCAAATTCACAAGATGCAACAAAGCCCCATTATCGACTATAAGTTGCTGATGCTCTGGCTGTCACCAGCGAAGTAAACAGAAAATCAGCAGGGCCCAGTGATAGTACATAGAGTATTACTCTATTAACAAGTTTTACCATCCAAAGTATCAGTTCCAAATATATTTGATAGAGTAACAAGAAGAGTGTATCAGCCAATGCACAAAAGTAACAACAGAAATGGCCACACCATACATCTAAAAAGAGCATCATTATCATAAAGTACTTTTCTACCTACACTTCATTCCCTTTTATTTTAGAGAGCAGCTGGTGGTAGGCAGAAGCAGGAAACGAAGATGGACATGATGACAAACCGAGATATTCGTTGGCAACTTTAATCCATCGGATCAAAAATTTATTCTCTTCTACTAGTGAAGAAAATCAAAATATCAAATATACATTTCTAGTTTCTACTACCAAATATAAGAAATTTAACAGTATTCACTTAGAAAGTTAGGCACCTTTCATTCCTACGAAATCCTTTTACACCGAGTCACCGAGATAAGAGAAGTATACAAATATCAACTGGTAACATAATGTAATTTGAAAAGTTAAATGAGAGTTAAGCTCAATCCCAGTAACCAAGTCATCCATGTCTGACAAACATAACCACAATTTTCTGTCCATTCTCCCTTGTTGCAAGTTCTTCTCTGTCGGTCATTTTCTTTCTGTCTCCTTTCCCTTCTCTTGTAGTGTAAACTCACAATTTGAAAAGTGCAACTTCAAACATGGAAGCCATGGATATTCAAATTGTGGCATTTCATGAATTTAGATTATATACCTTGAAAGTTAGAACCCAACATAAAATTCAATAGATCCATTCTTCCCTCATCAGACTCAAACATGCCCTAACATCCTCTCAATAACTATAATCACACCATCAAATAAGCCAATCTTTTAGTATTATAAGAAAATTGAATCCTTACATCTTCATCTTCACTTGCCTTGTTAAAACTTCAATGAGATCACATTTACTGATTTACAGTTACAATCAACTAGACGGATCGCCTAACAACTGTCATACCATAAATGTCTAATTCGGAATTCAGTCTAGGTACTCTCTAAAATGTCGGCAACAGTAAACAGTGTGAATCCTTTATCATCAGTTTTTCAAGATACGGAATCAAATTACAACTTTAAAAATTCTAATGATGACTTTCATATGCTCACAATTAACACTATCACAAAACTTTAGAACAACGCAAGCACAAGTAAGTATACACAGTAAAATGATTAAAATCACCTTAACAGCAAGAAGTCCGAGAGCGAAAGCGCTTCCTTTCTCGACTTCATGTTCGAACGGCTTTGAATTCCCATCAGCTTCGCTCGTCGGCGGCGGCGCCTGTAGATGCTTCACGAGAGCTGGAACCGCACCACCTTCAACAATCCAGTTCACAACCTCCTCTGCAACCACATAGATATCAATAAACGGCAAAGCTGCGTAAAACACGAGATCAAGAGGTCAAGAAACAGACCGTTCTTAGCGAGCTCGGCGAGGACGTGAGTGGCGCGTTTGGCGGCGGCGCGATCGCCTTCGAACCAAGAGAAGGCGATGTTGAGGATATTAACCTGCGCACTCACTTCGCACAATAGCGCTTGTCGCGCATCTGAAGAAGGCGCAGAAGACGAAGACGAAGAGATCTCTCGCTGCTGCTGCTGTTTCCCGTCTCCGATGACAATTTCTTCCTCCAGTTTCCGCTTTTGCCCCTTCCTCTCAGGAACTCTCTGGTCTTGGCGTCTCTCCAGATCCATCAATTAAGAGACTACAATAGAACGAGAAAGAGAAAGAAAGAGAGAGGAGTGTGATCAGAACTTAAACATGGGATTTGAAAACGGATGAGGGCGTTAAGGGCAAATTTGTAATTTCAAAAATAAAACTCTTTTTCTCTGACCACCGGCCACGTAATTTCCGGTCTGGAATTAAATATGCTATCATGCGCTCTCCCGCCGTAAAGCATAAAGTAAAAGGTTGCTAACGTACGCGTCTGGACAAATGGGCCCGATTGAGAACTTTTGGACCCATATGTGCCACGTAGGATCAGAACATATTGTTTGTATTTATAATTTATTGATGTTCAATCCAATTATCTTGTCATCGTGCTGACAATTACGAAATGATTCGATGAATAAATATATCGAGTATACAGTTTGAACGTCGAAATTCAAGATTATAGTTTCATTGGATGGTTTGATTGATTATTTATTTATATCAACATACTCATTATTAAATTATTAATAGCAGATTACATTTTAATACAATTTGGTTGTTTTGAAATTTTTGTTTCGAAGTGTAAGGTTTTGGTACTAACCTCCACCAAATCAAACAATGGATTCTTTTTAAATGACAACTTGAATTTGAATTTGAAAGTTGATTATTGTTCTCCTCACGTTTCAATTGCTTAAACGAGTGAACCAATTTAGAAAATGTATAATTTTTGCATACTTTCAACCAGAATAAAAAAGGTAACAGTTATTTATAAGAGTAACGCTATATCGTCTCAAAATTTATCGTTCAAAAGATGTGTCGAACTGATTTATAACTACTATATGTTCAACGCATCATCTCATAATCAATATGTTTGTTAGTAAGCCAATTAAAAAATGTTTTAAAATTTAAGAATTTTCAACCGAAATGAGAAAGGTAATAGTTATTTATAAGAGTAATGTTACGTCGTCCCAAAATTTGATCCAAATTCATTGTTCAAATGATGTGTCAAACTGATTTATAATTACAACAGTTATCAACACATTATCTCATAATTAATAGGGCCGACTGGACCTCTAAGCAAATGAGGTAGTTGCCTAAGGCCCCATATAAAATCAAGACCCATATTTTTATTATCAATATATATATATAATTAATCAATTTTTCTATTGTCAGGTTCGTCCTGATATATTTTATATCAGGAAGAAGAATATAGACCATTAGATTTACATACTTTGACTCCAAGTGTATGCATTTATCAAAACTTCTCTAAATCTGTGGTCCACATTCTTCGTCCTTATATCTTTTATATCAGGACAAACTAGTAGAAAGATTGAACAATTAATATCCAATATTTATCATTCTATTTATTATTCAAAAAATATATATTTAAACTTATAAATTATTGATCATTCCTATTTTCAAGTCCAATGATTCCTATTTTCAAGTAAATCATATTTGTGTGGACTAATACTCATTAACGTTTTCCTAAAAAAAATTACACATTAATATTATTCTTTTTCTTTAGACTGTTAAATTCTTTTAATTATATATTCACACTTAAATCTATTATTTATATTCTTCAATGTTCAATCAAAACATCCTACTGCAAAATCAAACTCTCTCATTGTTTCTGCACGTATTCTTTTATAAACATTTTAGGTTTAATTGTTCTGAAATCTATTACTTTAATGTTATTTATTTATTTATTTTATTTTCAACTATAATAAAATTATACAAATTTTTTTGTTTCGATAATTGATAATCGAATATTCGATATGTTTAGTAGAAAATACAAATTCGGATACGAAAAACTAAAAAAAAAATTATTTGATTCGCAAAATGGGGCTTTTGATAAATTTGTAACCTGCAGCAACAAAAAAGATGTAGAATCGCAAGGTCTCATTTTAAATTTTCACCTAAGGCCCCTAGCTACCCTTAAACCGGAGTCCATTTTTGCTCACCCCCATTCAAGGGGGTGAGTATTACCCCTCCCTAATACATGCCACGTGTTTAGGGAGAGGGTAGTTTTGTCTAAACACATTAAAGTTTTTGGATAAAAATACATATTTTTAGACACATATCATTTATTGGAGAGGAAGGGTAATGCTCACCCCCTTGAAAGGGGTAAGCAAAGGTCTTCTCCTTAAACCGCCCCGACAATTAATATGGTCACTACAAATCAATTTGTCATATTATTTAAGTAAAGTTTTAGATGGCGTAATATTATTCTATTTATAATAATTTACAAACTATCCAATAAAAGATTCAGATCAATAAATAAACAATCAATAAGACGATTGAATGAGGGATAAATGACTTTAAAAACAACAAACTCAATAAGACAAAATTATGTTTGTTGATGGACTGTTCCCAATAGTCAAAACGCTTTCTGTGAATGGACATCTTAAAATGGTGTACAAAGAAACGTCGTCTCAATCACATGCAAAGTAACATTTATTATAATAATATCTTATGCAACCCAAACACCAGCTGACAACACATAGCTGTATCAGAGCCATAAAAACATCTTTGTTATTAATTGAGGTTAACAGTAGCCATTTTTGAAAGTTAAGCATTGATAATTAGTTTTTTATACCAAATGTAAAGGCAATCGATTAAGTGATTAACTTAAGATGAGGAACCAAATAATTCTGTCCTCGAGAGTAGTGAAACTTTAAATGTATGAAACTCAAAAGAAGTAACTTTAAAGGTAATGAAACTCAAAAGAAGTAACAAATATATTTGAACTATAAGAGCATCCGATGCAAATATGTAATTAGATAAAATTGATTGCTGCATAAAATAAATAGTTAAAAAATCAGAAAAATTATCTTTAGTATAACTATTTAACTTTAATATGAAGATAAGGTGGAAAAAAAATAGAAAATATGGGGTTGAGTTCTAATTCTAAAAACTCTAATAAAAATACCGACCGAGATTTCTAACTTTTCCACTAATAATATTAGAGCTCATTTAATTATAAAATAAAAGAAGAGAGCGTGTGGAATAATTGTTTTTGTTATAATTGGACATAAAATGGATGCATATTTGACTTTAGATAATTGCATTGGAGATGTGAATATGTATTTCTCTATTTTTTTTTTTCAAAACGGGTTAATAATGAACAGAAATACTGATGTGACACTATTTAGAAACTCAAAAATGCATATTTACATTGAAGATGCTCAAACATTGATTCAAATTGGAAAGACATGTCACATGAGTTTAGTTATTAAGTCGATTAGCATATTACTTCAAAATTTAATGAATCAATTTAAACTTGATTTTTTTTTTTGAAAGGGAATTCACTACTCAAACAAGCTTACAACTGGAGGTGGGCACTAAGATCGGAACCGAACCGAACCGAACCGAAAAAAGGGTGTTTGGTTCGGTTCGGTTCGTATAATTAATTCGGTTTAAACCGGGTTAAAATTGAAAACCGAAAAAGTTTTTGGTTCAAACCGGTTTGCTTTTCTGAAAACCGATTTGAACCGATTAAACCCTCTATAAAACTATAAAAAAATCCCTAACATTTATAGTGTTATTTCTTTACACAACCACACAACATCTCAGTTCTATTTATTTTTTGGGGAGGTATTATTATGTAGTGTACTATTATTAACAGATTTTGAACTTTTATTTACGAGTTCGGATTTTGGAATGTATTAATATGTTTTTTATATTTTGGAAAGGATTTGTTATTAACTTATTATTGTGTATTAATATGTTTTTGAATGTATTAATATGTTTTTTATATTATTTAATATGTTGTTTTGGTTTTGGGCTATTCAAATGGCCAAAATTAGGCTCATTACGCTATTCATTAATTTTAAAACAAATTAAAAAGACTCATTATGCTATCCGGCCCATTAGGCCCAAAACCAAATTGAACAGAACCGATTAAAATCAGTTCAATTCGGTTCGGCTCGGTTTCAATTTCTTATTCGGTTTAAACCGGTTTAATTTTGGATGAACCAAAATATTTTCGGTTCAATTCGGTTTTGCCCAAAACCGAACCGAACCGAACCGTGCCCACCCCTACTTACAACTGCAACATGAGCTAAACTAGGAGGGAACTCCTTCGACCAAAAGCAATCAGACTCAACATTAAGACCATACTTGACTGGGCAACAAGCTGCCAATTTTGTTGTTCTATGAGCAAAACTAACAAAAAAATATGGAGAGGACTATAGCAACACTCTAACATCATGAATAACCAAACCAACCTCATAGCAAGGGATATCTTTTCCATTAACAAGGCTAACCACCACCCGAGCATCAGATTCAACCTCACATGGCCACAAACCCACATCACATGACAAACTGCAGCCCACACAGCAAAGCCATAGATTCAGCAATCCGCGAAGAATACGTAGCTCTAATCTTTTGGGAGCTAGAAGCTAAAACTTGGCCCTCATGATCACGGACCTATGATACCGATACCCACTGTTCCCCCAACCATATCCGTCGTAGCATCTACATTCAACTTAAACTTCCCACCACATGGAGGAATCCAACCAGAAACCTTTGCCCGACCCTTATCAGAACCGACAACCCCTCTATCGTTAACACGACGATACTTCTCAAAAAAGTATTCAGCCCAATGGGACAACATCATCATGTAGAGACACCGAATCATACATATGATCGTTCCGACGGTACCAAACCCGCCAAATAACCAGACACAACAATTCCATAAATTCAAATCAATATAACTTCAATTGAAATATAATCATACTATTATTACTAATAATTACTAACCACATTGAAAAAAAATTGTAGAGTGAACCGTTGGAACACGTTAGACATTTAGGTCGCGTTTGTTTGATGGGATATGATGGGTAAGGGCTTATTTTTAATCTCTTTCCCAGGTTTGGTGAGTTGATGGGATAGGATTAATTGATCCTATCAAAAAAATTTATTCCACTGATGTGGGATAAATTGGTCCCACCAAAAATCATATGATTCATTTGAATCTCGTCGTCTTAATCATCATCAATTAATTTCTTTCCATCTCCTCTCTTTTTCATCCAAATTTTCTACAACAAAATCTAATCTTTCACCAAATTTCTTCAACAAAAAAAAATGGCCTATCAATCATTAAATCATCATGCATCATGCATCATGCATCTTCTCCTATTTCTTGAACTGGGTTAGTATTTTTGTTTAGTGATCGTATTAAATAAACTTTTTTTTTGGGTTTAAAGAACAACAAAAAAAACCACTGTTATTTACCTTTGACTGGATTAGAGGCGGCGGATGGAGGAAAAAAGGAGATAGACGGCCGAGTGATGTAGCGGTGGAAGATGTGGGAGGAAGACAGACACAACAGCGGAGTGAGAGACAATCGAGTGAAACGGTGGTGGTGAAGGAAGAGGAAGAAAGACAGTTGAGTGAAGCAGTGGAGGATATGGACCGTGTTGTGAAAATGCAACAAAAAACTTGGATTAAACGAGATCTGGTCCATGTGGTGAATTACTCATATTTTTTTTAATAATTTAAAAGAAAATCAATTTATTAATATATTTTTTTTAATCTTATCCTATGTTGCACCAAACGCAGAATTGCTCTATTTTTAATCATATCATATATTATACAAAACACGAGATAACATTAAAATTAATCGAATCCTATCATATCCTATCCCATAAAAATAATCATATATCATCCCACGTACCAAACGGGCCCTTAAGATTGGAGAGAATCTGTGAGAGTTTGGGCCCTATTTCAATTGTGTTAGACTGACTATATGCTTTATGAATGACAATATTTGTACCCCTTAAAAACTGTATGTACACTCCAAAATTAGTATGTTTGTAAAAATCCAATAATACCCTTGAATAAAATTACTAAAAGGACTAATTGTTTATTAGTACAACCACCAATAATTATTAGGCTTAATTGCATGAATGCCCCTTGTGATGTAGCAAGTTGCCCATGAATGTTTTTTTAGGCATTAAACCCCCTGAACTTTGATATATTGGCAGCAGTTCACAGGAATAGTGACAGAACTTCCTTTCCATTCATTTATTTGTCACGTGCTTCTCACGTTCTTTCGTACCAATGTTAGTTATGTCATTTCCTCCTCATAATACAAGGGGTAAGTTGCAAAATGTGAAGTTAGCTCAGAATTCCCAAATTCCTCTCGTGTTTACACCTGTAAAGAACTAGGGTTTCTTGATTTTCATAACAGTTACAGGTGATTTAGAGGTTTAGGGCAAAAAATTGTTTCAAATTTGATTACGATTGGTCTGGTTATTGTTTTGAATACGGTTGGTGAGTCGCGATTTAAGGTGTTGATCTGATTAACGAACAATGGTTGAAAATTTGTTGGAGCCAGGAAAAACGGTGAAGAACAGTCGTAATACGGTATGTTTTCTAGGGGTGGGCACGGTTCATTGAACCGAACCGAACCGAAATATAGTGTTTGGTTCGATTCAATTCAGTTCGAACCGAATGAACCGTATAGAATATGGTTTGGTTTCGGTTTTGGACCTCCAAAACCGAACCGACCTTGACGAACCGAACTATAAATACAAAAAAAAACCCTATTTTGCTTTTCTCACCAAACCCTATTTGGTTTCTCTCTTCTTTTCCACCGTATCTCATCTCTATGTTTTCTCTTCTTTTCCACCGCAGCAAACCATTTATCTTGTCTCTTTTCGGTTCAGCTCATCGGTCCGTCGTAGATCCAGACATTGTTAGGTTTTGGCTCGTATTCTCAAGTGAACCCAAATGTGAACCAAACGAGACTCAACTGATGTTGGAACTTCCTAGAGACGTGGGATACGTTTGTAAGTTAGAGTTGGTGTTTGAGGGAGCTTGAAGACCGAAGAAGAACTGAAGAAACAGATTCTGAAAGAAACCGCGGCGTGGACCGCGATGCGGACAAACGCATGGATCGTTGCACAAGGAGCGGTCAATTCCAGTATGTATAGCGCGGTGTAGACCGCGGCGGAGGCAAAGGCACCAACCGCGGATATTCTGAGCGGTGGACTTCAGTGGCTTTTCCGCGGTGTAGGGAGCGGGGTGCACACCGTGACCTAGACCGAGGTAATGGCGGATTTTTCCCAGATCATGAATGTTGCGCGAAAAAGGAAAGGTTTTCTTCTGGAAAGTTCTTGTGCTTATTGGAAAAGGAAAAAGAGTTTGTCTTCATGAAGAATAGGAAAGTCTTATGCTTGAAGGAAAATATTTCTACTTACAATAAGACTTGTCATAAATATGAAATAGTATTTATGTGGAACAAGTAATTCTTGTATATTTAGGAGTAGGATTTCCTTTTATCTTAAACTCCCTATAGCTAGTATAAATAGACCTTGTAATTAGGTTATTTGGTAGTGGAGTCAAGAAACACCATATAACATCAGAGAGTGATGAGATCCGGGAGAGAGACCCAAGGAAATATCCGGGGAAGGATCCAAGGGAATATCAGTGGATCAAGTAAGAGATCTGTGGGTGATATTCAGGGGAGACCTAGGGGATATTGGGGGGTTCTTGGTGAGGATCTTGTGAGCGTTGTGAGAATGGTTTGGGGTTAAGGTGTGAGAGAGAATCCTGGAGTATATGGTTGTAACAATTTATCATATCGTGGAACTTTCTCTGTCGTCCTGGCGGCCCGTGGTTTTTTACCCGATTTGGGTTTTCCACGTATATCTTGTGTTGTGATTGGTTTATTTTCTCTCATCTTATTTTTCTGCTATTAACGTTATTAATTGCTATGAGTTATGGGCGTATATTAGGCATGACACTTCCGCGATCATCGGTTCAAATCTCTAACAGACATAGCAGCCTCTATCGTCTCTTTTCCCCAGCTCTGCTACACTCATCTCCGATCACTCTCATGCGGCTAAACTACACTCGTCGGTCATCAATACTCGTCATTCTCAAGGTTTTTTTCTGTCTCTTCCCACTTTCTCAGTATTATGTTTTGATTTCTTTGTTTTATGGGTGTTTGATGTTTGAAATCCACCATATCTACCCATATAGTGCTTTAATCTGTGAGTGGTGCATCATTGCAAATATGTAAAATCTCATCAGGAAATCAGTGCAACTTAGATGTTATATATCTATCATTATGCTGCTTAGTCTTATGCCTTAAGTAAATTAAAATTATATAATTATTCAATTAATTTTATCTTTTGATTATTTTCTTAAAATAAAAAGTAAAATTATGTTTATGAAATGGATCTGATCTGCCTGTAATGAGAAGCTAAAAAAACAGAGCAAATAAGACAGACTTTTTGGGAAAGAAAAAAAAAAGGAAACATGGGAGAGACCGAGAGAGAAAGAAATTGAGGCCCTTAATTCAGAATTCAGGTAAAAGAGAGAGAGAGAGAGAGAGAGAGAGAGAGAGAGAGAGAGAGAATAAAAGATTGAAATATGTAGATAAGTGATATTTATTTGATTAAGATTGGGATACAATTAATCATAAATTGAGTTGTGAGGTTTTAGGAATAATCAAGAAAGAGCCCAAAATCAGTTGTCCAAAGGCCAAAGGTCCAAATACAAAAATATGGTTGTTAAAGGATACAAAAAATGAAAAATTTTTTTTAAAAAAAAACCTCAAAGCCCAATAGGCCCAATAGGTCCAAAACTGAATTAAACCTAACCTAACCGAACCGAGATAAATGTGTTTAGTTCAATTCAGTTTTGTGGTCCAATACGGTTCAACCTGATTCAAGTTTTCAAAAACCGAAAATATAATGATTCAATACCGTTTTGGCCAACCGAACCGAACCGAACCACACCCACCCATAATGTTTTCTATGATTGTATAGTCTTTGTTTATGATATTCTATTATTTAATGGCCTGGGTATGAGAAAAGTCTAAAATATACAAAAAAGTTCGATGATTTTGTTTTGTCTAATACAAAACAACAAAACTACCCAAATGGAGGGGACCGCATGAATTGATAAAAGTTATATATTCCAATTGTAGAATAATAAATTCTATAAAGCAGACCCAATTACAACTCGAATTTGCAATAATGAAATCTGTAAATCACTGTTTGTGCTTTATCTAATATACTTGTGAATAAACACCAACATTAACTTGTGTTATTGACTTGCATTGTAGATCTTGATGGCCCAAAGAACTACTTTAGCTTCAGGGTGTATCATGGCGGGGAGTTCTGTGGAAAGTTGGATAACTATATTGGGGGAACAATCAATTTTTTTTGACTATGTTAGTTTAGAGGAGTTATCTTTGTTGGACATTGATGATATTGCCATCAAACCGAGGTATAAGCTGTATGTGGGGTGTTGGATTGGGGTGGAAGGGTGTGGAACGCCCTTTAACATAGGGAATGATCTAACAATTGATGTAGTTTGGGATAAAATTCCCCATAGCAAGGTGGTAGATCTGTACCTTGAGCCTATAGTCCCATTGCAAGAAGTCAAAAGGAATGAATTGATTTCATCCCAGCAATCAGAGTCTCAGTATCATAGCTTTGGAGAAGCTGTTGATGACAATGGGGTAGAAGTTAATAATGACAATGGGATAGAAAATGATGCTGAAGAGTATGAGCCTGTTGGTGATGAGCATATGCCTACTGATCATTGGCCTGTTGGTGATGAGCATGGGCATGATACTGTTGATTACGGGGCTACTGGTGTTGTCCATGAGGTTACTAGTATTGATCATGGGCCAACTAGGGTTAATGAAAAGGGTGATAACGAATTGACTAGAGAAGCTACTCAGAGAGATAAAGGTAAACAAGTAGCACAAGAGTCAGATGCTGGTGAGACTGAGGAACTTGTAGAATCTGATTATGAGCAAGAACCAGAAGACTTAGCAGCTGATACTTGTGTGGATCCTACAAAGTATTGGGATACCTTACAGGTCCCAAATCTACCATGTGAGGAATGTGCAGATGGATTTGATATTGATGATGGATCAGATGAATTGAAGAGCTTGGAAGGACCAGATGGGGAGGAGGTTGAAGGAGGACCAATTAGGAAGTTCATCAGTAGAAGCTACCATGAATTCAATCCAATGTGTGATATGCATGATCCAGTTTTTAAAGACGGTATGGAGTTTGGTTGTGCTGAAATTTTAGAAAGGCTGTCAGGGCACATGCTGTGAAACAAATGAGGAATGTTAAGTTTGCTAAAAGTGATCCCAACAGGGTTATGGCAGTATCTAAGTCAGAGGGATGCAATTGGTATGTGTTTGCTTATTGGTTAAGGGATTACAAGACTTTCAAGATTAAGACTTTAATGGATGAACGCACATGTCTTATGAGTTTTAAGAACAAGTTTGTTAACTCCAAACTCATAGCTGAGAAGTATGTAGATCAGTGGAGGGCTAACCCAGATTGGAACTTCGCTGGAATGTCTGAGCGATTGAGGACAGACACTAATGTGGATGCTTCCCAATGGCAGTACTATCGTGCTAGAAATGTTGTTATACAGATGATTGAGGGTGCTGTTAAGGATCAATACTCCAAGCTTTGGGAGTATGGTGCAGAGCTTAAAAGGATGAACCCAAAGCACTTTAGTTATCTTCAAGTGTTCACACCAACAAAGTGATGCAAAACCAAGGTTTCAGAGGTTATACATTTACCTGGATGCTTTGAATAAGGGATGGAAAGAAGAATGTAGGCCACTTTTAGGTTTGGATGGCTGTTTTACTAAAGGTTATCACATTGAGCAGCTCTTAACAGCCATTAGGGTTAATCCAAACAACCAGATGTACCAAGTAGCTCATTCCTTGGTGGAGTCTGAGTGTAAAGACACATGTACTTCAAACCAAGAGAAGGCGATATTGAGGATATTAACCTGCGCACTCACTTCGCACATTAGCGTCTGTCGCGCATCTGAAGAAGGCACAGAAGAAGAAGAAGAAGAGATCTCTCGCTGCTGCTGCTGTTTCTCATCTCCAATGACAATTTTTTCCTCCAGTTTTTGATTTTTCCCCTTCCGCTCAGGAACTCTCTGGTCTTGGCGTCTCTCCAGATCCATCAATTAAGAGCATCCCGAATAGGTCGGAAATGGGGATGTCTATGACTATATTTAGGGAGGCTGGATCGGAATTTGCTCCACTAGCCTCCCTATACCACTCCTATATATATTTTTCCGGCCAAAGTCTTCCTACATGCCTACATGTAAAGAATGAAGCCTCTCTCCCTATTTTTTTTTTCACTCCCCAAATAACATAAGTGGCCAAGATGAGTCAACATCCTTCATTTTCAACAGTCCATATTTATTCAACAATATTTTTTTTATTTAACCCAAATTCTTTTTTATTTTAACAAAATTTTGTTTTATTTATTAAACATTTATTACACTTTCAACAGCATTCTCTTATGAGTTAAACCAAATTTTTTTGAAATATTTATTAAAATATAGCCGTTAAAAATATGACTGTTAATTGTAAATAATAACATTTTAAATTTATATAAAATAATAATGTTTCTTTTTTAATTAAAAATTATTAAAAAAAATAATGAGCAATTTTTATGGAGACTTGTTGGAGTGTAGACGGCTTATATGGCTCCATATCTGTAAAAAATACAACTGACTCCCTAAATATAAAGAAATTTAGGGAGCCTTATTAGGAATACTCTAAGATACTACAATAGAACGAGAAGGAGAAAGAAAGAGAGAGGAATGTATGGGATTTGAAAACGGATGAGGGTGTTAAGGGCAATTTTGTAATTTAAAAAAAAAATCCTTTTTCTCTGACCGTCGTCCACGTAATTTCCGGTCGGGAATTAAATATGCTATCATGCGCTCTCCTACCGTAAAGTGTAAAGTAAAGGATGGCTAACGTACACGCTTGGACAAGTAGGCCCGATTGAGAACTTTTGGGCCCATATTGTGCCACGTAGGATCATAACCTATTGTTTGTATTTATATTTTATTGATGTTCAATCCAATTATCGTGTCATTGTGCTGACAATTAGATTCGATGAATAAATATATCGAGTATACAGTTTGAACTTCGAAATTCAAGATTATAGTTTCATTGGATGGTTTGATTATTTATCTATAGGTATGGATATAGACAACCATAAAACTTATTAGTTCATCCATTTTTATATGCACATCCATGTCTAAGATTTAAAAATAAATATTACTATAAACACTCATCCATGATTCATGATTCATGAATGTGAGTCGGGAGAAATCCATGTAGAGCTAGCATGTAAAATTTGTTAATACAGAGCAGATATAGGGGTTGTTTGGCTAAGCTTTTGAAGGGGTCAAAGACTCTTTTGGAACCTAAAAGCAGCTTTTGAACATGTTTAGATAATTTTGCAAAAGAGCTTTTCTAATGTGGAAGCTCTTCCAGCGGAAGCATCACTCACCGTGCTTCTCTTGGAAGCTTTTATAAGAAGCCAAAATTTCATTTAATGAAACTTTCATAATTCCAACTTTACCCTCTTATATAAATCACAATTTTTTCTTTCACGAAGCTTGTCTGAAAAAAAATCCCAAATCAGCATGAAATCCCAAATCAGCATGAAATCCCTAAATTCCTACTAAGAGAAATCCCTAAATTCCTTCCCAATATCACATTGTCTTCATCATTTATTCTGAAATCTCTTCTTCCTGACACGATCCGATGGCGGTGGAGAGGGAGGATGGGACGAGAATAGGTCGGGATCCGAGATGAGGAGGACGAGGAAGCAGCCGGAGTGTTCGGAGGAGGTGAAAGAGGCAACGATTTATGATGAGGACGATGGAGAACTCGAACGAGAACCCGTCGTCGGCGTGGACTCGTCGTCGTCGAGGACGTTGAAGCGGCCACGACGACGGTGAGGACGTTGCTCATTTTTACAGATTGACTTTCTTTTTTTTACAAAAATTGATGTGGTTTTGATTGAAGGAGAAGACTTGGATTATTACAATTGAGTTGGAATACCGTAATTTATTTGGATTTGTGGAATTGATTTTGTAGTTTTTTTTGTGGAATTGATTTTTGGTTTTTATTGCTAGAATTTGGTTGAAGAATTCTGGATTGTGTTTGGGGATGAGAAAATGTGAGAAAGATAAATTAGAAATGACAAGTAATTAGGAAGGGTAAAATGGTCATTTCATAATTAGAAGAGATTTTAAAATGTTCTAACCAAACAGTCTCAAAAGCTCTTTCTGATACAAAAGCTCTTTTAGAATATACTATCCAAACTGGTAACTAAAAAGTTTAGGTTTTTACTTCTCTTCTTCTACTATCAAAAGCTAAAATGAAAAGTTATCTCAAACGGGTCCATATATTTAATCTGTCATCCACTGATTAATTTTTCCAATAAACAAGATAACTGGTGGAATACTGGAATCCATTTTATTTATTTATTTTTATAAAAGGACATTCAAAAACAAAATAAACAATACAAACGGCCTATAAAATATTGCAGTAAGAAATGACTCAAATGAGGACTGTCTTCCATCCAATACATATCCTCGCTACTCAAAAACGCCAGTTTTGCAAGGAAATGAGCAACCTGTTCTGCCTTTCTCGGCACATACTCCAGAGCTCTACAATTCATTAACAACAACATGATATTCGATATAACTAGACCCACATCTGAACACAATTGTTTACCATTTTTAATCCACTTTACAAGCATTTGATTTCCACACAGCCTAAAATGCATTGTATTAGCAAATACATTTTAGTGGAAATGGTGATAAATGTCACTTTTTTGGAGGTGTGTTGCACAAACGTCACTGCTTTAATAAGTTATGTTTAAAAGGCACCTATTATGGTGAACTACCAAAATTGCCCTTAAATAATCAATTTTTTATTCTGTTTGTACTTCCATCTCCACGCTTCAAACAATGAACTCAGTAACTCCCCTCTCTCTCTCTCTACAATAAACTTGTCTGAAAATTGAGTTGGTAAAATTTATGTATAAAATGATGAAGATCTGGGTTTCCGAGACTTTTAACACCGTGTTTGAGCCTTTTGTAAAACTATCCAAGCCTTTTAAATTGTTGTCCGAGCTTTTTTCAAGGATATTAGTTTTGTCAATTTTGAATCTCCGAGCATTTTTAATAAGTCTTCGAGCTTTTTCATGAACTGCCCGAGCTTTTTACATAAGGCTCCGAGCTTTTTCATGAATTGCCCTGCCCGAGCTTTTTCATGAATTGCCCTGCCCGAGCTTTTTCATGAATTGCCCTGCCCGAGCTTTTTGGATAAGGCTCCGAGCTTTTTCCGAGTTTTTTCATAAAAGTTCCGAGTTTTTTCATGAACTGCCCGAGATTTTTCATGAATTGATCTGCCCGAGCTTTTTGCATAAGGCTTTGAGCTTTTTCTGAGCTTTTTCATAAATTGTTCGAGATTTTTCATGAATTGCTCTGCCCGAGCTTTTTGCATAAGGCTTCGAGTTTTTTCATAAAAGCTCCAAGCTTTTTCATGAACTGCCCGAGATTTTTCATGAATTGCTCTGCCCGAGCTTTTTGTATAAGGTTTCGAGCTTTTTCATAAAAGCTCCGAGCTTTTTCATGAACTGCTCGAGATTTTTCATGAATTGTTCTGCCCGAGCTTTTTGCATAAGGTTTCGAGCTTTTTCCGAGCTTTTTCATGAACTGCCCGAGATTTTTCATGAATTGTTATGCCCGAGCTTTTTACAAAAGGTTTCGAGCTTTTTCCGAATGCGTATGTGTAGCGCCACTCCGTCACCGTTCAAGTGATTGCCTGAGTTTCAACCGGACTTTCTTTCTCTACTTCACAACTTTGTCACTGTAAACTGAATGAAAGAAAGCTGATGTGGAACAACGATTGAGGGTATTTTTGTCCGTTCACCATAATAAGTGTCCTTTTAAACATAAGTTATTAAAGCAGTGACATTGTTAAAATACCATATCAAAAAAATGCTATTTATTTTTTGAGCCCATACATTTTAATTCATCTAATATGATGGATATTGTTTTATTAGTTATTTGAAGGTTTTGGGTTTGACACCCTACAAAGGAGAGTGGTGTCTCGCTTCAAGTTGTTCATGCACATGCGTATTGCTTCTCACTTGGAGATGATTTGTGGACATTGCAAGTTGAGGTTGCGTAGTCTTCTTGTTACTGTTGTTCCTAGAAAAAAATTGGAATGAGAATATTAAGCACCTCATTAATGATAGAGTCTAAATATAACATATCACAAAACACGATATTGTATAAAAATAATACATTATAATCTGATACTATACGGTGTATCAAACGAACAGAAATGCTAGGTTGTTCATTTTTTTTAAATTTTCTTTATAAATATTTTTATATATCACAGCAATAGCGGTAAAGACTCTAATTTGAGATATTATCATATTAAATGAGTGTCTTTTACTATCGAGTAATATCAGACAGTAATTCTAGAGTATCTAAATTAATTATAAATTGATGTGTCATAAATTATTCACAATATTATCTCGCCATCAACCTAGCTATGGTAACTAACAAGTCACACGTCATTTACACAAATTTGTCGGCAGCTTGCATTAATCAATTCAATTTCTTCAAAAGAGAAAAACTATACCAGATTTGGAAGTTTCAAAATCACACTTCCCCCTCTAAAAAACCAGAGAGAATTTTAGTTTAAAAGTTGAATGGATTTACTCAACAAACCAAAAAGCCCATTTTTAGGTAAAAATCCTTCACAAAATAACGGCTCCATTAGTCACACCACCTAACCTAACAACACCAACTCAGCAATCAACCACTGCCGTGTACCGTCTCTGACCTGGCCCTCCATTTTCCCGCGTCCCAAACAAAAACAAGAAAAGGAAAGAAAATAAAATTCTTTTCTCATCTTCAACTCCGATACCTTCCTTGCATGACTCACTCAACCAAGACCCGTTCACCGCTAACAAACACCCAAAACAAAGCTTTAACAACCTCTCTCTCTCCCTCTCTCTCTATCCTTTATCTCGTTTTCACCTTCTCATGTTAGTCTCTCCACCATGTCTTCCATTTTTCTTCTCTTCGTTTCTATCCTCTCTCTTCTCTCAGTTTCATCTGCTCAGTCTATTAGAGGTAAACAACAACTACACAATCACTTCGTTTTTTTTTTATTTTAATTTTTTTATTATTTTTTGAATTTCAAATCTCTGAAACTGTTTTTTTAGGTACTTTGATTAATTGCGGAGCTGTTGTGGGTTCCATAATCAACGGAAGCACATGGGTTCCCGACGCCGAATATATATGGAGTGGGACCCCGAAGATCGTCACAACCGCCGTCACATCACCAATCCTCTCCACCGTTCGATCGTTTCCAAACAGCCTACACCAGAAGTTCTGTTACGTCGTTCCCGTGTTTCGCGGCGGCAAGTACATGGTCCGGACCACGTACTTCTACGGAGGAGTCAACGACAGGAATTCACCGCCGGTTTTTGATCAGATGGTGGACGGAACTTTCTGGGGAGTGGTCAACACCACAGACGATTACGCGTTAGGCTGGTCGTCGTATTACGAGGGAGTCTTTTTGGCTCAAGGGAAGACCATGAGTGTTTGTGTCGGGTCAAATACTTATACGGAATCCGACCCGTTTATTTCAGCTCTGGAGTTTGTTTTACTCGGCGATTCGCTTTATAACAGCACGGATTTTGGAAAGCATGGGCTCAGTTTGGTTGCGAGGCATAGTTTTGGAGACAATGGAACAGACAACATCGGGTAAGTTTTTTATAATTAATTTTCGGTTTTTTATGTATCTGAATTTAATTGAATGGATTTAATTTTTGTTTTGTTAGTATTTACATATTGACAATAGTTATAAAACCAAAATCAGTGTGATTTCCGCTTCCAAAAGCAAGACAAATAGTTCAAAAATGCTGAATAATTGATGATATAAAACAATTGATAACCCAAGAACAAGAAGTCAATTTCACATCCTGAGTTAATTAGCTGAGAAATTTAAATTGCTGCAAAGCAGAAATTTAGAGTTAAGTCATATGAATTGTATAGACAGTAATTTTGTTGGAAGCTGTATAAGTTTTATCACATGAATAGTGTTGATGTCTAATTTGCTTTTCTGAGTAATGTACTTCTTTTTTGGAAATGTTTGTCACCAACAGATATCCCGATGATCCATTTGATCGGTTTTGGGAGCCATTAGGAGACAGAGCCACAGCCCATACTGTAGCAGGCAACAAAAATGTATCTGTTTCGGGTTTCTGGAACCTTCCCCCTCAGAAAGTATTTGAAACAGCACTGGCGACTATGGAGTTGATATGGCCTCCAGTTTTACTTACGAGGTCAAGATACTACATTGCATTGTACTTCGCAGATAATCCTGATTTGTCACCAGAAGCCTCAAGGGTGTTTGACGTAATTATAAATGGTGTAGCGTATTGCAAAAATCTGAATGTGACTTCAGAGGGTGTTGCTGTCTTTGCTAACAGCTGGCCTCTTGATGGTGCAATGAAGATAACTTTCAATCCTGCTGCTGGTTCAATCAGAGGTCCTCTGATCAATGGAGGAGAGATTTTTCAAGTATTGGACCTTGGAGGAAGAACCCTCACACGAGATGGTAATATTTACAAACTATTTAAATTTTTTTTACTGGGGCAAGTAAATCAGTTTTGTTTAATTGATAAAATTTCAGCTTTCTACTAGGTCCTCATGTTGCCAGGTTGAAACACATATGCTTAACAAAATTATAGGGAAATGAGGTATATGATGGAGGAGAAGAAAATTTAATAAAAAAAAAAGTTGATTCATTATGCAACTTTAGCAAATTGATAGTTTAATCGTATTCTCTGCGTAGCATTGGACATGATGACATACATATGAGTAAGCCTTTTCCCTTTGGGTTAGCTTATCAGGTAGTGGAAATTATACCTAATGCTGAATTGGTGAGCTCATTTATTAACATGTTGAGAAGCTACTTAGAGAAGGGTAGAGTGTGGAGTGTATTTAGCCACAAAATGACGTTTGGTTCTGTCTCTGTCATTCTATCCAGCATCTACTAAAATCAATTTTTTCATGTGCTTTGAATTTGTCATTTTTCATGATAAAGTGTATGGGTATGAATTTCTTGTTGCAGTAATAGCTTTGGAAAAGTTGAGAAACAGCACCCAAAATCCTCCACCTGACTGGAATGGTGATCCTTGTTTACCCCGCCAGTATTCATGGACTGGGGTTACATGCTCAGAATCCACAGATGGCCCTCGGATTCGTGTAGTTTCTTTGTGAGTGATGCTAGATATGACGTCTGGTTGTTTTCCAGGAAGTTTGATTATTGTTTTTGTCTGCTTCTCTAACAACCTACTTCATTTTCCTCTTGTTTCCAGAAATTTGACAAATATGGGTATCGCAGGATCCTTGCCACACGATATCTCTAGATTGACAGCGTTAACTGGAATGTAAGTTCGCAAACTAAACTTATTAATTGCTGGACTTGCAGACTAAGAATTGTCGATTAATGATCTCGTGCTACTAACAGCTGGCTTGGAAACAACAGCTTATCTGGATTGATACCTGATTTTAGTTCGTTGGGGAGACTGCAGACTTTGTAAGTTGTCAACAATCTTCTGTTTTCCAGTAGTCTGTCTTGTGCATTTAAAATGGACCACTTGATTGCACTTGGAAACATTATCACGAGCCACAATAGAAAATGCTATTACATGGTTTGCAAAATCGAATCTATTATTGCTAACAATTTTAAGTTTGATGCCGCACTTCAAACTTTCTTTAGGGATTGCTATATATTTCTGCGGTTGTGGTTTAAGAGACCCTCTTTGCCATGCTGTTGCATGGAATTTGATTTCAATTATCGTACGTAATGCTGTTTTTCTTTTGAAGGCATTTGGAAGACAATAATTTCAGTGGAGAGATTCCCTCGTCCCTTGGAAATATCCAAAGCTTGCGTGAACTGTAAGTTGTACTCTCACAAAACAATATGAATGTCTTTTTCTCGCCTTAGCGGCTTAGCATTGTATGCAAGTTACGACAGCTCAATTGTACTTGTGAACCTTGCTTTAGTTAAGTGTCTGAATGCACTGAATTTAATGCCTAAAAGGCTAAAACTTTGTATGCTTATAAGTGTTATGTGCTTGTAACTTATCGAATGCTAAATCTACAACCCCTCGGGTAGAGTTTCTGAAGTAAAAGTTTTAAGTATTCATCATTTATAGCTAAACTGAGATCTATTTAAATTGTTGAATTTTTACCTCAATCGTACTGGGATTTGCGTCGTACTGCTGTAAAAATGGATAATATATGTTAACCTTTTGTCAGTGTATCTGGTCACTGTTTGTAGGATTAGTGTTCTGTCTACTGGTCCAAATGAGACATGTTTGATGATCTCTTTTGTTGTAACTACATAGGGGTCGATGATTCCCTCATACAGGAAAACTCTAAGGACAAAGTCCTAACAGTGAAGCCTGAAGAGCAAATTTCTGAGATTTTGTAATGATAATGCATTGGAAAGTTGGAGCAAGGTAACTTAGCTTTTGATGCAGGGGTTCCTTAGAATTGTCCATATACCTCTTGCGGCCATATCGCTGTCACCCAGCTTGGATGACTTTGTACTGTTGTCTAGGATGCCAGTTGTAAAAGTTTACTGTTTGTTGATATAAGACACACACTGCTGATTGGAGTATTTTGACTAATGGTCTACTATGTCCAAGAAGCTTTATTTATGAGGCTATAATCATTTTATGAAAATCAGGACCCGTTCGATCAAATGGGATGGATATTGCATTTCTATTATTTCCTTATCCAAGTGCAGTGTTTTAGCTGTGCTGGTAAATATAAATAATGAGGTGCCCATTCCCAGTGCTCAGCATCAGTGTGTAAGAGCATTTATATCATATTGCTGAAAAAACAGAAAGATTAAATACCCATTTTTAGAAATATGATCAGAGATTCAGAGTGAACTTTCAAAACATTAAGTGTTGTAGTTGAGGCCTATGGACAAAGGGAAGATTTGCTTGAAGGAGGAATTTGATCTGATAAAAGACCATTAACCAGTTGAATTAGGTATTTAGGAAACCTTAAGTCACTACCATCTTTGCATGATCACAAGGATACTTAAGCTATTTAGGAATTGAGTGACCCAGTGGTGAATATTGCATCCCAAGTTTTAGAATTGGTTTGTTTTCCACAAGTCAGTTTGCAAGAAATTTGGGGTAAAAACAACATACTGTTATCCTATGCTTCCGTAGCTTACACAATACTTACTAGGGGTGTAATTTATGTTGGATTTTCGAACTAAATATATATATTTTTTCTGGTATTGTATTTCTTATGATATAGTTGATCCGTTATGGGTTGCTATCTTGAGGACTTTTCGGAGGATATTTTATAGAAAGAAGTTTCACTTGAGAGTGATGTACTGATGTTAACTAAAAGATATGCTTGCTTATAGAGCCATAATTGCATATCAGGATTGCAGGATCAGTCTTATTTGTTGGTTTAGATATTTAGTATATTTTGTAGTCTATATTTTAACTTTCGAAAATGACAGAATATCCCCATCTAGTATAGGTTTTATATTTGTACTGTAATTTGCTCATTTATTCACATTATGTCTGCTAACATTCCGCAATCATTATTGTCTATGCTTGTTACTAATGCTTTTGGATGAAAATATCTACTTTTCCCCTGTAAATTTTGAATTGCTGGCAGATATATATGCAAACTTGTTTTTCATTCTTGCTTGCTATAGATCCAGCTCATTTTATTTTATTTTTTCTATTATTCTGCTGAAAATGCCGTTACATGACAGCACATGTGGACTCTTGTTTGATGCGTCTTTTTTCATTTGTATTTTTGTACTGGATTGTCAATGTGCAAGTGCTGATTTGATTCCTTGCTGTACCTGACAAAGTTCCTTGTGTCTTTCAGATTCTTACAAAACAATAACCTGACCGGTCAAATACCAAGTAACCTAACCACAAATCCTGGATTGAACCTCAAGTAAGTTTATCACTCACAAGACTCATTATTCACATCTCTATGATTTCCAGTTTAAGCTGATCATTTTCATCTGCTTTATAGGACTTCTCCTGGAAATCATCTCTCGTCTCCACCGCCTTCTTGAGCAAATCATTTCATTAAATTGTAAAGGTGACTTTGCTACATTTCCCACGAAGCTTGATTTCATCATCCACTGGTGTGTGTGTGTGTATTCTTATGTATAAAATTCAGGCCATAATACTTGGTTTTTCAAAATTTTGCTGTAAGCTTCGTAATTAGCCTTCCTAGTTTGATCATATACGAGCTCCTGAACCTGATTCGGAGCCTCCCAAATTGTATACTTGAAATCGTTGTCCATATGTAGTGAGTCTGATTCTTTTTGTTTAAACCCCCATATAACCGGATCTTGTTTTCAGGATGTATTTCACAATTGTCTCTGTAAAGATTTGTTCGTTAGTTATCAATTTGTCCATGTCTAACATTATGTCTGCATTCTAACCTGACTATCCAATTTCATTTACCGGGCATTCAATATTTGTTTTGTATTTCAACATACTGTATATGAACTCGTAATTTGCTGGATTTTTCATCATTTGAGAAAAAAGAAAAGGAAATAAAGATATTGAAGCTGTCATAGATTGTAGTATTGTACAATATATTATAGCCAGATGTATGTACACAAACATAACCCTAGTTGTCTCCTTTTCACTTATTTCCATATTTGACAGAAAATAACAACCTTTTTCTCATTTATAGATGTAGAATCAGAGCAAGCATATGGTGTCCAGACCTTTCTCTTTTACCAAAAATAATTCAACATTCATTAGTGCATACTGCTAAGGCCTCATTGATCAGATTCCTCTGTGGCTCTCTGCCTCATCCATTCTTTTTGTAGGACCCTCTTCATTCAGATTTCAGACTCACTCACTGCATCCTGCATGTGGCATCACTGCTCACATATCTTCTTCCTATCCATGATTCCATGAATGGCCAGAGAAAAATCTAATGCACTTCAATTCCAAGAGATATTATCATGAAAAGAAAAAGAAATTAAGAGAAAGAAAAAAAAAATACATATTTTGTTAATAACATCATCCAATAAATTTGAAAAGTCAGCATTTACATTGTAATACATCTCAGATCCAACATTATCAACATTAATCTAAACAGAGAAAAAAAAAACAAATTGAAAATTTGAGAATGAAACAGAAGAAAATGAACATGAAACTAGACAATAGTACTAGAGATAATATAATAAAAGAAACCAAAAAAAAAAAAAAAAAAACTTTTCTGCTAACAAGTTTTTTGAACTTGTTCACCTCTCTAATCTTCCTTTCTTGAGAGGAAATAGAGGTGGCAAAGCACTGCTCTTCACTTGTGAGCAAATGGGCACATTTATCATTGGCCTAATTCTGATACTTGCTGATCTTGTCCTCTCTAGTCCCTTTTTAATCCTCTTAACATGCTTATCTCTGTGTTCTTTTCCTTCTTCTTTAGTAACCATGTCTGCTATAGAGCTAGAAGAAGATGATGTTGAAGAGGAAGAAGAAGATGGAGACAAAGAAGAAGCTCTCTGCTTCTTTAACCTCAACAACTCTTTCCATAAAACAGTGCATTTTGGTGGTCTTGGTGATGGGTCATCATCAACAAACCAATTCACTCTAGGCTCTTCCTTGTTTATACTGACTTCTACCATCTCTTCTTCTTCTCCAGAGTCTTTGCATTTGAGACTGATTTTGTTGAGCTTCTCTGTAGAAAGCTGCATTTGCCAAAAAGGAAGAAGCTTTCCTTCAAAGAAAAGCTCATCAGCAGATAACATGGTTTGGTTACTCACATTGTTGTTGTTTGATAGAAACTCAAACTCTCCTGCTGCTCTTGCTTTTCCTCTGATCTCCTTTTCTTGATCTCTTTCTTCTCTACCATGTGGGCTAATTGAGATAAAGTTGCTCTCATCAAGAAAATCAGCAGAGAAAGAAATTCTTGGACTTGCTGGGGGCTCAATAACAGATCTATTTGTCTGTGATTGATCACTTGCTTGAACAATCTCTACAGAGACCATTTTGACTGTGTTTGAATTAGCTTGAGAGAGAGAGACAGAGATAGAGATAGAGATAGAGAGTGAAGTGTTGTTGTGGTGTTTGAACAAGTGCATGAGAGATAGTGATTTATAAAGTGAAAAACTAATAAGAATCAGCTTTTAATGATTTTAATGGTTGTGACACTTTTAATCTGTATCTCTGAAAAATAAAAAAATAAAAAATAAAAAAACTTTTAATCTATATGTCTTGTTGAGTTGTTATTGTTAGTAAATGTTTTTGGACGGTGAGATTATTAAAATTAAGTGGTCTGGTGAAGGCGAAACAAGTGAGTTAAGGTTGTGTTTAGAATATGGGAACAGCACATGGACACCCTTGGGAACTAAAAGACAAAAATCTTTTATCAACTTATTGCTTTAAGCATTTAATTTTTGCATGCAATTCTAAAACCCTCTATTTTCTTTTTCTTTTTAATTTGACATTGATTAGATCATGGGTTTATCGGGATACAATGAGATCAAACACAATAAACACGGTTCGAAATACAACTCCTATTAGAAGAGAGGAGTTTAAAGAGTAAATATAGAACTCAAATCTTTATCATATATGTAAATACATTGTTTTTCTTATTTTTTTTCCGCTTTTTTCCCTTCTCCAAAAAGAAATGAAGGAAGAAAAACATATTTTCACCTTTTGGGCCATATTTCCAAATCAGCAACTCAAGCAATACTGGTTTTTATTTTTTTTCGAAAAAAAAATTACTATCATGGACATTATTTAATGTTTCAAAGAAAATTACACTACCTTACTCTAAATAAATAGATTAAACTCAAACTAGAGATTAATGGCAAATATATGATCTTTTTTTTCCAGAGTGTAAATATATATATATATATATATAATTAATATGTATGACTTACATATAAATATAAATAAATGATTCATGATAATTTGATATAAGACATTGATTTTTGTGTAAATGTGACTTAAAATATTCATGTTTTTAAATTGTTCATGTATAATGATTATGTGGGTATTAGCTGAAAGCAAGTGAAGTATGATGAGGATATTTTAAAAAATTAATTAAGTTATATATCTTTTAGCTTAATTAATGGAAACGATCATTAATATTGGATTAGTCAGCTTTTGTTAGTTTGACTCTCTCTTTCTCTCTCTTTTGCTTTGCAGGAAACATAACATGGGATGAGTCCCACGCATGTGGTCACATGAGAGTAATTTCTAGCCATGTGATAGCTATATAATCATAGATATACACAAGACATATTAAATGACCAAAATACCCTTTTGAAATGCCTTGGTAAATGCTCAGTTAACACGTAATTAACTAATTTCCCTGGTCGGACTGAGGGTATTTTCGTCACTCGAAGAGGAATAATAATACCAAAGCAGAGGAAGATATCATGATCAAAAGCTTGTATTAAGAAGATTTGAGTATCTGTAATTAAAATCTAGACAGCTAATAAACATAAGGAGTAAATCTGTGATTTGATTATTAATTTGTTAAGCACAGCTTTAATCAGCATCCATCAAGAGGCAGGCATTCTCTCTCTCTCATTTTATTTTTAATTTCTCTGTCTTATAATTGAGGGAGACAACAATAATGTTAAAAGGGCTTCACAGGACTGATCATATCAATAAACAACAAAACTAAAACATGTGATTCACAAACAAAACTAACATCAAAACAATGTTAAAGCTTCACTCACTTTTATTTGGTTTGGATTGAAAATGGAACATGTCTGCTCTGATTAACTATTATTGCAACCTTGGCCTACAAGGATTTTCTTTCGGAGTTTCGGGACAAACTTTTTCCGACTACAGGATTTCAAGTGCATACCGTATAATCTGATCCATAAATATTTTTTAAAATATTAAACTAACAATTGTCACGTCATTGGTTGAAATGTAAACCGAGATATAAATGGTAGGATATGTAAATTAATCTTAAAGGAAAAACTTCACCAACAACATTGAATTTCTCGACCATTTATAGTGCTGTACACAATTATTAACGTACAAAACTCCATTCAGTGACATAAATTGAAATTGCACAGCATGAACAACACAACGAACATTATTTTTTTTAGTATGGAAAGAGTAATGAAGAAGCTAATAAAGTTTAATTACCCTAAGCTAGAGTATATTAATGGCGCGCTATGAAGCAAGTGGTGGGACATGAAGATAATTGAAGAAAAAACATGGCAATGAGAGATTGAGAGGTTAGCTTAGCTTTGCTAATTAGTTACTTGTATATGTCACAGAGACAAGAAGATATAAATCATATAATGGGATTTGAGTCGATTTTTGGACAAAGAACAACAACTTAGTACCTGTTTTGATGATGAACCTATTTGATCGGGTTACTTTTTTAGGGTATGGGTCCTACAAAATTTTGGATTGTTTTGGGGAATAGCGATTTGACCCGGAAAAGACTCCAAGGTAATGAAAGACCGGAGTGGGGTTGGAAAATATATTTGGTCCACATGGTGTATTGCTTAGCAGTGTATCCAGCGGCTATTACAGATTGGATATATGGCTGCCACATCAGGTATTTACAATATATGTATGATCTTCAAGGTGCGTTTGGTACGTGGTACAGAACAGGACAACGTGTGATAGTTTTCTCTTGTCCCACGTTTGACACGATATTAGCATGGGATAACACGGGATAATATGGGACAATGGGGTACAAAAATTAGGAAAAACTGTCTCACCTCAGACCATGGAACTACTTGTCCCATGACATGGGACAAATGTGAAAAATACCAATTTACCCTTGATATGTTCAAAAAATTACAATCATATCCAATATATTATATATATATACACTTCAATAATATATATATATATATATATATATTATAATATTATATATATTATATGATAATATATTGTTATATATATAATATTATTTAATAATATATATATCCTATTTAATATATATATAGTATTTAATATATCATATATATATTATAATCTTTAATATATTATAATATATATACAATATATATAATAAATCAACATTATTCTTATATATATATATATATGATATATATATATATATATTTAATATATATATATATATTATAATAACATGTATATCAGTATATATATATTATAATAATAATATATATTATATAAAATATATATGTAATATAAATATAATATATATATATAATATAATATTTTTTATTATATATAATAATATATAAAATATTAAATATTATTACCTATATATGTAATAATATGTAATATTATATATAAATATATATATATATAAGATATATATATATATAAAAGATATATATATAATAACAATAACAATTAATATATCATATATATTATATTATTATATATCTTATATATATTGATATATTATATTATTATATATAGGATATATATATATATAATTTATATATATATATATAAATATAATATATATTAATTATACTGTAATATATATATATATATATATATATACATTATATAATATATATATATTATATTTTTTATATTTTTTATATGTAGTAATATTTAATATTGTATCTATATCTATATATATAAGATATATATATATATATATAATATTATTGTATATTAAATAATAATAAATATAATATATAATAACATGTTACATATTATTATATATTATATATCGTATTATTTAATATTATTATATATTAATATATAATATTATAATATATATTATTATATATAAGGAGGGCACTCTGGTCATTTGAACCTCTTGTCCAGTCCTGTCCCAGCTATACCAAAGGCATAACAGTACAGTCCATAGTTCTGTCACAGGCATTCCAAACACAATACGGAACAACTGTCCAGTCCAGTCCAGTCCTACGTTGTCCTGTCCCGTTCCCATACCAAACGCACACTTAGTGATTGAGTGTACTATTCAACAATGTATTTATTACAATATATGGGTATACCATTCAGCAATACATTGGATAGTACATTCGGTTACGAAAGCTTTTCTCATGGGGTGGATGGAGAGGAGCAGAGGACAAGAGAAACCAAAACAAAAACCAAACCAAATTTCCAGTTGTATTTATATATATATATTTTTTAATCATAGAAGAAGATTAGTTAAGAGGTGGTTTAATTTATGCAAAAGGCAAGCTGTTAACATGGAACACTTTGGTTTTAAATGCTGCTGCCATTATTGTATGTTTGCATTGTATAATAGAATAGTAGCTGTTGTTTGCTGCTACTGTACAATGATAGAGATTAGAGAGAGGACATCGCTGTGTTTTGACCATGGCTCATGACAGTGTCTATTTATTAGTATCGTTTTAATTAATGGAAGTTAATTGGGAATTAAAGGCCTCTGTCAGACAGGCAGTGCTGCTTGTTTCGTTGAGTTTAATAGCACTATTTCAAAGTCTCGTTGAATGCATGTAACTTTAGTAGTACTCATCGGATCAATTAATTGACTCCATGCAATTAAATGTAATCCAATGAAATCTAATATCCAAGGTTCAATGGTTCTGATAAATTTATTATATTAGTGTGAACTAAAGAAAAAAAAATACTTATATATATATATATATATATATTTATATATGGATAATGTCTACGGTACCGTTAGAACACAGGTTAACACAATAGATATTACTATAAAAAAAACCGGACAATATATTTATTGTCTTATTTTAATAAATACAATGTTAAATGTATTATCTAAATTCTTTTTATAGTAATATTTATTATGTTAACATGTGCTAGGTTAACACCACCCTATATATATATATAAGAAACTTTTCTCCTTAGTGTATACCGATAAATATATATTAGTGTCTTACATGTGAACCATTAGATTCAATTTCTTTGACTTGGTTTGTATGCATTTGTCTGTGCTTATCCATAATCTATATCCCACATATAATGCACTAATATATATTTATCGGTACACACTGAGAAGAAAAGTTTTATATATATATATATATGGCTTCTCTCACCTACAAACCATCGGTATAAAATTATATACAAACCCAATTTTCATTATTTGGATCAAAATCAAACTTATAATATATATATATATATATATATATATATATGGTTGCCGGATCTTGCCGAGATTAAACAATATATGTGAAGCCCGAATATTTACTCCCACAATGAAACAATGAATGATCGGTGATTGTAAATTTGTAATCTTTTGTATTAACATGTCGTTTTTATAGAATTAGAGCATTTTCAATGGTATCATCAAAAGTAGGAGAGTAATCAAAATTTGATTGTTTATCTAAAAAACACTGTCCAATAGAGTCACTAAAATTTAGCAATAGCAGTTATCAATAATCAAATTGCCTCTCCAATAATCAAATTTGAAGATTGATTTTCAATCATCAAATACAAACTTAACCCAAAATAAATACTGTTGTAATTTTATTTCTCTCTCTCTCACTTGTGGTTTTTTTTCTTTTTTTTTCTCTCTGATCACCTATGTATCTCATCGTTGTTTCGACCTGAAAAATTTCAATCATGCAAAATTCATCTTTTTATTACGAATGGATCAATACTCATATCATATACCTTCTATTGTCTTTTATAATGTTTTTTTATTTTTTATTTTTTTTACCATTAAAATAAAAATGAACGGAAACAGTAAATGTGGCGGGATTAGATTTTTGATTTAGATAAAGTGTACCATTGTGGACTACACAATCATCAAATTTAGCAATCTCTAAAAACAATATTCAAATGTTAAGGTGACAACTTTTGATGATCCAAATTTACTTATACCATCGGAGATGCTCGTAGTGATAATGTGACGTGAAAACATTTGAATTTGTTCTACTACAACGCATTTATATATTTGAAGCCAACGTGGATGATACTAGGCCCTGTGATGGTCATCATACAGAACTCACCCACGCCAAGGATCAAATCTGTTGGGCCTGCCCCACTTCTACATGATCCCGATTTCTTAGGATCATATTTATTTTTTCCTTTACTCCACTTATCGCGGAGTCTCGTCAAAGAGAGAAAAGAAAATATAATTCCTGATTATTATTTTTATTAAAAACAGTTGGAAATAATGTCATATGCTAAAAACTCATTTTCATCACTCAACGTGGCACGTGGTATGATTTTATTGGTTAGGATGCATTAATTGCACCGGATGAATTAAAGTTTTTCTTTCTCCTAATCTCCGACCATAACTTGATAAGCTTCTCCTCCATTCAATGCTTTTACTCTAATAACAATCTAAATTACAAGTAATTAACAGTAAGAAATACTATATATGTAATAGGCCACAAATGAGCTCTCACTTTCAGGGACACGTCATCAGTGTAAGTAAGTGCATGCATGTCATGATATGATTTGTAGGACATTTAGCTAGAAATGCAATTACCACCAATCATTATACATATCATCGAAGACCAAGGACAACATTATTATTATTATAATTATTGATTCTTATTTGCACTTGAAACCAGATTAGTTTGTGTAATTGTGTCTAAAAATGTTGTGTCGAACTATCATTAGTTTGTCTCTAACTTAATAATAGTATTAACTTTTGAAAAAACAAAACTCCCTCACATTCTAGATCACTTGAAACTAATAAGTCAATCACTTAAATAAACATACAAACACATGTTTTGAGCCTGAATTTTCAAAATAACATAGGTTTTAATATAGTTCAAGATATTAACATATAAGTCAAAATCTTGGTTAATTATTACCTATTCAGGAACATCGTTAATTAGCTGGACATGTATATTTTGAGCATGTTATATTCAGCTTGACTTGTTATATTTTGAGCATGTTAATTATATTCATTCTCTCACAAGTCTCGATACTTATCACTACAAAGACCAAAACCCCGTTCGAGCATTGGTAGAGGTGTCCACGGTTTGGTTAAACTAGAGGTTAAAAACCGAAACCGAAATTGGAAAACCGAAACCGAAATTGAAAAACCGAAACCGAAACCGGTGGTTACAAAACCGGTTGAAGCCAGTTCGGTTTCGGTTTAGCTTTTAGAAAAACCGTCCAAAACCGACGGTTAAAACCGCCGATTTACATATATAAAAAAACCGTCAAAAACCGTGAAAACCCGCCAAACCGCCGGTTAAAAAACGAATCAAAACCAAAAAATTTCGGTTCAGTTTCGGTTCACCCTCTCAACGAAACCGGAACCGTCAATTTCGAACCGAAACCAACCCGAACCGAAACCGTGGACGGATCTAAGCATTGATAGTATTTGTATATAAAATCTTATAAAATGTGAGTTATTTCTTTGGACTATATTTATAGCATTCGATTTCATCAAATCCGGATAATATCCTAACTTCGGGTGTGTCGGGTTTCAAAATAAAAATATTACTATAAATGGGGTTGGAAATAGTGTCAAGTATCTGGTTTATCCACTTACAAATCCTTTATGTCAAATCTCTCTCTCTCAATAATAATTACAAATAGGGCCTAAGTCTATATGTGATCTAGAATAGAATAATATATCATATATATAGATCAGTAGAGAGTAGTAGTAGTCTAAAAATGCAATAAATTACCATCATCATAATGCATATATGTCTATCAGTCTATGTAGATCGTAGAAGCAAGAAAAAACATCTATCATTTATGCGCCGTCACCAAAGCTTTTGGAAACCGTTGAAGACATATATACTTGCTATTTTTCATAGCTTTAGACTCTAGCTAGATAGCCATGTGTAATTACTAATTAGTAAGCAGCAGAGAAAAATTTATTACAATTCTCAGAACAAGCATCATGGCCATTGCCTGTTTTTCAACTGATCGATTATTATCTGGTCTGTCCTCGTTAATATTTCAATCGCTCACAATTTTGATTTTTCTTTTTCATTATCACCGTTTTTATACTGGTCAACAGATTCCGTATATTTATGTATAAAATTTGAATAACGAGATATAAGGTTGGTCTGGTGGCTGATAAACCCTTTATACCTACACCATAAAGTTGTAGATTTAAGTTATTTTTCTTATGGAAACACATTCTTCATAACTATCAGATTTTTTTCTTCCATCTATAAAAACCCACCTTCTTCATCAATCCCACTCCACCAATGGATCCACACAAAAGAAAATGGAGCGGATCTGCTCCATTGATGGACCAGGTCGATCAATCTACTCATTCATTGATGGCCATTGCCTGCTTTTCAACTTATCGATTATTATTTGGTCTGTACTCATTAGGTGTGGGCATTAAGTTCGGAACGAAACCAAACTGAACCAAAAAATTCGGTTCGGTTCGTATAATTAATTCGGTTTAAACCAGTTTAAAAATTGAAAACTGAAAAAGTTTTCGGTTCAAGCCGGTTTTAACCGATTAAATCCCCTATAAAACTATATATAAAAAAAACCCTAACATTTCTAGTGTTCTTTCTCTTACACAACCACGCAACATCTCAGTTCTATTTATCTTTGGGAAAGTATTATTATGTATTGTATGATTATTAACTGATTTTGAACTTTTATTTACGAGTTTGGATTTTGGAATGTATTAATATGTTTTTTTATATTTTAGAATGGATTTGTTATTAACTTATTATTATGTATTAACATGTTGTGGAATGTATTAATATATTTTTTATATTATGTAATATGTTGTTATGGCTTTGGGATATTCAAATGTCCAAATTAGGCTCATTAAACTATTTATTAATTTTAAAACAAATTAAAAAGACCCATTAAGTTATCCGGCCCATTAGGCCCAAAACCAAATTGAACCGAATTGAACCGAACCGATTAAAATCAATTCAGTTCAGTTCAGTTCGGTTCTCATTTCTTATTCGGTTTAAACCGGTTTAATTTAAGATGAACCGAACCGTGGCCACCCCTGGTCCTCATTAATATTTCAATCGCTCACAATTTTGATTTTTCTTTTTTATTATCACCATTTTATACTGGTCAACAGATCCCGTACGTTTATGTATAAAGTTTGAATAACGAGATGTAAGGTTAGTTTGGTGGCTGATAAACCCCTCATACCTACAACACAAAGTTATAGATTTAAGATATTTCACTTCTAAAAAATCCTAAATTAATGTAATACTTTATATATATATATATATATATATTTGTAAGTCGTAATCGCGTTAACAAGCTAGTATATATCGAAAAACTTAGCAAAAAATATAATAAATAGTGACTACCTATTTATACACTTAAAATTTTCAAAACTATTTAAACCTGTATAGTTAGTGGCAATGTAGACATATAGTTGGTCACAAATCACAATCTAAATGGAAAAACACATGAAACTCAATGGCTCCTAAAGTTAGTAGAGTATAAAGATTACATTTGACAAGACTAACAACAGCATCATGATGTGATGTTCTATATATATCATGATCATCCAGCAACCATTCACTCCTCAAATGCCGCCTCTGTTTAACATGTACTGCGGCCCATTAGTCACGTGAAAACAAAACTATCAAAGAAAAAAGAAAAAAAAAAAGAGAAGATTGAGAATTTGAGATTAGGACCACCTCCAACATTTTGTTTTGGGAGAAATTTGGGTGCATGCGTCCGGTTTAAAATGACTCTATGCGGCCGGATTACAGCGGGAGGTATATGATACATCCGGCGGCATACAAGATTTAGCATCTGTGGACGCAGACCTACTTAAGTTTTTTTATTTTTTCCCTTGTTACATTTGAAAAAGGATTTCTAAGCAGAATATTGTATTAGTACATTTACTTTAGCAATAAAAGACTGATCAAAATTAATGGGACAAGCGAACATCAAGTTTTATTGTGTGGTTATAAACAAACAACACATGTGTTTGAAAAATGAGAACAGAAATCTCGTATGAAACAAAACGGTAAAAGCTTGTTTAATTTTGATTTTCAATATGAATATAAACGTAAAAGTGTGGTCTATCAAAAAAATATATATATATATATAACAAATGTATTTGAGACGTATCAAACACGATAATTGAGCCCCTAACAACAACAGTATGATGATAAGCTTAAGAACAGTATTGTGATAAACTTTTGATAAGCTCGAATGAGAAGCTATACGTTCCAATCTAACCCTTCAACATTATATGTTTTCTGGTCCCACTTCAGTCCTGTAGGCCACCCTCATTTATGCATGCAGCATCCATACAAATTTTAACCATCAATATCAAATCAAATGCGGTACTTATTCTAAAATGCATTTAATTACACCAAATTGTTTTATTTCTGATATATCAATGTAAGATTGTAAGATAACGATTTTCTCTTCGAGATATGGTTGTAAGATGATGAAAAGAAACTTATGGACAAAAACCTTTAATCAGTCCATAACAATAGAGTTCTCTCTAGTCAAATTAATTTTAAATAAGAAAATTCAGAATTATGACAGGATATTAATGTACTCTTACAAGTAATTTTTTCTTGGTGTGATTATGTATTTTTAAGTATTACAGTCTAGTCGGCGGCCCACCGCATCGATTAGGCGGTAAACCGCTTAGTCGGTCTAGTTGGTCACAAGTAAAATGATTAGTCGCTGCTGATTGCCTAGATTGATTTTTTGGAATTTGATTGAGTTTGTTAAATTTTGTTTAGTTGTTTATGTATTTTGGTTCTCAATATTAAGATTTTTGGAATTTGATTTTCAATTTAAGGTGCAATATATGAAATAGTATGAATATTTATTCAATTGCAATCAAAAATATATATTAACAAAATTCTGACCGGCCACCGATCAACTTCCGGCCAGCCGCCTAGCCCACGACTAGGCAGGCCAGGTGTTAGCGGGGGGTCGCCTCCCGACTAGCGCCTAAGACTTTCTACAACACCGGTATTTTTACAAAACCAATATATTTAGAGGATTATTTGTAAATTTGTAGCCATTGGAACTCAGAAGAGGAGTATTAGATGCTATAAGATCAAAAGCCCCTAGATGAAAAAAGATTTTGTTATTGTCTCGTTAAGAGACCAGTACTTGTCGGTAGTCAATAGTTTAGAATTGCTTATCTATTAAATTTCGTGACATTAATTCACGAAATCTGTACAATTTCAGTAAGTGTTATTAGATAAAAACAAAAAAATACAATAACAGAATAATGAAAATCTTGATTTTTTTAAGCATACACCAAGTACGAATGTGTGTACTGAAGTCTAATGACTCTAATAGATAGGATTCAACGGTCACCTAACATGCTGGATAACAAATGGTGTCCGTTCAATCGAAATGTAATGTTTCGGATTCAATTCCCAGTACACAAATTAGATGAGACGGAAAAATTATGCAAGATTGAAAATGTGAGACATACATGCATGAAGACCCTACTCATATAATATGAGTGGACCTCTTGGAAACTATATATAGATTTCAAAAGATCTGGAAATCAGCGGCGATGAGTTGTCCATTGTATCCGTTCTGATTTTTGAATCTGGACAGAAACCCCCCCACACACACACATACTAGCCGACGAAATTTCAATGCAAACAAAGTGTACGGCTATCATCGCATCATAAAAATCTATGTATATATTTTTCCGTATTAATTGCTGTACTGTAGCTTTCTTGCTCTTCTATATCTGCTTTCCCTCTCCAATCAATCTTTGTGTACAGTGACTCTCTGACGTTGATTTAATTGCATGGAAGCTAAATGCATGCATGCATGCGCGTGAACTTCACATCTCACTGGAATCTTTGTAGCTTCTCTGAATGAAATAATTTATAGATCTTCTTAATCAATGAAAAAGAGACTTGTTGAGTTGTTGGCAAAAGAAAGTACAGACAGGCTTGAATGCTAGTTTCTAGTTAGTTCAATGTAATTGTCTAATTGATCAGTTGATAATGTTGAATATTTTTAAAGTATGCACGTGGCAAAATTCTTAGGGAAAAACTTACGTGGGATGGTCTCTTCCTCCATGAGGTGAGAATGTCCAATAAAAATGAGATATATATACAAACCGATCATTTATATCTCATTTATATTGGAGGGTCTAACTGCTATGTGGTGAGACCATCTCACGTAAGTTTTTCTCAAATTCTTGTTAGTTACCGAAGTAATGATAGGGAAATTACCAGTAAAAGAGGAATAAATTTGTTCAATATAAATATTCGTTCTATATATATGCATGGTGAAATCAATTTCCTCAAATACGAAAATCTTTATTATATATACATATTGCTGCAGGAGTGGAACCAGCATTTTTTATTTGGAAGAACTGTATTATTAAAATAAAATATTTAAAAAAAAATGAATTTAAGAAAATATATATATATATATATATATATATATGATTTTACGGAACAAAAATCAATTTTTTTTTGGAGTCAATAGTGGGCTCCCTTGGCTTTTATGAGTTGTCACTGGCTGTACTGTTTACAATACAACAAATAAGATCTCAATTTGTTATATCATTTATTGAGATAGTAATTATTTGACTTGAGAGTCCTATTCGCCTATTCCTCGAAAATTATTTTGGTGAAACCCTATGATATTAGAAATATTTTCAAAGTATAAGCTTGCAATCTCAGAGAGATGATCATCATTTTTTGATCAACAATAAATTATTCAAGTCTGCAGGTTTCATTTCAAGGATTAATTCTTGTAAAATCTTGTTATTTGCTGCAAAAATTTGCATTAGTCTTTTGAAATATAACACCGTATTGTTAAGTGATTGCTGTCGTGGACTAAAGTCGAAATCTATCACTACATGTGTAGGTAACTATTAATTCATAGACTTAAACTTTATTAGATCATATTTAACATTCGTTTGCTAATTTTATCTTTCCAAATGTTTGGACATCAAAGCTTTATAAGACCTAAGATATCTTGTCTGATGAAGATTCTTTGTTATGCTTTATTTATTTTTAAATTCTGTAGAACACTGAAACGAAACAACTCATGCATTATTAGAATCATATATGCATCTCGCAATTTGAATATATAAAATATTAATTAAAGTCCCTACTTTCATTGAATATAGAGAGCATCTACAATTGAAATTTGAAACACTCAATAGAGAGAACCTTCATAGCTACTTCATTATTATAAATAAGCAATAAATACCACCGACTTATCCAATCCAAAATTCAAAAAGCTTTGAAGCTTTTCATTAACTCTTTCTCACAATATGGATCATTCCATATTCATACAAATTTTTTTAATGAATTAATTTCAACAACGATAATAACAAATATATAATTTAATTTTAATATTTACGAAATCAGAACCCATATATATATAAAAAACAAAAAGAAAAAACCAAAATGAAAAAAAAAATGTACACTTTTCTGCAGATATATTACAGGCTCAAAAGGCAATAGCAGCAAGCAGCCAAATTATCAAGCAGAAGCAGCAGCAAAAAAGCCAACACAGGCTTTCCATTTTGTTTGATATTTTAGAACCCAAGTACGAAAACAGAAATCGACAAAGTACTTGAACGAAAATGTAAATAAAAATATTACAGAGTTATGACGAAATGGAACGAAACCCTAAAAAAAAAAAGTTACAAATTCCAAGACTAGCTATAATGAAGCCAAAATAAAACGAGTGTTTACAAAATAGCTTCACATGATCGATCTAGTAGTTATTGTAGTTATATAGCTTTAATTTACCACCTCACGTCACATACACGTATGTTTTTCACTACTTTTAAATTAACCTATCATCAAGTCAATGAAAAAAGATACCCACAACTTCTAATCAGACACAGAGAAAAAGACACACACAAACATGACAAATTGACAAATTAGAACAGTAAGTATTTCAAATCTCATTACTGACCACCAAACTCTTGTTCATTGAATTCTTGCAATGTGCAATTGCACCTTGAATCGCGCTCTGCAATTCCTCCATTGATGACGTGTCTGATGAGTACGATCTGCCGTTATTAATTAACCCGCTGCTTCGAGACAGCACACCAGAGTGACTCGGTGAGGACCTCATCGAGGATGGACAGCTCGAGACACAGCTTTTCCTTCTTGGGTACCTCAGATTTCCCGAGAAAGAGTGAGAAAATGCACCGTTACTGCTGCCGTGATCTTTATTATTATTATTTCTTGAACCGATACCAGTTTTATTAACAGATGATGACGTCACTTCCGTTACGTCTCTAACGGATCTCTCTGTTTTCATCGTCGTCGTCGTCGTCGTTGTTGCCATTTTTTGCTGTTGTTTTTGAGAGAGTTTCTCGTAAAGTGGCTTCACTTTCTTCATGTATTTTCTTATAACATCTTTAGCAGTAGAGCTCATTTTTTTCATTGAAGAATTACCTGACACACCATTGTTTTTGGTCTCCTTTTTAAACACAGAAGAGAATCTTGACAGTGAAAAGTACTTGTTTTTCTTGATCTGGTTACTGAAATGACCGTTGAGTCTCCTGAACTCGTCGTCTTCGGTGACCGAACTCGGTCTCGACGAGTCACACTCAGCGAGTAACACGAGGTCGCTAGTGAAGGAAGAGTTGGATTCGTTGGATGAGCTTCCGGTTGAGTCACGTGACGCGGTGGTGGTGGTGTCAGAGGATGATGACGTGCTCGATGAAGCAAGGAGGAGTGTACGGACCATGGAGATGCGAGGAGAGAGATGGAGAGGGAGAAGTTGGCCTTTGTAGAAGAGGTCGTCGGCCGGACACAGAGCGGAGGAGGACTTTCGTGGAGAGATTGAGATTGTGAACTCGAAGTCGGAGGAGGAAGATGATGATGAGAAAGAGTGCGACGGAGACGGCGGTAATGTTTGAGATCTTGTCGAATCCTTCTCTCTTCTCCGCCCCATCGACGCCGCTACATTATCAGCAACAAAACCCACTTTTTTTCTAATATTATTATTTTCTTTTCTTTTCTTTTTTCTTTTCTTTTTTAACTCAGAAAAAATGAAACTTCATGAGAGAAAATAATTGGAGAGATGGTGGGTTCTTCTTCTTATAAGGGTTTGTTGTATTGAGACATGAGAATGGCTGGTTTTGGTTTGACTTGACGCGCTTGTGGTGGTGCGTTGATAACACGTGCCGTGTTTTGTTTTTGATGTACGACGTAAGTTATATATTATATACATAGCTAGAAATCACATGGGGGCTTCGAAATGTCTCTTTCTCGTGTTAGTTTTATAAAATATATATATATTTATATCGGTTATTTTCTCCCTTGTAAGTACCGAAATAAATATTGTAAGTACTGAAATAAATATTATCAGTGTATTATATATAGATCATAGATTATCGATAACCATCGATAAATATATACAAACTGAATCAAAGCAATTGAATTTAATGGTTCATATACAACACATTAATAAATATTTATCATACATGTCGAGTTAAAAATTTTCAATATATATAACATAAGATAAGAGTCATGTTTGTGATTACATGCAATTAGGTGTCACGTGCATTAAACGTGAAAGGTGGGGGTTGGATCATGGGTTTCAAAGGTTATCGTTAATTTTATAATAAAAAAATTACTATTAATTTAAAAAAAAATTAAAGGGTTTATACAATTTGGTTCATATCTAATGGAGAAACATCAGTTTTATCAATTTTAATAATTAATATAAATTACGTTGGGTTAGCTAGAGTGTAATTAGCTTAGTCAGTATTGGCTGAGTCAAGATCACTACGGTACAGTCCAATGCATATTAATTTTTATTTTTATTTTTATTTTTACCAAGTTTTAATTAGTTTTTTTTGACCTGTTATACAGCTGTTTAGGTCCCTAAACTAAAGCTGTGGATTTTGGTTGGGATTATCGAAGTTGGAGGGTTTATTTTAGTTTCAAGGACCACAAATTAATTAATTTAAAGCTCTGTTTTTAGGTTTTATGTGATCTAGTATTAGAGTAGAGTAGAGTAGAGTAGAGAAGAGATCGAGCATGCATGAAAATGGGTCTCCTAAAACAATGTATACAGTTAAGCATGTAATGATGTGACTAGCTAGCTACCTCGTTTTCATGCTGCATGCATTATGGATTCTACTTTCTTCTCCAAATCTTATTGATCATCATCATCACGTACATGTATATATTATACTATTGATAAATAGAAATTACACACATAATTGACTATGGGCCCATTTGAAAAAACTTTTACTTTTAGCTTTTGACAGTAGAAGAAGAGAAGTAAAAACCTAAACTTTTCAGTTACCGTTTGGATGGTATATTCCAAAAGAACTTTTGTATTAGGAAGAGTTTTTAAGACTGTTTGGTTGGAACATTTTAAAATCTGTTCTAATTATGAAAGGACCGTTTTACCCTTCCAAATTACTTGCCATTTCCAATTCTCTCTTTCTTACATTTTCTCACCCCCCAAACACGATCCAAATTTCTTCAACCAAATTCCAGCAACAAAACCCAAAAATCAATTCCACAGAAAACCACAAAATCAATTCCACAAACCCAAATAAATTACTTCCAACTCAATTGTAATAATCCAAGTATTCTCATTCAATTAAAAATTTAAAAACACATCAATTTTTGAAAAAAAATATTAAAAAACAAAGTCACAAATCCACATCTAGGGCAAAAGAGATTAGGATCGGATTGCCCCCATCCTCCCTCTCCACCGCCATCGGTTCGCCGCGCACCTCCACGATCGATTTGATCCAAAATCGGACCTCTATCATCTCACTGGAGCCGCTTATGTAGCTGCGGTGTCCACACCAGCCGTGGCTGCTTCAACGCCCTCGCTGACGACAGGTCATCATTCGAGTTCTCCACCGTCCTTATCATAATCGTCGCCGAGCCCGCCTCCTTCGACACACTAGCTGCATCATCGTCCTCCTTGTCTTATATCCCGACCCGTTCTCGTCCCCATCCTCCCTATCCATCGCTATCAGAAAAGTCGCCGCGCACCTCCACGAACCACTTGAACCAAAATCTGACCTCCATCATCTGCCCATCTGCGTCAATCGCACCTCCATCATCACTAGAAGTCTGGAGCCGCTCAATCTGCAAAATAGATTTGGCACAATTGGTTGGGTGTTAAAAAGGGCAAAATTGGAATTATGAAAGTTTCATTAAAAGAATTTTTGGCTTCCCGTTCTTCTTAGAAGAGCTTCCAAGAGAAGCATAGTGATAGCTGCTTCTTGTAGAAGAGCTTTCAAATGGGAAAAGCTCTTCTGTAAAATTATCCAAACACCTCCAAAAGCTGCTTTTAGGTTCCAAAAGAGCTTTTGACCCCTCCAAAAGCTTAGCCAAACAAGCCCTATATAATATGACATACCATAATCATGTTTGTTTGTGTATACTTAATTTTAAATTTTACCAACTATATAATGTTACAAAAAACAATTGTTGTTTTTATTTATCATATACCCAATTTTAATTAATTTCATGCCAACAACTTCCGACTGAAAAGTAAGTTTAAACTTTTGATAATAAATAGAAAAAAAAATTGAAGGGCGTGCTTGGAAATTTCAATTTCATTAACTAAGATACTTAACATGCAAGAAAGAATAACTAACAATTCATCTTCATATATTACAATCTTCTTATTAAGTATAGCTTGCTTCTTGTTCTATGTCTACATTAATCAAACATTTGATCTGTAAAACTAATACAGTGCTTATTAATTAAATTTAATGTAATTGATCAAATTAAAACAATCTGTGGAGTGTGGATGCATGTCAGTCTCGAGGAAATCACATGATCAGAGAGAGCGTTTTATTTCATTTCCCAAAACACGGTTGAATTATTTAACCTTAATTATATGATTATATTCGTGATATTTATAGTGTACGGTGTTGATCGATTTGCGAACTCTAAATGCAATAAGCTTATAAGCCCCACAGTCGATATATTAAATTGCATGCATATATGCTACTGCGATTGCCAATGCCAGCACCAGCGCATGCAAGAAGATTATTATTCTATCAAAGTTTTTTGTTACCTTAAATTCATCAAAGTAAAGTTACCCATAAAACGTTGTCATCGAGAAACGAATTAAAAGCTTACGCTGATATTATAAAGTCATCAGTTTCTAAATTATCAACCTTGGAATTCATCTCCTTTAATTTTATTTGATCAACCTTTTTTTCTATTAGTTCAAAAAAAAAAACAACCTTTTTTTTTCTACTACTTAATTAGTGGTTCATAAATATTACACCGATTTTATCACAATAGTTGATTCGATTCTAAGATCTCATTGAAATAACAAGGACTTATCAGTCGAATTAGTTAATACTTGTGAAAAGTTTAGTTATGAAAGTGTTCAAAAGAGTTCTTTTAATAACGTTAATTTGTACGGTATGGAAAATAATTGGTTTTTATTTTTTTTATTCTATAATATTATTTTGAGTACTATTGTATTTTTCTTTTTAATATACCGCAAACGGTGACTATTTGAACATAGAATATTATTAGATTAAATGAGCGCTTTTACCATCAAATTACATCAGAGATATCGTAAATAAAACTGTTTTGTACGTAGATGAACATATATGGACTAGTTTTTAATTCAACGTAACATGCAGTCACATTGGGCATTGTAAATAAAACCATTTGTAGATGAAAACATATGGACTAGTTTTTAATTCAGATCCACACACACATACATCAAAACCATTTGGTTACAAGTAAAGAAAAATTGGGTTTTGAGTTAAAAGAAATACAAACACTTCAAGAGATCGAATTTTATGAAAAATAATTAAACTTATAAAATAAGCCCTTTTGCGAGAACACTTTTCATGAAGCATGCCCAAATTTAAAAGCCAGGATGGACCAGTACGTAAACATGTCCAAGCAAAGCATGGTGGTGATGAAGATTAGACTTAATATATATATATATATATATATATATATATATATATATATAAACTTTTTCTTCCATACTAAATTCGGTTGTTTTGGTGGTATAGTTCTGGAGAAAATAAGATACTACTGATGGTATAATGTGCGCATGATCTATAAATCAGCCCTAAAGCACTTGGAACAACTAAGCAAACAATCATTAACATACTTCTTTTGTTAAAGAAACAAAATATATGATAATTAAAATATTTAAAACTTAAAGATGCACTTGCATTGCATGCATTTGATCATATTCAGTTGTCAACCAACCCCTTATATATATATATATATATATATATATATATATATATTACTTGTGGGTATGTCCACTCGAATTTGAAACGCTGTTAAGTTAAATAAACGTTATTCAGCACCAAACCACATTGGGCAGTAGTAACCCCTCTTTGTTGCTTAATAGCTCAAAAATGTTATTCTAAAATATTGTTGTAAAATAGAGCAACTGACAGGATATTTATATATTTGCATATACTAGAATAAGTTACAAATTTAAATTAACACAACTCCATCGATAATATATCATGCGTGTTAAAACAATGATTTTGGGATCAATCTGGTTGGATATTGTAGCCAATTTTAACGAATTTTGGTAAAAAGTTGTAAAAATAAAAGAATAAAGAATTATTTGGTGAGCTCCGAGGAAGCTTTCATGGGCATTTGTTATTTAAGAGAAAATGGGCTGAGTTTGTCAAATTGAAACAATGAAACTGGACAGTAGTTAAGTAGCTAGCGGAATCATGATGTTGTTATAATTTAAAAAATGAAAACTCTAATTAACTCTCAAATTGCGAAACATAAAAAGCATTGCTATACAAATACTAGTACTTGGTCTAGACATGTTTTGTTAGAATTTAAATCCAGTATATGCCCCTAAAAAAATAAAATAAAAAACTATAACAAGATTTTTTGGTTGATATTAGCATTTCAACATATAACTATATACGATGGTCCATCTATTTATTTATTAATTAATTGGTTTTGATACTAAGGAATAAGGATCAGTTTTGCTGTAATTTAATTCATGTTTTGGAAAACGTTGTCGATATTTTTTAAGAAAGTGTTTTGATAAATTTATGTTAACTGCTTAAAGAGTCAAAGGTATGGACTTGACTTTAAAATTTGGAATCACCTTAGTTTATGTTTAAGCCCACTAGTGAGGTGGACTTGACTTCAAATTTTGATCGTCTAATGGAAATAAACAAGTTGGACTTGGCTGCTATGATTTTGGGTCTATCAATTTTTATCTTGTAAGGATTGGGCTTAATGAAAATTGCATACATTAAATGAATGGTGGCTCTGTATAAGTTGTTCACTTCAATATTCAAAATCTAGATAAAACATTGAAAATGTTTCTTATGTAGTTTTGTATAGATATGACGCTGGTTCCGGTTTCGGTTTCGGTTTCGGTTTGCTTTCGGTTCTGAACCGACGGTTTCGATTTTGGGGAAAGAGGAATCTGAACCTGCCTTAGAAGATTCCATTTCCGGTAGCTCAGTTCTCAATTTTTTTTAAACCCACTTAGACTCACTCAGTGTCTCCCTCTCACAAATAAACACAACACATATCTTCATCTCTCTCTCTCAACCTAGATCTTTATCACTCTCTCTCCTAAATCAACCCGGATTTTCCGGTGGTTGGATCGATCATCATCGTCTTCTTTCTTCTTCTTCAGTTCTTCGTCTTCAGTCTTCTAGCTTGTCTAGATCGAGAGAGTGAGATGAGATTGAGGGTGGTGTTGTGGTGGTCGTCGGTCGGTGTGATTTAGTTTAGGTGGTGGTGGATTTTGGATTTTGGATTTGTGGTGGTGGGTCATAGGTGCTTGAGCTTGACTGGTTTGGATTGGAGAGAGAGATCTAGTATTCTAGTTTGGATTTTGGAAGAGAGAGAGAGGCAGAACCTGAAGAGAGAAATCTAGTTCTGGTTCCATGAATTTTTTTTTAAAAAAAAAATTGTTGGAACCGCATGTTCGAACCAGGTGGTTCCTCAAAAATTGGAACCAAAATTGAAATCGAAACCACCGTATTACTGGTTGCTGGTTCAGTTTCGGTTCCGATTTTTTCTGTTTGGTTCGTCAGTTCTAACCGAATCGGCGCCATATCTAGTTTTGTAATGATGATGCTCTAATAATGACATTCAATTCCAATCACCAAGGTTTAAGTTTGAAGAAAAAATATGCATGGAAAGAGAATGATAAACCATACTGCCAAGCCACGGTGGACATCTATAACATAGGTTTGAGTCTCACATTTGTTTATTAAACTTAAAACTACAAGGAATACCCCTCATCTATAGTAGGAATTGCATGTTCCGAATTGGGCTTATAGCGGTTGATCTCACCAAATCCCGACAGACCTCTGATTCGATTGTGTCACATTAAAAAAAGAAAGGAAATAATCATTTCCCCCGGTAGTTTGCCCTATTCTCCACTTTCTCCTCTCTAGTTTCAACATTTGCTAGATTTATCTCTATCCCCCCCCCCCCCCCCCCCCCCCCCCCCCCCCCCCCCCCCCCCCCCCCCCTCCCGATCGACATTGTTCTGTTAAAAGACAGAATTCTGACACTTTGTATATGGTAAAAGGCTGTTTTACCTTTGATTAAATGAGGGATATTGTTAAAATACAATTATACCCTAAAGAGTTTATTGTTGACAAACAAAAGGTAATATTTAAACTAATATGAACCCCTTCAATTGTTAGGACTATGCTCAATAGTAAGAGTGTAATAATGTATTTGATAATCTTTTCATATTAATAAAGTGATTTCTAGTTTAATTAATCTTATAGCATTTATAGTTTAATTATTATAATTATCAAAAGTAAATAATCATAAGGTCAAAAGACTATGAGAAAAGAAGAATTGTTCGTATATCTGGATATGTATGAGGTAGATACAATTCTTAAGTTAGTCTTGAATAATATTCATAACTTAAGATAAAGGTTGAGCGCATTTATCTTGTTAAAGTTATAGATTCTTTTGCTAGCATTTGAGGGGGATCAAATGTGTTATGGTGAGTCTAAAAACATCAAAGTGTGGTGTCTTTGGGCAAAAGAATCTAGTGCACTGGGTGCATTGAATATGATCATAGTGAAATACTTTATCAAGAACCGTTAATGGATAAAAGTTTTCACTTGAAGACAATCGGAGAGTCTATCTCAATCCTGAGAAAAATGATAGACCTATAATTGCAAGTGTTATCATTTGAGCTATCAATAAGTACGATTATATAGCATAGTCTATCCTCGATAGTTTGGTGGTATTCATTTGTTAATCGATAGATGACTTCATTTATAGATATGGACATTGTGGCTTCATTTATTAAATGAGAGTATAATATGATCATATGGATGTTTAGAGGTATTGGATATTAAATCTCTTAGAGTCATATTATTGTTGGTAATATGATAAGTATCAAACACTATATTTGATAAGTAGAAAAATAAGATGAATTTATTTATCTAGTCAAATTAGGAAGTATTTGATTTCTATTAGGAAGTTTTTGATTTAGTCACAATTTAATTATATTCAATAATTGGTTATTGAATAAGTACACTATTTGAGTTGGATTAGGAGTCTTGGTATGGAAAAGAAATATTTTTTGAAAAATGATTCTTTGTCACCAAGTAAAATCCACATAGAGATAGGATTCTTGACTACCAAGTAAATCCTTTTTAGGAAATGATTTGTATACCTATATATACACCAAAATTTCAGCCAAGCATATAATAGGGGTCAAAAAATAAATAGCACTTTTTGGAGGTGGTATTTCAACAATGTCACTGCTTTAATAACTTATGTTTAAAATGCACCTATTATGGTGAACGGACAAAAATACCCTCAATTGTTGTTCCACATCAGCTTTCTTTCATTCAGTTTACAGTGACAAAGTTGTGAAGTAGAGAGAGAAAGTCCGGTTGAAACTCAGGCAATCACTTTAACGGTGACGGAGTGGCGCTATGCAGACCCATTCGGGGGTCGAGCTCGGATAAAAAAGCTCGGAGCTTTCATGAAAAAGCTCGGAGCTTTCATGAAAAAGCTCGGAGCTTTCATGAAAAAGCTCGGAAAAAGCTCGGAGCCTTATGCAAAAAGCTCGGGCAGATCAATTCATGAAAAATCTCGGGCAGTTCATGAAAAAGCTCGGATGAAAAAGCTCGGAGCTTTTATGAAAAAGCTCGGAAAAAGCTATTTTACAAAGTCCCGAGCTTTTTTACAAAGTCCCGAGCTATTTTACAAAAGTCCCGAGCTTTTTTACAAAAGTCCCGAGCGTTTTTACAAAGTCCCGAGCTTGTTTTCTAAAGGCTCGAGCTATTTTACAAAAGTCCCGAGCTTTTTTACAAAGTCCCGAGCTTGTTTTTTAAAGGCTCGAGCTATTTTACAAAGTTTCGAGCTTTTTTCAAGTCTCCGAGCTTGTTTTCTAAAGGCTCGAGCCTTTTGTCCAAAGGCTCGAGCTTTTTGAAACAGGCTCCGAGCTTTTTGAAACAGTGTCCGAGCTTTTTCAAACAGGCTCCGAGCACTTTCAAAGGCTCCGAGCTTTTTCAAACAGGCTCCGAGCTTTTTATTAACAGCATCTGAGATTCAAATTTCACAGATTCAATATTGACAAAACCAGTTTCATGTTTACAAAAGGAATGTTTTTTAAAAATGAAGGATACAAAACAGTATTTCAGACAAACATATTACCTTGTTGTGCTTACTGAAGAACGTTGAGTAGTTTTGAAATTTATTGTAGAGAGAGAAAGAGAGGAGTTCCTGCCTTCAGTGTTTCAAGTGTGGAGATGGAAGTACAGAGACAATTAAAAATTGATTATTTAAGGGTAATTTTGGTAGTTCACCAAAATAGGTGCCTTTTAAACATAAGTTATTAAACCGGTGACGTTGGTGCAACAGCGAGACAAAAAAGTGACATTTCTCACCATTTCCCCCATATAATATTTGGTTGAAAATTTCGGCCAAGCTAGAGAATTTTGAGAGAAAAAAAATAAGTTTTTTTTTTTTGCTCTAGAAAAAATTCGGCCAACTCATAGATATTGTGTATTGAATTCGGCCAGAGATAAGAGAAAGGCGGAACGTTTTTGTTTTCAATAGTACACTAGTATCCTTTACATCAAAAAGATATTGTGTATAAAATCGAATCGGGTTCACACGAGTTTCAATCAAATAGATTGATAATTCACAAGTGACCGGACGTTCTTGGGGTTTTCTCTTAGAAGATTATTGTGACTAACAAAGAAGAAGATTTTGTTTGTTTCATCCTCAGGTATACAATTAAAGAAAGGGAGCCCACACTCCTGGGTGATTCACGTTCGTGATTGGATTGGAAGATCTTGCGGATCCAATTCGACGCTAGTTCAATCGTCACGAGAAAAATGTACGATACTTTTAATTATATGTCAATTAATCTAGGGTTAATGTTCTTTCTTTTAAAGTAATTTTTTTAAATATATCACCCAATTTTTTGCTTCCGCAGCGTGTTATTCCCTACATCAATAACAGATTTTACTCCATTACTTACACAGCCTGAAATCCACCCAAAACACATCCCGACATCCACTCAGAAACATTTCAACCCACTTCAAATTCACCGTGCACAAGAAAACAAAGTTTAGTATATTGCATTTTTCAAAGGAAAAAAAAGTTCAATATACTACATATTTCAAAGAAAAAAAGTCTGATATACTGCATATTTCAAAGAAAAAAAAGTTTGATATACTGCATGTTTCAACAACAACAAAAACCCAACACATTCTATATTCCAACAACAAAATATCCATCACAATCCATATTCTCAAGCAAAATCAATCCATAAATTAAACATGTTAAACATGTCTGTTAATGAAATCCACTTCTGTTTAGCAGAAGAATGACACATGTTCTATCATCATGCTAGCAATAGACTACAGTTCAAAAACCCATAAATTAGCATTTTTCATACTACAATATTAAATTAAGCCAAAAACAACAAAAAGTGTTTGAAATTCAAACCAAGCTACATGCTAACTTATCAGACTAAATAGGTTGCGACTTTTGATTCGGGTTGGGTTTGGCTTGGATGTTGGGTCTGACTTGGAGGCTAGGGAGATGAGTAACTGCCTTGAGATTGGGTCTTCCTTTGAAGTTGTGCACATCACTGTACAAAGAACCAAAAACATATACAAATGTCCATAATATAGAAACATCCAAGAATTTTATTATAAAAAAAACTCTTAAAACTACATTTGAATTTAACAGGACTTTCTTGTTAGATTGGTTGGATTTTGAGCCCGATATTTTGTTATGCCCAGCTTGCTTACAAGTAAGGGTGGCAATATAGGTCACGACACGGCGGGTCGACATGATACGAACATGATTACTACGGGTTTGAGTTGAGGCTAAACAAGTCGTGTCAATAAACGGGTCAACCATTTAACCCGTGTCGTGTTCGGGTTACGCTTAGCGGGTCACGGGTTGACACGATTAGTAATGACAAATATGTAAATTTAATGTTAAGGGGCATTCATGTAATTTTACGTATACTATATAAACTGAATATGTGAAACCCTGAACCTAATTTCTAAATATAATTCTACCCACAACAGCCTCATCGCTCTGCTCTCTTCAATACTCATATGCTTCATCACTTTTACTCTTACACTCACTACTATCTCTCTCGCACCGCCCGGAAGCATCACCGGAGCCCCGAGCTCTTGCTCTCGTCGTCGCCATCTATCACCGGTGAGACTTTGAGTCTCTCGCGTCCTCATCATAGATTCGACATACGTTAGCCAAATCTCTAGAACCTGTGCATATTGAGTTTTATTCTCCTATTAGATTTAGTCGATCGCTTGCTTCTCCGCTGATTTCGTTGATCTTTTTTCTTCTTCTTTTATTATTTGTATTTGTATTTTTTTCAATATCTACTCTTGATTTTACTAGAGCTTCAACAACAGTCCATAAACAATTATTAAATTAATTATTGTTGAACTTGTTCTTTACTGGGTTCATTAAGTTTCTGGATATTAGTTAGTTTATTGATTTTTGTTGAAATTCATTGTATAGTATTTATCTAATTGCTTTTGATTTTTGAAATGTTTGAGAAACCAAATTGCAAAAACTCACAGTATTTTTCTGGAAATGATTTTGCTTTTAACTGATTTGGAATGGTAGAAATCATAGTTGAGAGGAACCAACTATGAATTATCATTATTGTCAAAAAAAAAATCATGAATTAGCATTGATTAAGTGATTAACAAGTTAAATGGGTCATGTATATGGGATCATTTGACACGACCTGCCAAACCCATTTTAAATGGGTTATTCGTGTCGTGTTCGTGTTAACCCATAATTAATCGTAGTCGTGTTTGGGTTGAGGGGGTTTGACCCGTATAATAATCATGTCGTGTTCAGGTTGACCCACAATTAACTGTGTCGTGTTCGAGGTTGACCCTAACACGACCCGCCAACCCGAATTGACACCCTTACTTACAAGCTTGTCACTGCCAGACCTTGTCTCTCTAGGTTTCTCACCCGATTCCCTTTTCCTTTGAAACTTTGGCCTACCAGGTTGTCTTATAATAGGTGGTGGAATAACATAAGCTGCAGCAACTTGAAGCCACCAGGATTGGTCTGGAATATTATGAATCATGTTGCTGTAGGTATTGAGAAATGCTATCTTTGTCAAGCTTGGGTGAATGTAATCACTTATTTTGTCCCTAACCCCAACCATACCAGAAAACTGGCTTATGCCTGCCATTGCGTGACTGCATGACACCCCATTAATCCGCCATGCACCACAATCACAAGTGAATCAGCCTAACTTGACAACATATGTCCTGCTGTACTCGAAGAGCTCATACTCCTCATCTCCTACATTTATCAATTTAAGGATTCTAATTTCTTGACTTACCTTCAAAACCTTAGAGATAACATTTGGTGATATTTCTATTTTCCATCTACCACACTCCTCTTTCCTTTCTTGAAACCTCCTTATTACCATTCTCCTTATGAATTCAACCAAATTCAAATATGTCTTAGCCCTATGATCCCCCAACATGCTATTAAAGGACTTTGTCATGTTATTAGTGACATGATCACACTTTATGGATGGGTCAAAAGCATGCCTAGACCAATGTTTAGTTTTTATTTTGTTTAACCAAAGTCTGGCATCCATACTCACATCTCTTATGTTTGCCATGATACTATCAAATTCATCCACATCATATGCTTTGCTAGTTTTCCAAAACAATTTTTTAAGTTCTTTGCCCGATTGTTGTACCATTAAATGGCATAGATATGTCTTGCATAATACCTGCGTGAATCAAGAATTTCAACTTTAATGTTGTGTAAAAAAAAAACTATTAAAAAATACATTCTTCCAAAAATAAAATTTAGATAGTACATTCTTAAAAAAAAAACTATTAAACAGTACATTATTTACAAAAAAAAAGAGTTATTACAATGTACATTTAAAAACAAATTGAATTAAAAAGTACAAGCATAATTTAGACTTAATACCTGGTAGTAGCATTTGGCCAATGAATCTTCAAAGCTCCTAACACCCCATTTTGTCTATCACTCATGAAACATATTATGTTGTTTGTTGAATACTTCAAAAAAGAGCTTCAGATTTTTCAAAAATCAACACCAACTGAGAAGTGTTTCACCTTCACATATGCAAAATGCTAATGGATACAAACCATTATTTGCATCCAAAGCAATAGCACTCAACAACACTCCTCTATATGGCCCCTTCAAGTGGCAACCATCAAGGCCAATGAAATGCACGCAACCTCCAAGGAAACCAACCCTTTATGCTTCCAAAGATTTGATAAATCGTTGAAATGTGGGTTCATGTTATTGTAGTCTAATGTGTACCGCTGACCCCAGATTACAAACATTCACCATGTACGCATATCTCGTCAACAACCCAAAACATTATGCATGCTCTCTCCCTAACCCATTAAGGGATGCAACAAATCCCAATCAGTTTTTTCTTCTCTTAATCTTTGAGTTGTAGTGATTGATGAACAAAATAAATTGCTTCAACAGTTCAAAATCTAGTCATGAATTGTTTGTTTGCAATATTAGGTATTTGTAGGTTTTTTTTTTCCGGTGCGAAAGCGGATGAAGAGTTGGAAAGTACGAAAGGAAAATAAGAAGAAAATGGTTGGCATCGTTGGAATGTGAAAGGGCCACCAAAAGATGCCATAATTTGTTTATTGCAACTTAAGAACAGATGACATGGATTCATCTAAACCTACCATTTATTTCTCAATTGTTTTATTTCACAATATTACTTAATTTAATATCCTAGTTTACTCTTATGCCCTTCAGATATGATGCACATTCCCAAACAACATGTTATTTTACTATCTTGTCCTTCATTATTAACGGCAATTGTTTCTTTTAAAGAAAAAAGTGACGGCAAGGCGAAGAATGGAGATAAATAGATTTTATAGGGGGAATCTAGCTATTGTTGAAACTAGAGGGGGGAGACTGGAGAATACTGCAAACTATAGGGGAGAGAATGATTATTTCCCAAAAAAAATGTGGGGTTTCTTTAAAAGGCTAATGGGGGGGGGGGGGGGCTAACGGTATAGCCCTTAGCCAGTCTGAAATATGAACCAATTCGGGTCCATTAAAATACGGGTCAATATATTTCAAGCCCATTAATAATCGAAATCTTTAACCGTACATCAAAAACCCTACACTTTAAACGTTATATATTTATTTTCTTTCTTTCACGATCTTCTTCCTCTAGGTTTATAAGTCGTCAAAAACTCGGGAGAAAACCCTAAAACAGCAGCTAGCCGTATCACAGAGACATCATCAACAATGGCAGCAACATTGGCTCCTCCTTCTGCCAAGTCAGTGCAGTGCTTCGGCCGCAAGAAGACTGCCGTAGCCGTCACCCACTGCAAGGAAGGCAAAGGTTTGATCAAGATCAACGGTTGTCCCATCGAGCTTGTCGAGCCTGAAATCCTCCGTTTTAAGGCTTACGAGCCGATCCTCCTTCTAGGACGACACCGTTTCGCCGGAGTCGACATGAGGATCCGAGTGAAAGGAGGTGGACACACGTCGCAGATCTACGCTATCCGTCAGAGCATCGCTAAGGCCCTGGTCGCTTACTTCCAGAAGTACGTCGATGAACAGACGAAGAAAGAAATCAAGGACATTTTGGTCGGTTACGATAGGACTCTTCTCGTCGCCGATCCCAGACGCTGTGAGCCTAAGAAGTTTGGAGGACGTGGTGCCAGAGCCAGATTCCAGAAGTCTTACCGTTGAAGAGCCAAGAGGAGGTTTTTTTTTTTGTTGCTTATTTTTATTTTTGGTTTTGTTCAAGGAATTAAAATGTTTAAAGACCCAAGGTTGTTTTAGCTGTGGATTATATATCTGCTCGGTAACTTTTATTTTGTTAATTGTTATTGGATTTTATGAGTTTCATTGAGTTTATTCTGTGTTTTTGTTGTGCTTTTTTATAGGTTATGTTATTGATGTTGAATGCTCATTGTTTCTTTATTGTTATGTGATTTAATCGACTTCTAAGAAAATTTAGCGTTGGTGCCGGTAGCTTGATCATGTAATGTTTTTGTTTATGGCTATCAATTTGATTTTTAGTTTCTGGTCATGTTGAATTAGTTTTTTGCCCGAATTGAATAAATGAGCATTTTGAAATGCTGATAAATCTCTGTTAGTGCGTGGACCATGATTTGTTTTGCGAATTTTGGTCTCATGTAATGTTTGTCTGTTTTTGATTTTGGTTATCAATTTGGTTTTTAGTAAATAGCTTTCTGGTATTCGTTTTTGGTCCGAACATGACTTGTCATACCATAGACGATGTCTTATTACCTTCCCATCGCATATACTTACGTCTTTAGTCTTTCCCTTATGTGCAAGTCAGGAAAGAGCTTCGTCTTTGGTCTTTCCCTTAATTGTAAGTAATGTTTTATGTCTTGTGACTAATTGTATGGTAGAAGAAGATTGATTGGTACTGGTCACATACATTTTAATTCTAATTTTTTGACCTTAGGTATGCATGTGTCATGAATGCCGTATGGTAGAGGAAAGATTGATTGTTGCCGGTCACATACATTTTTAATTCTAATTTGACCTTAGGGCATGTATCGTGCATGACGTAGGTGCTAAATATTTTTACCCATTTGAAGCGGTTGCTAATTCGAAGGCACAGTGAACTTGAGACAGTTTTTGTGGCTTTTGTTTCAGCTTGGTAATTGGTTATTTAGTGTTTTTATTTTAAATCATAAAGTTGCATCAGTGGTGATAGTGTGTTCTTCCAGTGATCTTTAATAGTGTGATTTGTTGACATGTTTATAATCACCTCTCGCAGATTCTGGTCAAATATCTATCGACTGGAAAGGTTTGGTGAATTTGATTTTCCAGGTGCCCGTGGTCATACTTTTCCTGAAAACATTGAAGCCATTATGATTATTTAATTGATTTTACATGAACTCTTAAAAACAAAGATATCATTTCAGTATATTTTATGCATTTTCGTTTCTTCCTTACTATAGAATTTTTGCCCTTCATTTCCTCAGGCTAATCATTTTGTTTAGTCATGAACTCATGACCAGACTAGATTATGCAACCTATATGTCAAAGAATCTTACATGATTCCTCCTAACCACAACTATAGATGGTGATGTCAAACATGTTTCCACATTTGATTCTCTTTTCTCTTTCTCATGAATCCTGTAATGTACAGGGATATTGATTTAGTGACAAACTATGTACTACACTCCACGTTGAAGCTCTAGAACTGGATAGGCTCATAGGCAAACCTGAAATGCCAATATTTTCTGTATCAGATTCATCTGTTTTATAGATACCTGATCAATTGAATGGATCCAAAGTTCAATTCAGGAAGGATCATGAAGATATCTTTCTTAAAAATAAGAGAATTAAATATGATTTTTTTAGTGGTGTGTAAATTGTAAAATGGGCCGAACCGTTAAACGAAATCAATTTAAATGGTTTGGGTTGGTTTATTGAAATGAAATCGATTTAAATGGTTTGGGTTGGTTTGCTGAAATGAAATCAATTTAACTGGTTTATTACAAGAAAGCCAATCACTTCATTTAAGAACAGAGAAGCAATTCCAGAAATCTTCAAAGAGCCGGATAACAGGCCTGTTCATGGCTAGGGGTTGATTAAATTTATGAAATAATTACTCATAATCTAGAGGAGGTTTTGGTGACATCGCCGAAGGTCCTGCCTCCTATGGCGATCCTGTGATGAAGATGGTGAGTATCCTCTTTTTATTTTTCTTAGTTAATTTTAATTAAAAATAATAAAAAATAATAAGCTGGAAAAATAAAGATTAAAAAAATTCCAGCTAGAAATTTTGTAATTGTTTTTTACAATTATATTATTTATTGATTTATATATTTTTTGATAAATAATGTTTGATTTAAAAATTTTATCAATTTACATTTTTTTCCGTACCTATTAACAATATTTAACTGATTATTTAATGGTAGACGGCATTTTACGGTAATTTTTTAACAGGAGGGGATATAGACAATTTGGTAAACCAGAGGAGCTATTGGCTATTAATGAGACTAGAGAGGAGAAAACGGGGAATATGGTAAAAAATCATATGTGGGACTTGAGGTCTCCACAAATAAACAAACAGTAATATTGGTTCTCTACATGCAGGCATGCAGCCATCACAATACCCTCATGAATATCCACTTGCTTTCAATGAGAATCAACAGTCTATGTTTCTTTTTAGTTGGTTACTTGGTTTTGTTGGAATAAATTTCTTCTTTAAAAAAAAATAATGATAGGTGAATAGGTGATAGATAATAAAGAGTGACATTTTTCATGATTATTTTATCACCCCATATCCATGTTGTTTTGGAATTGTAATATTTGTGTGTTCTGCATTCTTATATTCGGCTCCAATAATTAAATTCCTATCACACCTCAAGTTCAGATCCTGTATAAATAGAGTAAATATGTAAATAAGCTTTTCAAATTTTTTTAAAAAAACAATAATTAAAAATATATAAGATTTTGGAGTAAATTAAATATTTGTCAAGTACAATTCAAAATTAAAAATAATCCCATGAAGAAAACTTGAGTCAAAAACCCCTCAACCTATCGCAGCCGTACATCAAAATCCCTAGTTTAAAATTTAAATATTTTATGTTTCTTTTCCTAAGGGTGGAGATAAAATCCTCCATTTCAAGATTTCCGGGTCTATCCTCTTGCTCATATAATTTTTTATTTATTTAAAGACTTCATACCGGTCCTTTTATTCGGATAAATTTTATTATTATTATTATTTTAGGAATTGAAATGTGTCAGACTGTTTATGTTTACTGATTATTTTTATTAATGAATAAGTTTTTGTTTTTATTGTGTATGCTATGGATGGTTAATGCTCATTGTTTCTTTTGGTTAGTATCAACCATTGCGATATGAGTTTCATTGAGTTTTGGTTAAGCCTTATTTGTTGGGATTTATTTGGTGGCCATTATTTGTCTGGCGAGTTAATTGTGATATGGATGTAAGGTTTTTGATCATGTTCATCAATCCGTGACCAGTAGTAGGTTAAGGAGATGCTTTATTATCCACCCATCACAGACTCTTTTGCCTTCAGTTTTACCCTTATTAATTTGTAAGTCATCTGCAATGTTTTATGTCTAGCTACCGAATGTATATTAAACATGATTCAGTTGCTTTATGTTATAATTTATAGCTCCTTGAATTGAGATGGATCTTTTTGTTAAAAATAAGAGAATTAAATATGATTTTCACAATGTTTGAGATTGAGAGGAGTGTAATATGGATTGAACATTTGATCAATCTGTTCAAACAAAACCAATTTAAATGGTTTGGTTAGGTTTGTAGATTGTATTTTATGTAACCGAGTTATCCAATTCATACCGTTAAATATGTTTTAAGTTTATTCACACTATTGTATTACGGTGTTATATATTTGCAATGATTTATTTTGTAGAATAATTTTATTTATTCGTATTAATTATACTCTGTTGAGAAATCTAATCTTCGAAGTACCACATACTATGGTACTCTTAGTTTGAGTTTAGCTACTATTATTTATAATATTAGATTTGTTTAAATGAAAAATTAAACACATATAAAAAAGAGAATCAACCAAATTATATTATTTAGGCTTAATTTTAAACCAAAAAACGAAACCAATTTAAATCGATTCTTATTGGTTTTATTTGTTCCTGATTTTGTAAATTGTAATATGTTTGAATTATGTTGCATACAAATCACCAAAACTGTATAGTTAAACCAAAAATATATTGGTTATAACTTAAATTCGCACAAACCAACCGATAACCACCTTGGAGATATAATTTGTGTTATAAATTTAGCATTCAACAATTTTAATATTTAATTTTTCAATTTTTTAAATATATATAAACTTCTTTGTTTTAAGATTTTCTAAAATAAAGTTTTTATTTTTTATTTTTATTTTTAACATGACATGGATGACTGAGTTTTAATAAATACTCCATAGGATTGTAGCAAAATCATGGGCCGTTTCTGACATGATCGATTTCTAACACATCATAGTAGTATGGACCTTAATTAGAGTCTTAGAGCCCACTTACTTTTCGTCAGCTTTGTCTCTTTTCTCTTTACTATGCAACTTTATTCAGAGTGATAGCCGAAAATTAGTGAGGAAGATGGCCCATTTTATGCCAAATCTACAAAATCTATGCAAATAATACCAAAGCAATTTGCCTCCGGAGGTAGCTCAACTAGTAGATGGATGAGTTTGGAGCTTGAAACTGTGATAAATGACTCCCAAGTCAGTTGTTCGAATCCTACGGATAACAAAAAAACTAAAAAAAAAAAAGTTGGAATTTTTCATTTCAATGCAGCAAGTGAAATCATGTATGTAGCAAGAAAAAAAACACACACATATGATTGTATCTTCACGTCACAGCTCACAGCTCACAACTCACAACTCACAACTCACAAGACATGATTTTATTGGTTAGGGTCGCTAACAGGTGCATTAAAGTTTTACTTATAAATCTGGCCCTGACAAGTAGCGAATGATAACGCAAAACTTTGTTTGGAATCGGTAAATCACTTTGAAATTATGTTTGCAAGGTAATCAATCATTAACACGTGTGCCTTATTGTATGGATTTCTTTAACTTCAATCAAAGTGTGATGTCAAATTCAAATCAAATGAAGGCAAGTTTTGAATTAATTATTTTTTTCCATTTGTCATTAACTACTCCTGATAATTAAATACAAAATGGCCATCTCTTCTTCAATGATCGTATGATCAAATTTGGAAAACAATGCCCATAGCCCCATACCCTTAATTCACAAATTAAAAATAATTTATTGACAAACAATTTATATTTATATTTATATTTTAAGATACATATAATTTATACATTAATGTATTACAAGAACACTATATATTTTTTATTATTATATTTTTGATTTAAAGGACCAATTTAAATAAGGTGCAATTAAATATATTGATAATAATTTATTTTTATATTTTTAAAAAAATTGCATTTATTCTGGGTTTGTTTAGGAGGAAGACTTTAATCCGTAACCTCATGGTGTTAGTATGAGAAATTTATCACCAGACTCATTTCGTCATATTGATAATAATTAAAAAAAAAGAATTTATAATAACGTATGACTCAATCCTAAAATATTTTGAATACAGGTGTGAGATTTACTATTGAATCACATCAGAATATTTGACCTAATTTTTTTTTCTTGAATTATTATTGTATAGTTAGTGTTAACATGTGCTCTCTGTATTCTCTTAAGGTACATGTTAATAACTATAGAAGGAATGTATTTATTATAGTTTAATTGTATTTGTGTAATAAATATTTTTTTATAATAATTATATAATTATTAATCTATATTTTTAAGGTATAAGTTAACACTACCATTATTATATAAATTTAGGTTTTTGAGAGCAAGAGGATTCGAACCCATACCACTTGATCAATCTGGTGTTGCGACATTTGGCGTAATATTAAAGCGAAAAAGTAGTAAATTCGAAAACCTAACCTATCCTTCTCATCAGTCATCACTATTAACTTTGCTTTTCCCTCCACACTCCACACTCCACACTCCCTGGTCCCTGGTCCCTAGTCCCTAGTCCCTAGTCTCTCCCACACTGTTTCCATCGAATTACTTTTCTTGTAGTTGCAACCTAGACAGATTTAGATTCTAACCGAGACACAGAGACAGCAAACACACAGGTTTTTTTCTTTTTCTCTCTTTTGTTTTCATTTCATTTTTCTAGGGTTTTGAACTTGTTAACTGTTGAAGATGTTTCTTTTTAGTCGAATATTCTCCCTTTTTTTTAACTATGTAGATGCTTCGTTTCGCTTCAGATCTGTGGCTTTAGTATTTCAAAAAGTTGATTGTTGGTGGCGATTTTGATTATTTATGTTAGTTGTTCATCGTCTCATATGCTAAAATGTCCTTTTAACAATCTTAGCAGATCTTTCGTTGTTGTAAAACGTAGTGCTGGTACATGTCTTTTGGTTTTCTGTTTTTTGTTTTTTTCTTAGAGTAATGTTGGTTGAAACCTAATGTTTTATTATCAAGTGGTTGATTCTGTTTACGTTTTTTTATATAAGAAAATGAGAAAGTTATTATTGAACAAGATGTATTTATAAGCGCTTGGTTTGGTTCGTAGAGGGACTTAATTGGTAAAAAAATAGATTGAACATGTGTAAAGCATAGAAATCTCATTTATGGAGTCCAAATGTATTTATTTATAGGTCTCTGTTAAGACCACAATCTGTTTTTGCTTTCACAATTGCTTTTATCTGGGTACATAATTGTTGCTTTTGTTATAATACTGGAAATCACTACACTTGATAGTTTAGAGTGTTTATTTTTGGGGAATCGGCTTTTGCGTTGTCAAGGGCAAGTACATTCTCCACTTTTGAATATATGGGTCAATTGAGATAGGGGCACGAGGCTTAAGGAAACTGCTAGAACCATGTTCACGCACACCCCTTGTATTCCATATCGTTCAGGTAATGCTAGGGAGTTTAGCAAAATATTATAGTGTGAGTCTCAATATTTTTATGATTGTCTGTAGGTTTCTGATTAATTGTGTTGTTTTCTTGTAGAATTTGTTGGACCCGTCGTGGTAATAAATGATATGGACTTAATTTATAATAGTGTGGAATAAATACCTGTTTGTTTGCTTATAGTCATTTAGTTTATTGTATTGTTATTTGATTGATTTATTGATTTTTTTTTTAAACTTCTTTGCTTATGGAGCAGTTAACATATTCTGTCCTTTTCTGCAGCTTTGTTGCAATGGATGCCACAATACCTAATTCACAACGCCGTCCTTTTTCAGTTAAACTGTGGCCTCCTAGCCAAAACACTCGGAAAATGCTTGTGGAACGTATGACGAACAATCTCACATCTAAATCCATCTTTACACAGAGATATGGTGTGTTGACCCGGGAAGAAGCTGAAGAGAATGCAAAAAAGATTGAGGATATGTCTTTCTCCTCTGCAGACCAGCACTATGAAAAGGAGCCTGATGGTGATGGAAGTTCTGCAGTACAGCTTTATGCCAGGGAATGCAGTAAACTTTTGCTGGAAGTTCTGAAGAGAGGTCCCTCTACAAATGGGGAAAGCGAGACATTGACATCTGAAGAAGTTGCTGCACCGCCAGAAACGTTTTTTGATATATCTAAAGGACAACGAGCTTTTATTGAGGCAGATGAGGCTGAGAAGATTCTAAGTCCTTTAAAAGAGCCTGGAAATTCTTACACTAAGATTTGCTTTAGCAATAGAAGCTTTGGTTCAGGAGCAGCTAAAGTTGTCGAGCCCATTTTGGTCTCTCTCAAGGATCAGCTGAAGGAAGTTGACCTGTCTGATTTTATTGCTGGTAGACCGGAGGAGGAAGCTCTTGAAGTTATGAATATATTCTCAGCTGCCCTGGAAGGTAGCATTTTGAAGTCTCTCAACCTCTCAAACAATGCCTTGGGTGAGAAGGGTGTTAGGGCTTTCGGTGCCCTCCTGAAATCACAGAGTTGCCTGGAGGAGCTCTACTTGATGAATGACGGGATATCGGAGGAAGCAGCACGTGCAGTTTGTGAATTAATCCCCTCTACAGAGAAGCTTAGGGTTCTTCAGTTTCACAATAACATGACAGGAGATGAAGGAGCACTTGCAATCTCTGAGGTTGTGAAGCGTTCTCCTCTGTTAGAGGATTTTCAGTGCTCCTCTACTAGGATAGGCTCGGAAGGTGGAATCGCACTATCAGAAGCACTTGAGACTTGTACCGGTTTAAAGAGGCTTGACTTGCGGGACAACATGTTTGGTGTGGAAGCTGGAGTTGCTCTGAGTAAAGCTCTTTCTAAGCATGCTGATCTCACCGAGGTATACTTGAGCTATCTCAACTTGGAAGACGAGGGTGCTATTGCTATAGCCAATGCTCTCAAGGAATCTGCTCCATTACTCGAAGTTCTGGAGCTGGCTGGAAATGACATTACAGCTGAAGCTGCTCCAATTATATCTACTTGTATCTTGGCGAAGCCCCATCTTTCCAAGTTGAACTTGTCTGAGAATGAACTCAAGGACGAAGGTACTATCCTGATTAGCAAAGCCTTGGAAGAAGGGCTTAATCAGCTAACGGAAGTTGATATGAGCACCAACTATATAAGAAGGGCTGGGGCTCGACACTTGGCTCAGGTTGTTATTAAAAAACCTGGGTTTAAGCTGCTGAATATTAATTCAAATATCATCTCCGATGAAGGCATTGATGAGGTGGAGGCAATATTTAAGAAGTCCCCCGACATGCTTGGGCCCTTGGACGAGAATGACCCTGAAGGAGGAGATGACGACGAAGAAGAAGAATCTGCAGATGGTGAAGGTAATGATGATGGATTGGAATCGAAGCTGAAGAATCTCGAAGTTGGCCAAGAGGAATGAAGATTCTTGTCTCAGGAGTCTTTTAGTAGCATATGTTGCACTAGTTTCATCAGGGACCTCAATAGTTGTTAGAGATCCACAGCATTTTGGGTTAACTGTTCTGTTAATTCTCACCATGCATGAGCAGGGCTGTGATTGTTAGTTTAGTGGAAGCCTAAAATGTCTTGTCTGTAATTTAGGTTTATGAGAGTCTTCTCCGTCTTTGATCTTTTTGGAACTTCTAGATTTTTAGGCGATTCAATGTTGAATCAGAACTAGTAATAAATTCTCTTTAATATTGCATCAATGCTTACTTTAGATATCTGCGTTGATTAAATTTCTTATGTTAAGTACATACCTCTTTTTTGTGACAAAGCAGTTTGAACCTTAAATGCCATTGTTGCCAATTTCTCGCCTGCTGTTTGAGAAACTTGGTTGCTTTGACGCATTTTTCTCTACATGCCGCATCATTCTTTACACAGTACAGTCTTCGTTCTGTTGTATGTTTAATTAGATGCTAATTATCACTAAATTCTATTGCTGAATCATGTTGTCGATCTCAAAGCAACCGTTTCTCATAGTCAACTGTGACGGAACCATCTCGTTAGCATTAGTGCAGAGAAATAAAAAAAAAATATTGATCGTTTTGGAAAATGTTACAGTTCAAGATTGAGCATTAGTACATATACTAATAATTGCTAATGAAATAAAAGGTGCATTCCTTAAATCGGGATAGTAGTTCATACAGCTTGAAGGGGCATAAAACACATAGGATATGCTGGAGTGAATGCTTATTGAACTGGTGAATTGACCATGGATAAGTCACTGATCACCCCAGTTGAACAAAAAATCACGTCTCTTCGCACCATCGGGAAGCCTATATATCGGAGAATACAGCTGCTGCTCATTTGCCGGACCCCTATTGAAAATTCCAGCATCTTGATCCAAAGTCGGGATGTTCAGGCTCATTTCGTCATTGTCTCTGCCGAGTAATTTTATCAAGTCCAACCATTTCCTCTTCCGTTTGAATTCTGTCTAGAATCGGATGAGGAGCTCTGGACGACATAACTTGATCTCTTCTTCTTGTGGGTATTCCATGTAAATAAATGCCCGTTCAAACCACTTCCTTGAACCCCCTGATGTTCAGACTTGTCAACACTCTGATATTCAGATTTTTCAGAATTTCCCCTTTCAAACTTCAGCCTCTTCGGGGTTGAACCGAAGGTATCCTCACTTGTTCCCTCACTCGCTATAGGCAGACTTTCATTCTTTGCTTCTATTACCCTTTTCTCTGTTCCTGTATTGTTACTAGCTGATTCATTGCCCTCTGGTGGAAGATGGTCCCTTCTCTTCCCTTTAGTTGAAAGCCTTGATATGTCTTGTCCGTTTTCCACAGCTTTCATCCATTGTAAATCACTTAATGTATCAGCATAAACCACCTCCTTTCTTTTTCGCTTTCCTGTAATGGCACTGCTATCATGGTCAAAACCTTTCTGATCTTCCTTGGTTTCAGGTGGAGAGTACGCCCATTCAGGTACTTCATGTTCTTCCATGAGACGGGCTCGGTAATTCTCTTTCTGCCTTCTCTCTTCATCCATCTTCTCAAACAACCAGTACTCCTCTTCTGAGCGGGCTGCAAGGCGGTTGATTTCTCTCTCACTTGGCACATCCGTTCCAAGAGAGCTTGTACCTCTGCGCATTATCTCCTTCAACATATCTCTTCTGTCCTGAGCTGAAAAAACAAAGACATATCTCATTAGTTTAATCTGGTGTTTAATTAATGCAAACAAAGAGAAGAGCATCATGGGCAGTACGCAAAAAACAGTCCTCATTTCAGAAGAGTTATGTAAGCATTCCATGGATGCAATAGCAATACAGAGATGGAAAGTATAAGACATCACATTAATTCATTCTGGTATGCAATTAACCGAAAGAAAAGAGCCTCCAGGGGACCAGGGGAGGTCAGCAAGTAATGAATGAAATATAGCATACATATGAGAACCACTTCCTTCTGGACTATTTCAAGAGGAAACAAGACTGTGAATGTTTCTTGGACATTACATAAACTTCAAAAGCAACATACCAGTGGAAGTTGTATTGAAAAGTCCTGCCTGGATGACCTTGGCATCGATGCCCATCTTCTGTTTGGCACGTTCCAAGATTACCTCTTCAATCGATCCAACACTAACCAAAACAAAAACCCTGACTTCTTTCTTTTGCCCAATTCGATGGGCCCTATCCTCTGCTTGTTGGTCCATTTGTGGATTCCAATCACTATCAAAGATTATTACAGTATCTGCTGTTTGTAGGTTCAAACCAAGGCCTCCAGCACGAGTGCTCAAGAGAAACATGAAGTATGGTGAGTCTGGAGCATTGAATTGCTTCAGTAACGTCCCTCTTTCCTCGGTTTTTGTTGATCCATCAAGTCTAAGAAAATTAAAATCATTAAGTTTCAAATAAATTTCAAGGATGTCCATGAGACGAGTCATCTGTGAGAATAGTAGAACTCTATGCCCAGATCTGTGAAGTTTTGGGAGCAATCGGTCAAGTAGCTCAAATTTCCCAGATGCTCTGACAATCTCCTCCTTGCGCCACATATTATATTCTCCAACAAATAGGTATGGGTGGTTACAACACTTTCTGAGCTGCATTGACAAGTTCTGTAGACTCTTTGATTTCCCGGTTCCTGCAAATTTTCATCCTTTTAGTGAATAAGAACAACCTTTTCTCTAAGCAAATTATTCCAACAATCAGGTGAAATAGAGATCACAGAGATGATTGCTATTAACACAATAACCGGAAAAAAAGGTGCAACTACATTGACATTAAAAAAGGTACTGCAGTTGTGCTTTCTCCTTCAGAAAAAAATCCAGAGAGTGAATTTAAATTTTTGTAAGAATTCGCATCACCCTTTAGTTGGCATTTTAAAGGTCTTACTCATGGTTTTGAGAGAATAAGATTAAAACAATTCTTGCTACAAAAAAACCAAAAATACTGCTGGGAATGCCAATCAAACAACAGTATTTTCCAATCAGAAATATCTTGAGAGAGCAGGAATGAATGTAGTTCTGGTGGGCTGCAAGGGAGGATGAAATGTATCCATTGAAGCATAATGCCTTTTTCTGGTTAAAAAAGAATTCAAAACCGAAGTCCACACTTGAATGAAAACATAATATTTTTTTATAGGAGAATGAAACATGATATTAACAAACTTGATTTTACATAACTAGAAATGGAATGTCGGAACAGAAGCTACAAACCAGAATCTAGCCCAACTCGGCCCACATCTGTAACCTGGTGATAATATGCTTTCTGCCATGCTGACATATCACATTTCAGTATGACCTGAGATTTCCCAGGAAGGTATTTCTCTACCTCATCTTTTTTCCTCCTTAATATGAAGGGCCTTATAACCTGAGTACCAAGAAAATGAATTAAGATAAAGAAATCCAAGAAATAAAAAGAGATTTGAAACTAGGAGCAACACCTACATGATGCAAACGACGGATAATCAAAAGCTGCTCTTCGTCTGTAAGAGCAACCTGACCCCGATCTTTGAAGGGTGCATTGAACCACTCTTCAAAATTCTCAACTGAATTGAAAATGGTTGGAAGGAGAAAATTAAGGAGAGACCATAGTTCCTGCAAACTATTCTGGATTGGTGTACCGGTTAACAGAAGTCTATGTCGAATCTGATAGCTGCATATAAGTTAAATTGATCAGAAAAACTTTAATATTCTTATGGTACATATCCAAAATAAAATTGAATATACTAGAAAGTAGATCAGAATAATCATGGGAAGGGATGTCCATAGTTATATGAAGACGAAAAGTATCAAAGATCAATTCAGAAAATCTCAAAAGCTGAAAAAAAAAATTTAACCACACAAGATAACACACTTCACTATAAAAAATCAAATGGCAAAAGAAGAAAGTTATAAAGATCTAAGTTGGAAAAGAGCAGGAGATAATAATTTTATGTATTAGAAAGCCTTTACACAAACTGTCTAAACTGATAATTGCTTATTTCTTTCTTTCCATAGGTAAATGATTGCGACAGTACGATAAAAACCATAAGCCAAAAGGGAAAAAAAAAAGAAGAACAACTCCGCAATGTCTGTGGTGTCATACAAATGCCAGTAAAACAAATCAAGTGTTCATACATTGTCCGCAACTGCATGCCAAAGCTGATCACAATTTACACCATGCTTTCTTCAGAAAGTACATTTAATAAGCCACATGTAAATTTGCTATCAAAACCTATCAAAGCCTTAGAAGTGCCAAGCCTGTGAAGGAAAGGACTTTTTCATTTGAGACATGTGAAATTAAAACTGGGGGTGCATATAGGTAAAGTAGAGTATCAATAAGAAAGATCTAAGAAACAAAATACTGTAACCAACAGACAAGAAAGCGACAGTTGGATATATATAGATATAGCACTCCGGTGAAACAAAGCAAAATCAATATCACAACAAGCAAGGCCCATAAAGTGTGCGTGACATCATACCCTGCAATAGTCTTTGCAAGAGCGCACTCATGATTTTTTAGACGATGTCCTTCATCAACAATCATGTAGATCCATGGAACTTTTTTCAAATATTGTTTATCTCTCATAATAAGATCGTAGTGTGTGATCAACACATTAAATCTTCCTGTCTCTGTAAAAAACTCTTCCCTCATTGCCTTTCTCTCATCTGGACGCCCATCATAAACAACAGCTGCAATACTGGAATGGCAAGAAAATGCATGAGCAATTCAAGGTAAGGTTTACATGTGCCATGGACAGATAGACAAACACATACACATGTGCACAAAGGCATGCTGTACTTACCTAGGCACCCACGTCGAAAATTCATTGATCCAATTGGGTAACACAGCCTTTGGAGCCACTATCAAGTGAGGCCCCATCACGCCCTTGTTCTCTATGAGATAGGCAATCAGGGAAATGGTTTGTATTGTTTTTCCCAATCCCATTTCATCAGCTAAAATGCCATTAAGGTTGTTATTGAACAAGGAAAGCATCCACTGGAGCCCTTCTACTTGATATTGCCTTAATTCTCCACCTAGAAGCAAGGACGGTTGCTCAGTTACCTGGAGTAATTTATAAATTTAGTTAGATTCACTCATTCAAGCGGTGTGAGTGACAAAACTATTTTTCCAAAAAAAAAAGAAAAAAAAAAAAGGTTTTCATGGATGCTTAAACCACTTGTTTCCAACATCAGAGATTTAAACAAGAATAAAAGAGCACTTGTCAAGTATTTGGCAAACATAGCTAACAACTTATGCTTAACTATTAGGATATGATACAAGAGAAACTGACAAATTTGGTCAGATAGACAAAGATGGGCATAATAAAATGGGTCATACAATTTCTAAGCATGCAGCAAGACTGTCTCGCCGTCTAAGTGGAATTAGCTTAAGGTGGAGAGGTAACTGTCAGGTTTATTCCCTCCACAAGAAAAGCAAGTAAAGATGCCCCTTCTATTGCATTTAAGTTGATCACTATGTGTCAAATGAAGTCTTTCCAAAATTTAACACAGGCTAAAATAAGACATTCATATTCCAATAAACAATTAAATTCTGATCCCATTAACATTTTGCAGTCAATATTGAACCCACAAGCTGAATCATACAGCACAATATGATACATAAGAAAATTAAATCACATAGGTCATCTATTCAACACTCGCATAGAACAAGCTATCAGTGAAAACATAACATGCCACATATAAAAAAGTTTTATCTTTACCTTCTCCTCAATTGAGTGAATAGCTGAGTTATACTGCCTCTGACCTTCCAGTAAATCACCAGGATCATCATTGCGATCAGACTCAATAACGTCAACATCGTCCTCAGGAAGTGAATCTCGAGGAGTTCCATTCTCGAAAGTATCCAAGTCCAGTAAATCATCTTCTGAATCTTTCAAGGTTTCAATACCATCTAGATGTTTAACATCTTTCTGACGTTGAACAGCAGCACCCAAGTTAACAAGAAGCTTATTTGTTTCTTCAAGAAGTGTGGTTAATCTTTCATTCTTGCTCTCCTTTACTAATCTCATGTATGCTTCTTGATCATCAGCCTTTAGGGCTTGGAACCTCAATTTCTCAGCCCGTGTAGCACGTTGCCTTTGCCTTCCATGCCATGCCTGAAATCATGAAAAATCAGTAGATATTAGCTTTTGGTATAGGGAAACTAATAACATATCACTCAATAAACTAAAATAAAATTAATGAATCTCTTCTTGAATTACATAAGATTCTTCAAAGACCAGCATTATATTGTTTATTCTAGGAAATCTTCACATTTGAAATAAGTATAACGAACAAACATTATAAATATGGAATAACACTTCTTTGGTTGGAGGGATATAGGAGAAAAGGAAGCTGGGAGGAGAGAAAAGGGAAAAAGAGGGTGCCATTTTCCTTGTTCACTTGGAAAGAAAGCGAATGAGGGCAGGAGATACCATGCCATTTCTCTAAACCCACAATACTGTCTCTCATAATTGAGTGGAAGAAAGAAGGGTGAAAAATATAAGGCCCATTTAAATGTGAGAACCATTTCATATTTTCAACCAAACAAACAGGAGTTATGCCCTTGCATTGGACAAGCATTTAAGGGAAGCATGTTAAAGTCCAGTGGAGATTTATTAATCTTTTTCTTTCAGGGAGCTTTGGCAACCAAAGTATCAAGTATCAACCAAAGAACTTGCACTATGTTTAGTTGGAGGTACGGGAAAGGGAAGGAAGGGGAAGGTAGGTGAGAATGAGAAAAGAAAGAAGGGGAGGGAATATGCCCTACACATGGCAAGTGATTAAATAAAGATAGAACTTCTTAAAATTCATCATAAACTAGGAACATGAAGATATATCCTGATTCTTAATTCTCACAATATTCTGTTAACATTACTAAATAGTCACATTAATTATATTCCTAACATCTCTATTTCACTTCCTTCACATTCTATTTGTTCTTCCTATACTTTCAATAAAAACTCCCAGCAAGTGTGCATAATTTAGATATAGCATTTCTGATATCTTCCTTAGTCTTTCCCATCTACTCTCCATTATAGTCAGCATACATGAATGGTGCAAAAGAAGAATGGACAATAAGAACAGACAAAATTGCTAACCTGGATCCCGTCATTCCTTTGTTTTCGGCGTTTTATAGAAGCTTGAATATTCACTTGGAATTCACGAACCGCATTAAATATTTCTGCAAAAAATTTTCTTTTCCTAGTCTCAATATGGTTCCTTGCCTCCTCTTCCAACCTCGACACCCTCTGCATCAAAGGTGTTTTACTATTCAGCAGAATGCAAGAAATTATTAATATATACAATATGAAATCACTCATATAAGCCGTAAGCTTGATGCTATAATCTACTGGTTAAGTCTATGAACTCACTCCATATTCTATAAAAGATGCATAAAAATCGATTTACTAATCAATGGCCCTTTCACACCACCCAAAACTCAATTTGGAAAAATATATATCAATATATCTTTTTCATAAATTTTCAAACAACGTACAACAACAACTATAAGCAAAATTAAAACCAAAACCCAAGACTTAATTAGGCGGAATTCTTCAACTTCTAAGTTCCATGAGGAAGAGCTACACTCTTTTACAAATAATTAATAAAGACTATAAACCCAGCTTCTCAATATTCCCTTACTGTGTTAAAAAATTTCAAACAAGTAATGGTATGAATATATGACCTCAGCATCCCGCTTCTTTCTGAACTGATCATCAGCTTCCATGGCAAAAGCATCTCCAACTCCATAGAGAGGGCGGCGCAATCGCATCATTCCCCAATCAAACAGTTGTTTGTCGGGATATGCACAACTCACTCGGAGCCAATATTCTGAACTCACATCACAACGAACCTTGCTTTGCAATTCAGTAAGCTGTAAGATAAAAGGTCATTGGCCAAGACAGAATCCATGTCATCCATTGATATAAAAGAAAACAAACGGAATTCATTATGATCATAAATTTTGGGAACTTGTTAGGTATGTTTTACTAAATTAGTAACAGCTAACAGGTAAGACAAGTTATTGCATTTGTGTAAAAATTGACATTATTTGCCACAATTGGTTGCACTTAAAAATATTTCTTGCGGTATCGTTGTATGGCAACCACATGTTACCTAGCTTCAATGTTTTTCATATGACCATAATTTAAAACCTGAAACTAAATATGCCAATGATTTAAAATCGGCCGAGGCAGCTGCCTTGAGGTGCGCCTTAATTCGCCTCAGCTGTTCACTGCCTTGAAGCTGTAGCCTCAAGGCTTTTAAACCCTAACCCCACCTTGAGGCAGTGAGGCAGTGAGGTGGGGTTAAGGGCTTTTTTGTCTTTTAAGAAAATTCATTAAAAGAAAACCCTAAATCTCACACCCTTTGGAATGATAAATAAAAAACAAAAAATAAAAACCGAAGGCCCCCTAAACATGCGACAAAAGCAGAAGCGGCTCACAGGTATTTTATTCTTCTCTTCTTCTTCACTTCCTAGACCATTGCTTGTGCTTAAGATATTTTGTTTTTCTCTTCTTCTTCTTACTGTTCTTCTGATATATTCTAATTTATAGAAAAACCCTAAACTTCTATATAAAATGGGCAAAAGTATTTAATAACACATATATTGTTTATGTTAATTAATTGGTTAGAAACATGTTAATTCAAGTCTATATAGGAATCATATATATTTACTGTTTGTTCCTTCTAGATTCACATTTGTTTGTAATGTTTATTTTGTCAAAATCACATACATATTTTTTTAATTTTTTTGTTGTTGCATTATTTAACATTTTTAAATTGAGGCGACCGCCTTGTCTCACCAATGTTCTAAAAAGCGCTAGGCTAGCGGCGGGCGTGCGCCTAGGGCGCCTAGGTAAATCCTAGGTAGAGTTGTGGAGTTATGGACAGTAGAGTTGTGGAGGCGTAGGTCGAGTGAACAGAGAAGAGAAGAGGAAGAAAATGATTTCTGGGTTTCCTAAATGAAACCCAAAATGATGTTGTTTTTGGGTTTTTTAAATGAACCCCAAAAACGACATCATCTTTTAAAAGAAAATGCAACTGCATCGCTACCTAGCCTCGCAAATTACCCTTTAATCGGCACGGCCGGCGGCGGCCTAGTGGCTAGGCAGCGCCTAGAGTACGTTAAACGCCTCAACCAGCCTAGAGTTTTTATAATAATGAAATATGCAACTGGGAACTTCAATTAAAAAAAAAAAAAAAAGAACTTCAAAAGCAACTTTGATGAATCTGTTGCACTTGTTTGTACCTTTAGTCCGTAGAGTTCAAGTAAGCACTTTGTCTGCAGCTCCTCACCTCTACTTGAAGGCAATTCTGAATTGAAGCACAGATGTATGAGTATTGCTCTAGAAAATTAATCTTATCCATAACTCGGTAGTATTAATGGTCAAATTGTTAGAACAGACAGTAGAACTACATGGAGGGCATTTGAAGCAATTTAGTCTGCCATAGCTAGATAAACTTTTTAGTATCAAAATTTGGTTGGCAAGGCTGAACTGACAATTACTTCCAATTGGTTTGGCAAAAAATAAATTACATTTCAAAGCTCAAGATATGGGGTCTAAAGGTGAGAATATAAAATTGAAAGAAAGGATAACAGTAGGTTCCAATTTTGTACCAATGCCCAACTTCTTTAGTTCCATGGTCACATCAAACGAAAACCTTTAAGCTTCAACATCTAACCTAGATAATTACATGGTTATAACAGTAACTTTATAAATAAGAAGAAGATCATTAGAAGCTTACTAACCAAGACATAATTGTGTAAAAGCGAAGAAGAAAAACATCATCAAGGATAATTAAATTTACATGGTTGAGACAGTAAATTTTATAAATAAGATCATAGGTGCTTACTGTGATTTAAAACAGTCAAAAGGCCTAGCAATACCATTTCAAACTACAGTGATGAAGTTACTAGAGGCAGCAACAATATAAACTAACTTAAAGACGTCCATCCTGAATAAATTTGACAAGGCTCAAATATGCATAAAATTGATGATATACTCATATACAAGGTAAAGATTTCTGTCATGAATAAATTTGCTAATTCTCATATATGCATAAATTGATGATATACAAGGTAAAAGGTCATTCCAAATGATAATAACCTTCAAGTTCATTTAATCGATGCTGAATGTGGGTCTGATAACGATTTTCCCTTAACTCTGCCAATCCAGAACCTGACATGCATTTTGGCCGTTGCTTAGATAGTGCAATCTCAAATTCACTCATCAAATCTCCCCCGTTACAAATGCTAGCACCGTCCTGCAGCATGAATGTTTAAACAATAATCCAAAAGCTAAATAAAAACCACAAATTAATTTATCAAATATTGGCTTTATAAACAATTTCAAAGCAATATACTAACTTATAGTTAAATCTGACTCCACAATTGCTTCGTATGGATAAATCAGACAAAAAGTTATATCATACACTCTATGCCACTTATTTCAAACCAAAATTCTTTTGACAGATCCCCATTGAAAACAGGCATTTCAAAACACAAATTCCCACTGACAAACAATTTCACGAGCCTTGCCTAAAAATTAACTTTAAAACGTCAAATTCCAACACCAAAACACACGCTCCCAAATTCACAACAATTCCTGGCAAAACAAATCAAAACAACAATACATGAACCCCAGAGGCCAGAGTCACAACAATGCCCAAGTCAACACATTAAACCAACAAAAGCACATTCCAAAACCCCCCAAAATTCACAACAATCCAAACACCAAAATACCCGGAAAAACTAAAATATATCACGAAACAACACAAAAATCCCGAATTCACCACAAATTACTAGCACACGGCACCAAAAAAACACAAGGTAATCCCAAGAAACACCACAAAACCCCAAATTCACTACAATTCCCCGACAAAACCAAAAAAAAAAAAACTCACCAAACCCTTCTTCCCAGCCACCGGTTCCTCACCAGATCCACAAGCGACGTCGACGTCGACGTCGTCCCCATTATCAAGAGCCTCGCAATCGCCCTCCGGGTCGCCATGATAGATGGAGGAAACGGTGTTCAACAGGTCGGGAGGCAGAGGGAGGTCTCGGGAGATGAAGTTCAAGGCGCTGATCAAGGACTTGGTGGTCTCGGCAGGGTCGTCGAGGCAGGTCGTCTCTGGTTGGTGGTGCTCTAGCTGAGTCACCATGAGCGCGCGCGAATTGGGATATCAAAACAGTTCTGTATATATATATTATGTATTGTGTTTATTTTAACGGTATTTTGAAAAGAAATTTATCTGCGATGGACAACAAAGACTCACTCACACACACACATACTCTCTCTAATTTGTATAATCTTCTCCTGAGAGAAAACCCTCAGCGATTTTTTATTTTATTTTTATTTGTGCAAATCTCTGGTTTAATTACGGAACTGCCCTTTTATATTTTTTACAAGGTCAAATTGCATAAATACCCCTATATTTAATGTAATTGCATTAATTATTTCTCTGTCATTCAAATAATGAATTTTATTTCAATAATGCTACTTTTTCCGATTGATTGACATCATTATAATCCATTCATTTAATTTATATTGGATTTACATGATTTAAATGAATGAATTATAGTGATGCAACATCATTTGAGTACCGGATTTGGACACCAAATTTAGATAAAGTAGCATTTTATATATGATTTTTAAATATTTTATATAATAATACCTTTACATTAGTGAATATATACATAAATAAAATTGAAAAACAAATAGTGAAAAAATATTTATAACACTGGTTTCATTAGTCTAATTAAATTAAATGCGAAGGGTGCACCGAGGCGCCTTCGACAATGTAGGCAAGGTCTTATTGGAGCCTAGCCTGATCAAGGTGAAGCGCACTTGATTTTATTTTTTTAAATAATAATTGTTTCACAACCCATCATATCTTCCATACACTCAAGACATAAACAATTGAAATCATAATTTCTTTTCCATCCGCCACCAACTTTAACCCTAATTTCTTTTTTGGTAATCATTAATTATAACCCTAATTTCTTTTCCAACCACCACGAACCCTAACTTCGTAATTTTCTCCGGCCATTGCGTCCCTCACTCCGGATGTTATTAACTCCGGAGACATAACATCTAGCTCCAGAACTCACCAACAACCTGTCTACTGCCGTCAGATATTTTTGACGACTGCCGAAAGTGTCTAGAATTGAAAAGCTCGCCTCACAAAAGCTGCTGCACCTGGGCTGTTTTAAGGTGTCTAGGTTCGCCTTTAACAACTATAATCTAATTAAGATCTATGCTAAGTTGTTTATTTTCTTAATTGTATATTAATATTAGGTCATGTTTAATATTAGGTCATGTTTATACATACAAACTTGTGCAAATCAAAACACATTTTCTTAAAGCCTACATCTTATTTTCAAAACACAAGAATGGTATTATAATTAAGTATTAAACACTCATTAAAATTTTCTCTATATTATTTTACTATGAAAATAAAGATTATCATAATATTTTGTATGTCTTTGGTAAAATTGGAAAGAGGTTGATGGCTTTCATAGAACCGACATGATTACACAATTTACATGATTAATTTATAGAAATGAATTTTTTTTTCTTTTAGGAGACCGTTCACATAAGTTTTATTTTTTGTCCATTATTAATAATGGCTGATATGAGTTTCTCAAGATGTTTGTGACACATGAAATTTCTCTTCAAGATTTTATTTTTGATTTGAGGTATTAGAGTAAACCTAATTGTTCATTGATATGTATTTCATTTTGTACTATATCATCCTTTCTTATAAAATTAAATAACTCACCCACCCAATTTTGTTTTGGGTATATAATCGCTTTTTTGCACCAAAAAAAAAACATAATCAGTGATTTCTCTCTTTTATCCATTATTTCTTGACTAGATTAAAAAAAATTACTTGATTATTTCATGACTAGCTTAATTTTGTTTTTAACTCTATTTAAATATTATATTGATGTTTATGCTAAATTGAGTCTCATAATTGGAGGGTAGTTAGTATGTTTTGGATTGAAATCAAAGTAAGAGGTCGTTTGTTTTTTCAACTTAAAACTTAATGGGTCTGAATCATAATTATTAAGTTGTTTTGTTTGTTTTTATAAGTGGTCAAACAACTTAAAAATACCAAAAAACAACTTAAAATAAAAAATAAAAAATCATGACTTTTCACTTAATTGCAAATCACTGAATTACATTAAATACAATCAAAAATCTTTTCTTCCGATACTATCCCGTATATATAACATATTTCCAATTTCATTATAATTATATATGGTACAAAAATCTCTATTTTAATATATTGTTTATTTTAAATAGCTTTAAAAATAAAAAAGAACCCTAATCATTTCTCATATTGGTGTTTAATATTAATAATTTATTATGATATTAGGGTGATATATTTATACATTATTTTTTTAGAGTGTTTTGTGTGAGTTTTTATGCTACATCTTTTATTTTTTGAAAAAAAAAACCTTTCTTTTCTTAATAAAAATGAAGTTTATTTGTAATTGAAGAAGAAGATCATGATCATATGTGTTCATATATAATTATTATTTTTGGATTGTTTTTATTTCATATTATATATATAATTGTTTAACGTGGGTATAAATGTAAAATTACTTAGTTTCAGACAATTTTACTTTTAAAAAACAAACATGTTGATAATACATTCATATGTGAGGAAAAAAAAACATGTTATTCAAGTTCAGATTTCAGTCTCTATTCAATATTCAGAAAACTTCAGGACTATTCAGTCTTCAGACAAAAAAACAAACGACCCCTAAATATTAAAAATAAAAATAAAAAGTGATACTAAAATAATATCTATCTAACTGCATATCTCAACTCAACTGTATATTTCAGGTTCTATATGTAATAAAATCTTATATTTTATTGTTTATTTGAGATCCTTGTTATCTTGCTGTCATTCTAAATAAGGAATTTTATTTATGATTTTTAATCATTTTAGATAATAAATATATCGTGGAGGTTCATGTATCTCCACTTGCCGGAAATAAATTTTAAAACAAATAGTGAAAAAAAAAGAAGAGATTTATAGTACCAATTTCATGAGGCTTCTATAGAAAGATATAACCTAATCAAGATACATATTAGGTTATTAAAAAAAAAAAACTATATATTAGTTCTCGTTTTGCTTTTTCAAAAGAATTACATATGTTAGTCCTAACTCACCAAATTATTTGTCCAAAATGATACTAAAATAATGTGGCATGGAAGATTTTTTTTTTCTTTTAAGTTGAAAGAAATGTGGTATGTAATTTGTAACCACTGTATTAATCATGACATGATGTGGTGTTTCATTTAACACATCATTTGGATATGATTTTAAATAAATAATTAAGAAAAACATTAGAGGATTAAGTGTTAATCATAATCAAAATCAAGAAAGCTATTTTTTTTTGAAAATAAAATTAAGAAAGCTGTTTAGTTTCTTAAAATCAATCAATTCAATTTCTTTTTTTCATTTTTTCTTTTTGACAAAAATCAATTCAATTTCTTAAGGTAATAAGGTAATTATCATGTTATAGACTTATAGTATCGGAGTATCCTATAATAATTTATAACAATAGGAAGGCAATAACGGATAGATATAGATTCCAATATTCCATTGAACTTTTAAGACTCGATTGATTGGTCAAGGGAGAATCTAATTTGGATTTTGAAACAAATTTGTGATGTTCCACTTCCATGTTCCAAGCGTCTTCACTCGTGCGACAATCAAATTCAACAATCGAATAGATTTTATTTATGGTTCAAGAACCCAGCAAAATTGTCGTGTAATGCGGCCAATCATAGAGAATCTCATCTTTTAGGAAAGATGCAAGTACAATGACTAAAAAGGGAGACACAAAGCTTTGAATAGTAGAAGTTGAAACTTGAAACACAATCAGTTCCAATACTTCCCTGTAATGGAAAAATCTTGGCTGCGATCATGTGATCCTGCAGCAAATTTCAGGTTAAAAGGGAGAATGCATCTAATGAATCCCGCTGTGATCTTATCACATGACAAATTTTGCCATGTGGCAAAATCTCAAAAGGGAGAATGCATGTATGGTCTCACTGTCACTTGATGAGACCGTTCAATGAGATTGTATTATTTATCTCAGAAACATATATTATTAAACTATAATTTAATACAATCTCATTTGATGATCTCACTAAGTGGCAATGTTACCATATCATGCAACATTTTCTCATTATTCGGTTATTTTTCTATTTGGCCAATGTAAACTTTGAGTCTTCATATCACCAGATTTCTGTACCATGACTGAACTATTCAAGCTTTTATGCCCATGTTCAAAAGTTATCTCAACTCTAAAGACCATTTATAAGTCTGCCGCATTGAAACAATTAACTAAAAATTTGTGTTGGAAAGTTTATCAGAAAAATGGGGGAAAAAGATCTAATTTACAAAATTTATACTGTTTAAAGCCATAACAGATGATGTGTCGTTCAATAAGCCAAGAGAAAATGGTCAGACCCGACAGTGGGTAGTTCCACTTGAATCATTCATTATTCTGCCTTTCGAGATGTATCCGAAGAAGCATGATGTGGGAAAGGAATTCCCTTGACGAGGAGACGAATGGCCAAAATTTACGAAAGTGAGGCTGTTTACTACCTTCAGACTAAGCGTGATGTTCAACTCTTTTGCAATGCTCGGCTGATGGGTTCTTGGAAATATTGAAGAGAGATAAACATTGCTTCCTGTTGACACAAATGCTATCACCATATGTAGTAAATAGATGTTTATATAGTAAGACAGAAAACGAAAAATCAACAAAAATAGTACCTCTGTTCGAATTGTTCGACTTCCTTGATGGGGACAAGTGTTGAAATATGAATCAAATACCTCACGCATTTTTTTACCCTTCAAAAGGAAGAAACAACAAAGCCAAGAATCAGTACATATTTGCTTTTCTCTGCTGGTTTATCAACAATAAATTAAGCCTATAAATGCTTTCCATCATATATTAATCACTGCCAAAGCATCAATGGCGTGAACAGAACCTGAATGCAAATGTATTACTGGATAATTCTACTTTGCAATATCATATTGAACAGAATGAGCAATAAAAATGTCAGCCAAAAAGCACATTTTCAAATGTTTTGCTCAAAATTTAACCAAAACAATATGTTATTCAGAGACATCAAATACACAAATAGTTGTTTTTTTTTTAATCATCTTGTCCTATAAAACTAGAACTGGAAACATAATTCAAAAATTAAATTCATTTCTTTCTTGGAAATGGTTCTAGGGTCATGGATTTCAATATCGTTACTCCAAAAACTAAAATATTTTAATGGGAAGAATAATTTACGGTTGCAATGTACCTTTAATTTATCATCTGCCTCAATACTCTCTTCCAAACCAGCAAGTCCCCCAAAAGCAATCAATAGATGCCTAAAAAATACATATTCTTTCAAATTAACAAGTATCATGAATGGAAGACAAATATATAATATTTCATCTCAATTCAAGGCCAAAAGATCTCTTTAATAGATTCAGGTGGAGGTATGTCCATGAATGTTCTACTTACTATAAACATGAAGTCCAGTACCTAAAACATTTTATGGTTGAATTTTGAAAAGAGCTATGCCAAATCAGAGGTTCATGGTCCCCCCAACGCTACAGCAGTAATAATGCATAATCTACCTAGCATGTAACTGCGAATAATGTATGTGTAACTTATATAATTATTAGGTAGAAGAGCAAAAATTATGACTACTCAGCACTAACCAATTAAGATGTAATAAAACCAAGACACCTATAGTTGCTAAAGAGTAAGTACTTGGAGGAAGTTACAACTACAGGGTCTAAATCAAACAAAACCAAACCTGAAAGCAGGCAATGCAAGTTCCGATGAATTAATAATATCACCATGCTCTGAGGTACCGATCACATAATCATAGCCATCCTGTCATAGAAACAATAAAAGCAGGTTGAGAACACCTTGGACAGCAGAAAACAATATGTTGCCTTGACATGTAAGGTGAACAAGGTGTCAATGTATATGCGTATACCTTGTATGAGCAATCTTTAAATACAGAACTAATATTGGAAGCATATCGCACTTTATAACCCCAATACATTCCTGATTCTTCCTTTGGCTTAGATGACGGAACAACCTGACGTGGAATATCTACATATATGCAATATAAAATCATAAACTTCATGAGTTGCAGACTAAGTAATTTATGAATATCTACATAAATTATTCACCTCAATGTTAACAGTGGAAGTGAAATAATTGTAATGAAGCTAGACTAAGTAAGAAAATATTGTTCTGCACCAGAAAAAGAGTTATTTAGGACTTAATGAAAACAATCATTTTGAAATAGAAAAAGAGAAACATCTATAATGCATAATTCCTAAATATAGTATTAACTCATAATAATACATCTTTGATGCAACAGTATGCAGATTTCAAGAATTCCAAATAACCAAATATGAGTTAGACAAATGATATAAACTTGAGCATCAGAATTGAAGTCAAAATTAGATATGCACATGAAATTTGACTGAACGTGACAACAAGTTACATCACTACAAACAAAAGCCAATTATGACTACATGGAGAGCATATCCGAACAAATATGATTTGAGTTACATTTCTGGAACGTCAATATAACTTTTAGAGCAGGAATTACCATCATCCAAATTGCGGTTGGTTCCCATAGCTACAGTTACTCTTACTCCAGGTTCAAGCACTTGATCAATAAGAACATCCTGCATTTGCAGCATTTAATCAATCAAAACTTAAATTTATAAGACATTTGTTTCTCATCTTGATTCCGAAGGGTGAAAAAAGTTTCAAATCAATCATAGAAGGCAGTGCAAATATTTCAAAATGCAATATTAAAGTGCATATCGACCAGCTCACATAACCACGTGTGCCATTACAGTGCAGCTATGCAGTGGACAGTGAACACTACATGTCGAACTCACTAGCAAATTTCAAATCACAGTAAGTGCAGTGAACCAGCTCACTTCTGGATACTGTTTACAATCAAAAGTAGGTGCTAATTTAACTGACATGACCAAAAAGATAACTATAATCAGAATCCATATTGAACAACTTGAGCTTGAGAAATTGAAATTAAGACACATTAAAGTAAATAGCTACAAGGAATACAGAGTAGGACAGAGATTAGAATGAAAAACTGTGAGGATGAAATTCAATGAGCTTATAATTTATTTGTTACAACTAGTTTGTTTGCACAAAAGTCCGAGGGGCTTAAAGCCTTGAGTTAAGTAAGATGAAATATTTTCAGTGTGATACTTTTAAAAGTATGTTCAAGAGATCAAAGGAAACAAGCAACGCTTCCAGCCCAGAGCCGTTGTATATGTTTAATTCAAGACAACTTTCTACACTCCTCATGGAAGAAGGAGAAGTGAATAAGTAACAATCATATAGAGCAAGCTTTAGAAAAAGCAAACTGTAACAGAATTACATACCTTACTTAAACCCACATCGACTAGCGTTCCTCCAGAGTTTGGCACTCTTCCTTTTACTGTCACACCTACAAAATTATCAATATTATCCAAAAGCTGGTGATAGCCGTAAGAGGAGGACCCAAACAAAGCATACAAATGTATAATGTATATCAAGTAAGATAATCTTCGCAAAGATGGATGAAAAAGTTAAAGTAAAATACCTTCCCTATATGGTGCCCACTCATGCTTGCGTAGATGATGTGGAGCATCAAGTGGGGGCAACAAACCCTGTAGAGCACAAGATACAAACAACTCAAGTTTACAAAAACAAACATTCAACAAAACAAATGCATCAACACATTGCAATCTATTGATACACACCACAAATCTGAGGCTGCTATGCATAGGGAAGAGGGCTTTTCTCAAATACTGTGGGGTCTCAAGATACCGCAAGATCCTTATAAGAAAATCTGTACCGCTTTCATCCTCATCCGAATTATTAGCAGCGGAAGCACGATAATCATTCTCTGAAGTTCTCTTATTATCGAATACCACCACCTATTCTTTAAATTAGAAAACAGTCACACCCATTTGTCCATAATTATCAATAAGAAACTCTAGAAACAAACATCAAAACTTGTTCCTACATAACGCGAAAGCCAGAATACTAAAAAGCAATTACTTAATTTCAATTAAACTTAGAATTAATGCAAGAAATGTAAATAGAGACCTCATCGATTCGAAAAATTGTCATGGCACGAGCAAGTTGACCAGCCAACTGACAGGAAACACAAATTTATAAATAAACATACGCGATAAAATGGCGTTAAAGAGGAAGATAAATAAAATGCAGAAATTTAAGCTAAAGAGGAAGGAAAAGAGTGTACTCGGGTGGCTAATTCGTAAGACTGAGTGTTGTCGATGATGGAGCCGGGCAAGGCTATGCTGACCGTAGGTAGTTCCATCGGTGCGTCGTCGTTTTGCTTGTCTCTCTTCTTCTTCTTCTTCTTCTTCTTCTTAGTCTTTTCGTTAGAGTCTCCGTTGGCAGGATCGAGCTCGTTTCTGGTTTCACGATCATCGACGAGTTCTGGTTCTGGTTCCAATTCGGCTCGCTTCTTCTTCTTCCCCATTTGTTGGTGTCTGACTAAAAGAAGCGCGGCTTTTGCAAGGGTTTATGAGACTCCGGCTACTTCAGGGGGGTTTTGTGTCTGTATTCTGTTATATCTGTAGTGTAGATACAGTGCCGTAGACTTAGTGTAGATGTACCGTACCTTACTGTACCGTTGATTTAAAGTTGAGTAGATTATAGATATACCGCTTATGCTATAGTTGGAATTCAAAAATAGTATACATCTTTATAACCGTTCGATCTTGTCTCAATATAGATTGGAATGAAATGATTGCTTTAGATAGTAAACATGGGTGTATCAAACTTTAATAACTTCATATTTTGAATGAGGAAGTATTTGAAGAGTTTAACCCCTCAATTAATTAGGTTAATTTTATCAACATGGTTAATTAGGTTAATATTATCAACAGGGCAGGCTTGATTCTCTTTGATAAAGTACGATGGAACCCATAACCGCAGCTACACATTATAAATAAGATATAACTATATAATGAGAGAAACTTGGGTGCACCCAAGATTTTTCCGAGAATATTTTTTCTTTTTTGGAGAATGTAAATAGATTTGGGTATCCGATATATATATATATATATATATATATTTCATGTACTATTGAAATTTTATGTGCGCAACAAATGCTGTTCTGAGTTTAACAATTTCTAAGAGAACCCCAGATATCTAATCTAAGGCAACTTCTAACTCCCAGGAGGCAAGACTCTGCAATTTGGCCTTGAACAATGAAAATGTAGATAGACGGAGAAATTCTAGTGATCATAATTGTAAATTGGTAAAAAAAGAAAAAGAAAAAGAAAAAATAAAGACCCTATAACCTATTTACAATCAACTTTACAAGGCACCACTCTAAAGGTGCTGTCAAAATCTAAGAAAATTATAGAGGTGTTATCCTTTGTTCGCAGAGTTCTAGCCTCACTCAACAAAAAATTAGCAATCTTCTCTGTCGATTTCTCAGTATCTGCAGAGTACTTCTCCTTCGTCTGGCAAATCAGATTGAAAAACTTTTAATTCAAAATTTACAATGAGGAAGAAGAATATCCTAGAAAAAAAATTACAAAAATAAGGTAAACTAAATAATACCTGGTGGACTAGCTGAATTGCCTTCTTTAAACTAATTACATCCCAGAAGCCATCGCTGCAATTTCGGTAAAACCCAGGGAATTGTTAAAAAATACATAGATCAGAAGCAATACAATAATCAGATCTATTTCTTAATATCTATTCAGATTTAAGTATCGAAAATTAGATCCATCATGCAACAGTCAACATGAATCAAAAGAGAGCTGTATAAAAAGGAAATTAGCTACGAACGCAAACATAGCCCAGAAAATAGCATATGTTTATAAAATAAATAATTGGCAAGATATTGATCCATTAAAAAAATCACCTTGCTAATACTGCAATGGCTTCGCTAGTTTGAGTAATTTGCACAACTTGACTTATATAAGGCTCTGTACTGAATCGGTCATCCTGCTGTTTCAAAAATTTGTCTCCAAGCATCCTTGCAAGGTTTATTCCTGAACCAGAGGACAAGGGTGAAAGGTTGTCTAAATCCAGTGTATAATATAACAAATCAACTAAATAGATTTTGTCCCTACCGCATAATCGCGTTTCCCCATCTCTCAACGGTTTTCCAGCTTCTTTCATTCGGAGCTTTTCAGAAGCACTAACTATTCTGTGATCTTCAGTCATCTTAATTTGCTGTCCATCAACACTGCCACAATAAACAATAGTCAGCTGTAAACATGGTTATAAAGCTATAGTTGGAAAAGCAGAATTTCAATCAGGGTAAACCAGATAAACCATTGATATCTATGCCTATGATCAAATCAACGGGAACAGAAAAGACAGAATATGACAACAGTGCAGATAATGACATCTCACTGGCACTACAATGGTAATTATTCGAAAGAACCTTTAAAACTTGTCACACAGTTTTAAGCAAGTCTATCGATAAGTTAACTACCTCTATTATGAATAAGATTTACCACTAATAGATGCAAATATCCTCCTATCTCCCAATAATAATACTATCTGAAAATTTTCTCAAAAAATATATATATAATTTAATAATACTATCTCAATATATAAAAGAATGTGTATTCAAATTTGCAACTACGGAACTTCAAAAGGCAAAAACACCATAAGGTAAACTAGTCAAGAAAATAATGGGTTCATATGCTATCCTACCATGGACCTCATCAGAGATATGGTGAGGATTTTCATGATGTAATTAAATAGAGATCCTATGAATGAAAAAGAATGACAACAAAAAAGCATACCCCATGACACAAGCCGAGTCCCCAAGATTCGCACATTGCGCAAAGAAATTATCACCATCAGCCCAAACCAAAAGCAGCGTAGCAGTACAACCCTGCAAGGAATTGTTTATTACAATATGCAAAGCACAGTTTTTCTGAAAAGAATCAAAAGATAATACTAGGATAAATTTGACAATCCGTCACACATCTGCTATCTTAATTTAATTCAAGCTGCAAAAATGCATAACGTTAATTTTTTTAATAAGATGAGTAAACTGTAAAGTGATGAAACCGCAACCAATAAGCAAACATCAAGAAAGATTGACGTAGCAAAATCCACAAAATCTTTTCCACACGATTTTTCAGAACAAAGTTACAAACGTTTCATTTTTAAAGAACCCCACCCAATGAAAAACAAAAACAAAAAATAAAATAGCAAATATGAATTACAAGTATTGAGGTGTGGGAATCATTAGTTTCCAAAATCCACATTAATGTCAATACTGTAGCCATTCATCAGCATTAAATTGCAAAACCCGTACAAGCTAAAGGATATTCTAAGACAGGATGACAAAATCCAACACATGACAAAATAGTTACAATCATATATTCATATATTTAACTTTGTTCAGACAAAGCATTAATTCAGGGTTTAAATAATTTGACAAAACAAGAACAATGAGGGGGAATTACAGCTTGGAAGAGATACTATAAAAAAGAACGAAAGATAGATAGAGAGCATATAAGAAAATATAACAAATATTCTAGATACATACATCAGAGCTTTCAATAACAAATTATAGATAAATCATGCAAATGGTGAAGGAAAAAGGATCATGAGAAACCAAGCAGGGGAAAACCTCATAATGGTAATTCATGGATTCTTCCGTTTGTGAAAATGCAACCCTCAGAATATCTGAAGCATCACGTTGTGACAAAACCATCTCTCTTTTAAGTGAATCCGACAATATAGCAGCAACCACCTTGGGCAGCATTCTGGGGAACAAATTTATGAAAAGTAAATACCGAAGCATCTGACAACAGCCTAGACCATGAAAAAAATGCATAAAGGGGGAACATAACCAATGACGGTAATGATTATTAGATGTATCCCAATTTCCATATGCATATTAGAAAAGCATGATTAAGTGAAAAAGAATAGTGAAAGAAATTCACAGATAGATGACATTTTGTAAACGTGCAAAACGGGGTTCTATGAAAATGAAGTCTCTACACCACTTGATTTTAAACTTAACAGACTTAACCATCCCTTGTCATAAAAAAAATATGAAAAGCAAATTTAACAGAAAATATAAAAAGATCAAATGTAAACAACAAAATTTCTTGAAATATCAATAAAATATTTCCACCCCATTGCAAGATAGCAGGCTTAGCAGCACACCGAAAGTATATTAGAAATACTTACTCGCTAGCAAATTTAGCAGCCTCTGCACCACCATGTCCATCACAGATGCCAAATAATCCAAACTGCAAAGTAGGATTTACATGCCATTAGAAAGTTCATAAAATGCATAATTCCAATTAGACACAAAAATGCAACAAGTCTGAAAACCTGATCAATCCCAGGAAGAGGCCAGTGATAATAGCAAACATCTTCCATAGGAAGTTTCTTTCCTCCTCGACGCAAAGCCATAGGATCAGATGCCACACCAACACCAAAGGGGATCAAGCTCTCATTTGGAGATGTAATATGAACCTGCCACAAACAAACAGAATTTATATATTGGTCACTAACCAAGAAATGAAGTAGAGATGAGATTATATGCTTTAGGAACTCAGAAACTAGATGTTCTGCTTCAAATTATTGCCAAATGAGCAATTTAGAGACAAAGAAGAAGGGGTGAACATCCAATCCAAATTAATGCATCATTAAGATTATTCAGCTGTTGAAATTGTACACAGATCTAAGAACATAGTTTACAAACCTGAATGCCAAATAACAGAGAATCAGAGATGATAGAAAGCTTTAAAATAAGCGCAAGAAGTTTACAGTGTTATATAAGAACGAAAAACCCAACCCAATCAGCATATCAGTTCTCTTCATTTGCATGTATTCAAGTTAGTAGGGACATATATATAGCAGGATAACATAAAAAAAATGATATGATTAAAACCATACATCAAGGTACATTGACTTACATATATGCTAGACGTTGTGCCAACAGTTATGACATTTCCACTTGCAAGCTCAACCGGGTCACCCCAATGTCTACTTCCAGAATCGGGATGGTTAATTGGCTGAGAATTCAATAGAGTTCCATTTAGACTACCCATGTCTACCAGCTCCCATCTCAATTTCTGAAACCACATGTCAATGCAATCAATTCACCATATAAACAATATGCATTGAGAAATACGGATCCAAGCAGTATGGTTTTCATGAGTTTTACGTTTGAATTCCAGTCTATTAGTGCATGTTTCCCTGACACCTCTGAATCCTTCAACAACAAATCACTTGGAGGAACCCTTCCAAGGGTCAGCGGAAGCCTAGAAGCATCTGTCGACTGTATATTAAAACAGAGCCCACGAGAAGGACCGGATATAATCTCCAAGGAGAGAAAGCCTGCACTTCTAACAGAAAGATGTGATGACATGCTTTACACATTCTGCCTAATCAAATGGCTTCTAAATCATTAACCCCTGCAGATAAGCAAAAGGAGAAAGAAATTACTTTGATATGCAACAGCCTTGGGCACAAACTCTTGAATTTTTTCATTTTCCAAAATATGTTTCAATTTGGCGCTTGGATCTTCCTGTCTACTATGCCTTCGTATTTCAGTTAAGTGATCCGTCACAAATGGATGCTTAAGTGTCTGGCCAACCAAGATTTCCTCAGTAGCATCAGCAGTTACATCTAATACCAAGCTATCACCTGGGAGAAGTGAACAATAAAATTTAGATTTTGCTAAAGAATGATAGAACAACTACAGCATAAAAATAAAGTGAACATAAAGGGATGTAAATAACAAGATAAAACAGTAAACCTTGAGCCACATGAGGAGTTGTGGTGGGAAGCCTCTGTTTGTGAACAAGTCCATGTGTCCGGGGAGAGCGCAAAAGCCCTTCATTTTGGTAACAAGCTCCCTCTAGATCATAAGTTCTTGTCAAATCATTGCTTTGATCTCGGACCACTCCTACATCATCCGAGACGAGAGGCCTCTCTAGTTCATCAGACTACAAATGAAGGCATCACATAATTTCAGCATTTCTAATTGTAAAACTGAAGATTCCAAACAATTCATATCAAATGCGCAAAAATATCATAACTCCATTAAAATGCCAATCTACAAAATCCATTTCACAGGTAGCTGCGCACCACCCACTCAATCAATCAATTAACCAAAACCAATCCATATCAGGTCAATTGTAACCCCTATGCTTAAATAACCATCACCAAAACTAGATTAAAAACAAACATTACTTCAAATTCTAAACCACAAGCTTTTCAATAACATATGCCAACTTAAAAGAAACGATCTTACAAACTCTAACTAAAACTAAAACCCTCATTGTACCTATCTGAATTCAACGAACAACATCACGAGAACAATAGAAAACAGGAACGAAATCTGAGAAACCTACGCTTCGAAAAACCTGTAGAATTTGCAAAAAATATAAAAATAATGATTGGGGATGGGACCTTGACGGAGGAGCGAGAGCGAGCACGAGAGAAGAAGAAGCGCCATGGTTTACAGGCGATGAGGATGAGAAGGAGGATCAATAGCAACATAAGGAGGATGATGAAACCGACAATGTTCACTTGTATCGCCATCGTCGTCGCTACGCGCGCGCTCTCTCTCTCAAGAGGAGAGATTTTTCAGATTGGGTCCCGATTTGCGAGAACCTCGCTTTGAAATGGTCGCACCATTTTTTAATTTTTTTTTTCTTCGATTTATTTTCATTTCCACTTATATAGTTTTATCTAATATCTCTTAATAATTATTATTATTTTCATTTAATCATACTCTACTAATATATATATATATATATAGTATACGTCTCCAACTATACATGTCACACTTTTCATGCATGCATATGTACATTTTCTGATGTAACTATAGAGAATGAGATCAGGGGGCACACACATGTGTGTTGACATGATCTAGTGGAATATTCTGCACTATTTTTTTTCATTGCTGGGCCTTGGAAAAACACCAGCTTGTGATGTGTCAAAAGGGCCGGGTCCAGGCCGCTGTCAATCGAAAAAAATGTTTATGATGGTTTGCCGGTCGGGCCATAACATCAAGAGATGGGCTTTAGGACTGACCCGGGGAGCACAGGCCCTTAATATAGTGGATAGTGGATTGGCCCAGCCCTTTTGACACCTCTTTATTATTAAAGGGTACATATAAGGTGAACAATTATATATGGTGTATTTATAAACATTGTAGCTTTATTTAATTATGGGATGTCTATAAAGGCTAGTTATGTAATTGACAACTCTACTACCTTATATCAAATAAATTACCCTAAAATGAAACAACATGAGATAGAGTCATTTATACTAATCAATCTACATTAGAGGATTGGGGTTTTCATTGAAAGGATGAAATAAGGATAAAAATTTAATTTAAAAAATACAAAAAATATAGAATAAATGCCAAGTACTATCACTACTTATATATAGAGAATTCCAATCGTCCAACCGATTTGATAATAGGTTTATTTTATTTGTACTCATTGATCGTTTATTTATTATCTAAGTTTATAATATATATATATATATATATATATATATATATCAATAAAATGTTAAGGATCATGATCTATATATAGAATTTCAATCACACCACCGATCAGGTGATAAATTTATTTATACTCATAGATCGGTTTATTTATTATCTTAGTTTAAGAAAAAAAAATCTTATATATAAAATAATTATTGAAGATTGTAATTTATATATGGAACTTAAATCCCCCGACCAATCCGGAACTAGGTTTATTTATATTTATCGGTCGTTTATTCATTATCTAATTTTACGAAGAAAAATATAGAAATACAAAATAAATGTTAATGATAGCATTTTATACATAGAAATCTAATCACCAAATCGATCCAGTATTAGATCTATTCATCACATATTAATTAAGTAAATCCATGCTTAAATAAGTTTGAACTTTGTAATAACGATAGATTATGTTTGATCCGACTTTTTTGGTGTGTGAGTATATATAATGAACTTCAATATAAGATTATAATCTTGTATCTAAATCAAAAACATAGATAGCAATATTCACAATAAGATTATCAACATAAAAAACAAACATAATATAAATCATCATTTAAGAACAGAATATTAAAACAGAAGACTAAAAAGTGAAACTCTTGTAAAAAGACGAAGATAGTTTTAATTTACCCTATTCTTAGAAGACTCCATGTAAAAATAACTCAGCTGCAATCTTTAAACCCAAATTGCCCTCGAATTGGAAGATGAATGATATTCTCAACAAAGCAAAATAGACATTTATATAGGGACTAAAATGAAGAATATATGGAAAGTTAGATATTTTTGGTAATTTATTTTATCCTAGATTTAATTGGTTAGTAAAAATAGCGCGACAAATATGATTGTGTAAACAAAGGTCCTAGATATCATATTTAATTAATTATATTTTTTTTACACCCACAGAATTATCCTAGTGGTATCATATAACATGATGAGGTTGACCTAGTGGTAATGTGATATGACTATCACACCTACATCAACCTACATTGAGAGTTGTGGGTTCGAGTTTTATCCTTCACCCCTAACCCCAAATTATTGTAATTTAAAAATAAAAAATAAAAAATAAACCACCCACAGAATTAGATAAAAATATCTAGAGCAAATTAGGTATTTTTATAATTGATTATGAATTAGTTTCAGTTTTTAAAGCTATTAGATTGTTTTTAACTGCATTTGGATATCATACGCATAATATTTGGCAAGTGTTTTAGTCATCATAGTACCTATATAATAACATACCTATTTTTTTATTCCTTATAAGGAATTATATTTATATATATTGTTTGTATTATTTACTGGGGGGGTTAATTGCACTAAAGCACCCTGAGTTTTTCCCTTAAGCCAAAATATTGCTAAGTTTAAAAAATTCAACACAAACATACCCTCATGTTAACCACCATCTATCAGTTGTTAATGTCAGAAGGGTAGTTTAGTCTTTTTTCAATAAAAATGATTTAAATAAAATTATTATTTAAATAATTAAAATAAATAAATAAAATGGATGGAGGAGATGTAATCTCCATCCACACCATCATTTAGTTAAAAAAATAAAAAGAAATATCACCATCTTCAAATCGAGCTCCATCAGAGATTGAGCTCGTTGGAGAGTGTTCCCAGGTGGAGCATCCTCCATTGATAGAGATGAGCTCAATCAGATCCATCTATGATCGAGCAGATTTGTTCCATTTTTAAATTTAAAAAAAATAGTTGAATTTATTTTTGGAATAAATTTATTTGATTTGTGTTTGTGTTGATAGATTGTGATGCACATGAGAAAAAATTTAAAAATGAATTTGTTTTAGAAATAAATTTATTTGATTTGTGTTTGTGTTCGTTGGTTTTGATCAAGATGAAAGGTTGGTGATAATGTCGAAGTAGGTTTTATTTTTTATAATAAATAATATATTTTGGATGATGTGCTAGGGGTAGATTTGTCTTTTGTAGTTTTGGTTGGTCAACTGTTAACTTTAACGGTCTGACTTTAAAACTAGGGTATGTGTCTGTGTTAAATTTATGAAACGTACCGATAGTTTGTCTATAGGGAAAAATTCAAGGTACTTTAGTGCAATAACTCTTTATTACGAATATGGGGCCAATATTCTTTTATCTTCATGAGTAAAAAGAGTCGTTATACTTTGATGAGAGAAAAAATTGGTTAGGACAAACGCACGAGAGTGACCTAGACAAACAACATGCTAAATTGGAATGATGTCGCAAATGTTTCGTAATTTGGCATGCAATGGATGTGAGTACTATGCTCGCTGCAACCAAGTTCTTACCTTTTGCTAGTTCGATAAAATTATTGAACAAAAAATATGCCTTATATAGATGTATTATACTATTCTTACAGTCAACGATAAACTTATTACTACATTAAATTCCTAACTTTACATAGATCGATGTTATATCCTGCTCACATTTGATTATGTTTACCTTATTATCGGCTAGTAAGCCACGTCAGCATCAGAAAGTCAAAGTGGATCAAAATTGTTGTCGAAAGTGCTCCCAATAGAATAACGAACTAAACAGATCGATCATAAAAGGAACTGTCGATCAACTTAGTTAGCAACCCCCTCGAGACACCATGAACAATACAATCTGATTAAGGTTTGCTCTAAATGGAAATTCGAGCTTCCTAGAGGTCAAAAGAACCTCGCTAAGATTCGACTCTCTTTTTTTTAGATTCTTGACAAACATTTAATGTGGTGTGTTCCTCTATGCAAATGTCTAATCCTACCAATCTCATTGTGATTAACTGATAGAACAAAGAATCCATATGGTAGGGTGACCTACAAGGCATGTAAAGCCATGTCATTTGACGATGTGTAGAGAATACTTAATCCTAGGTGGTGTAAATGCACTTGAGTATTTTGCACCTGAACACTTGTCCTCCCCTATGAATAAAAGAGTCATTTCAACACAATTCATTCATTTCAAGTAAGCTAAAACTCTCTCTCTAATATCATCACGAAATTGATAATTGGAGTATAAATGTGGGCCACTAATCGGTGCTCCTAACAATGTATTTAAATTTTTAGATAATTGTGACCGAGATGCCTGAGCCACCTGATCCTCCCACATTAAACAAAAATCTACTACTTTGAAACATCAGTCACGAGCCATTCGAGTAAGACTTCACATCATAATTCTCTCATTCCATCGGTCAATAGTGATTAATGCACCTTTAACTTTCTTATTGACCAAATTAGTTACCTAAATATGTTAAGTGAAGAATATCATGCACGAGCGTAACCATGACAAACAACATGCCACATGAGATAGATATCACATGTGAATATGATTATAATTTGGCATGCTATGTGTTTACTGCTACACTCACTGCATACAAGTTTTTTTTTCTTTTGTTGATATAGTATTAATATTATTGAACAAAAAAAAATGCATTTTATAGATGTATTATTACAATCTACGATAAGCTTATTATTACAATAAACTGTTAACTTTCTTCGATCGTAAATGCTATATTCTATTCGAGTTGACGATATTATACCTTATTATTGGCTAGTAAGCCACGCCAACATCAAAAGGTCAAAGTTGATCATAATCGTTGTCAAACGTTGTCCCAACAGAATATCAAACTAAACAGATCAATCATAAAAGGAACTATCGATCAACTTAATTTGCCAACCCACTCAAGGCACCATGAACAATACAACTCCACTAAGGGTTGCTCAAAATGGAAATTCAGGATTCCTAAAGGTTAAAAGAATATCGTTGAGATCCGACTCTATTGAGAGATTATTAACAAATATTTAATGTCGCATTTAGTGTGGCATGTTTAGCAAATATAATCCCACAAACCTAAGTAACTGCTCATGTGAATGTCTAATCCCACCAATCATATGACGATGCGTATAAAACAGTAATCCTATTATAGAACGGTGATTTAATGTGGTAAGGTGGCCAATTAGGCGTGTGAAACCATGTCATATGTCGATACATAGAGAACATTTAATCTTACGTAGTGCAAAGACAATCGAGTCCATGTACCCCAAGATATTCCTCCCATATGAATATAGGAGTAATTTTAATAGAATTCATTCATTTTATCACAAATTTGACCGTCAAAGTATAAACGTCAACTATCAGCTAATGTTTTCTAATTTTCAAGTAATTGTAACCCAACTACCCGATCCTCCCACGTATTAAACAAAAACCTCCTAGTTTGAAACATCAGTCATGAGCTATCTAGGCAAGACTCCACATTTTATATAATTCTCTCCTTCCATGGTCTATAATAGTGGTGTTAATTTGGGCCGGGCCCAAACTGGCCGCCCGGCCCGGCCCGCCAGCTAAACGGGCCAGGCCCAAGCCCGTTTAGCTGGTGGGCCAGGCCGGGCCCCCATTTCAGAAAATCGGGCCTGGCCCGTGTAGGCTCGCGAAACCCACGGTCCAAAAAAAAATTCAAAATTTTATTTTATTTTTTTTAAAATTTGAATTGAAGGGTGACTTTTGTAATTAGCCAGGTTACCGTTGGTGATCGTTAGGGGGGGGGGGATATTCAAAACTTTTAAATATTACGTTTTTTTAAATCTTTTACAATTTTTTCCAATTATACCCTCTTCTAACTTTTTCCTATAAATACCCCATCACCCCCTCACCTTATTCTCTACATTTTCTCTACTTCCCTACTCTCTTATTCTCTCTATTCTCCACAATCTCCAACATCTCTCACTCACTCTTTCAACTATTTTGTAATTTATTTTATTTATTTAATATATTATTTATATACTATATACTATTATACTGATATACTATACACCATACATTATATATTATATATTTACATACCTTCCACTCTCTAGTTTCTACATATTCTAAGACTCTTAGTCTCTTACTCTAAGGTATTGTCTTGTTTATTTATTTTTTAATTAACTTTCATTTGTTATTTAATTATTAAGTATTATTAATATGTTTACAACTAATGTTATTATTTGTTATGTTGTTAGGTATCCAATTGATTAATTAATTCAACACTCTCAAGCCTCCAATTGATTAATGAGGCAATCATGATTTGTAATTTATACATTTTAGTATCTCACCACAAATTCAATATGAAATTACAAAAATATTATTCATCGAAAACTAATTAAGTGTTGTATGAAATGAATAATATTATATTTCATATTAAAATTATTACATTAATTACTCAAAATTATTACAATGTATAAAAAAAATATTGAATTAATAAAAAATAAAAAAAAATTGGAAGCCCGAAACGGGCCGGCCCGCTAAGACCCGGCCCGGCCCGGCCTGCCCTCCCACGGGACCTTAGACCCGGGCCGGCCACCTTCAGCCATCTGTCGGGCCGGCCCGGCCCGACCCGTTTCCCAATCCGGGCCGGGCTCAGCCCGGGCCGTTGGCCATATGGGCCCAACAAGCCCGGGCAGGACGGGCCGGGCCGGCCCGAATTGCCCCCACTAGTCTATAGTGCTTACTAGGCATTATGACCCTTTGACTTTCTTATTGACCAAATTTGACCGTCATCAAATTACATTACACAACTGTTTTTTACATATATAAGTTAAGTGAGTTATATATATATATATATATATATATATATATATATATATATATATATATTTAATGCACATTGATACTATAAAATCAATTTCTCGACTATCAATTGTTAGATTCATACTTTTATACTTGATCAATATTTACTTATGTTTAATCAATGGCCCACAACCATAATCCTACACATATATATGATGTGACACATAAGGTGTCAACATCACATTAACAACTGTATAAAATATTGACACCTCATGTGTCACATCATTTGGAAAAAAAAATTTAAGGACGGACCCACATGGCCCTATCTCAATTTTTTTTTTAAAAATTGATTTTGTATAAACACTATATATATGATCATTAAGAATAGTTACAACATCTTTACTTTGACACTGTTGGTAGTGGTTCTTCTCTCTGTTCTTTTAGTACTTAGTTCAAGTCTCATTACAATAAAACAATTCATTTTCTTATTTTACATTAAATTAATTATTATTATTTTGGATTTTTATTATTTCTAATAGTTTTAGTTTGACATACCTAACACGTCCAATCAATAAACCATAAAATCTCAAATTTTATTTTATTGGATTAAAATAGTCAATCTATTATTATGATTCTTTTTTTTATCCATAATATGTTTTTATAGTTTTAATTTATTTAGAATCTATAAATCAATAATTTATCAATAATTTGAAGAAAAAAAATTAAAAACATATCTAGTAATATTTATTAATAAATAATTTTTGTATAGATTTTATAAATTGAATTCATTATAAATGCAAAAAAAAAGTTTATATAAAATTAGATTGTAATTTATTCTTTTAATTTTTGTCATTATTTATGTTGTTTTTCTTGTTATTCTTTATTTTTTTAATATATTTTTTTCTTATTTTTATTTCTTTTTGAATGTAAGATTATGTAATTCATATGATAAGAAAAACTCATTTTTGTTTAAAAAACACTCATTTTACTACGATTTTAATTTTTTAATATTTTTTTATATATATTTAAGTGCCCTATCTAGTTAAAATTTCAGGATCCCCACTGCTGATATATCTTATATCAGTTCGAACCGACATTAGAAAGACTATATATGTATGCGTTGTTATCACTATTAACAACTTGTGAAAGAAAAACATATTAAAAGAATGAGTAATACTATACAACCCAAATAATTAACTCAAATAATGTGGTAAGTGAGTTGTCTTTATTATATGTATCGTGGGATTATTTGGTTAATGAGCAAACCACTTACCACATCATTTGATGAGTTGAGTTTTTAACTAATTTTTTAGATTGTCTAACATTAATGTAAAATAACAAGTGACCTTGAATTATCCATTGTATTGCGTTAAATATAAAATGAGTTTTTGATTGGAGATGTATCTTCGGTATCTTTCATATATACAAAAACAACAAAGACGCCCGGGTATCTTTTTTCACATCCACCCACTTTAATTTCGCGATGTTCATTTAGTCCATTTTGGGTACTCGATCGTCGTCATCATGAGAAGTAACATGAAGAATATTGAAAACATTTCTTCATTTTTTTGTCTGTTATAATATATATATATACCAAATTAAAAAAGTTTTAAAATGCTAGTCAAATATAGACTGTAGATGCTACCGATTTTCAAAAAGGGTGTTGAAAATTATCTGGCATTTCAATTCACAAAAAAATTGACAGGCGTGATGATGATTGATGATAATCAGCTAGCACACATGGTTGGAAGTTTGAAGCATATTAAAATGATTGCAATCACTTTCATTGTGTTTAATTTTCTCCTGGAGATAAGAATTGGTTTTCATTTTGGTTGTGCTTTATCCAGCAGTTTACATGCATTAATTTTTCTTCTTTACTTATTCATGCATGTAGATTAATTATATATGATTGTGCTGCGTTTTGGAAAGATTTTTGTAGTTGAAAAAGTTGATTACGATTCTGTTTGTGTGGGATGGGCCGGGTGTGGCCGTTTGGGAGGGAAAAGGGAAAATTTTATTCTAAATGGTAAAAATGTAATAAAAAAAATGTTTTTTTTTCTTTTTTACACAATATATATATACAATAATTTTCACATAAGTACGCACCGATAGAATTATATAAGGATATTGAATGTAAACCATCCATTTTATATATTTTGAGTTGGTATATATGCACTTGTCAAAAAAAGACTATATATATATATATATATATATATATATATCAATAATTTTCACATAAGTGCGCACTGATAGAATTATATAAGGACATTGAATGTGAGCCACTCATTTTACTTATTTTGACTTGGCATGTATGCACTTGTCAAAACTCTTTTATAAATGAGTGGCTCACATTCAATGTCCTTATATAATTCTATCAGTGCGCACTGATAGGAAAAGGACTGATATATATATATATATATATATATATTGTTGATGATATATAGACAAGTATTGAATAGCAACGATTTTTACTTAAAAATGTTTTAAGTAATATTTTCAAAAATGCGAGGCTATATATATATATATTGAAATAAATTAGTGAGGATATTGATAAAATCTTAACTTAAATCTATAATTTCAATATTTAAATATCCATGTACTAGTAATTATAGATTTGTCATTTCTTTTTAGTTGTCTATTTTTTTTCAAGACTCAAGTTACATTAATTTAAATTTGTTATTGAGGTGATATCTTGTTGGAGTCGCCGCTGAATGTGGTATATATATATATAATTATTAGTTGAAATCTATGATTTCAACATATCATTTATTTACTATCAATTTTTAAAAAAAATATTAAATAAATTTGAATTTTTTTTTAAGAGAATAAGGACTCAAACCCGCAACATCATGATACCGGTATGAGAGATTTACCACCAAACTAACTTCATTTCGTCAATTTATTAGTTACTATCAATTTGAAGGTGTTATCTACATTAATTTAACTCATGTACTTATGTACAAAAGCAGTAGTATTTACTCTTCTTCACCCTTGTATCGGAGGTTGGAGTCTTATCCCATTAAATCACAAAGTGTGAGTAGATCCTCTAACGTAGACTGTAGCGGTAGTTGCATTCTGCTGGCTGTCTCGACATATCACCGACCCATTTAGTGTCACATTTCAAAAACAGAAGATAAAAATCAACTAGCTAAATAAACTAATATTAGAAGAGGTATCTGCGTACGTACGTAGTTTGGTAGTTAACATAACTTTATGTTAATTTTGTGTGCGCATCAGCAGAATCAGCACTATAATACATGCTGGTGACCTGGATTATATATTATAATTATATATCAGTTAGTTGAATTATGACAAAATTACTTTTGTCCACAATCCACAAAAGCAAAAATTCCTTTTTTTTTAAATTAATTTTAACTATTATTATTATTTCTTATGAAGAATTTCAATGGCATGAACCACATGCATCTCCGAAAGTAAGCATTTGATATCTAGAATTCTTGTGCTTTCTGATTATTCGCTTCTTCTTCCTCCTCTTTATATAAAAAATAGTGAAGCTGAGATATGATTTTCTTTATTCTCCAGCTTTTTATTAATTTTGGAGTTTTGGCATGTCAACTGATTCCTTGACCTTTATATATGAATATAAATCACTGAAAAATATAATAAAATAAAAGCAGAACACACACATACTCTCTCTCATCCTCCATTTCTCCCCCACAAAATATTTATATCGAAGTGAAGTGAACCTTGATAAAAGACATGCAGCAACTTTGGAATTCAATTTCTGTTGAATTTTCAAGAATTTTGTTGTACTAGTCAATTATTGTTTTACCAAACATTTGAATATGATCTCAATTGGTACCTGTATAAATGAAAAAAATTTGCATTTAATTTACGCCGGTGTCAATCCTGTCCGAAAAAATATGTGTAATTCCACATCTAATTAGCTTTATAATAATAATAATAATAATTTCTAGTTGTGTTGATACAAAATTAAAAATTCAGAATTTTTTTCATGTGGACTTCTACATTAAAGAATCTCCCTATGTATACGTATTCCTATTATGCAAGTAGCAATTTAATTATTAATTTTAGTCTAGAAAACCTTAAATAGTTAACTTTGAAGTATAGGTAAAAAGGCGTAGATAAAATGAGTTAAAACTTACAAGCAGGCCAGTTGCGAAAAATCGGGTCAATAAAAGATTTCGTTGTACATACAACATCAACTTGGATTTAAGCAGATTCTTCTGCCAATTCAATCAAACGTTATGATTAATTAGCTTAATTATAATTACTATCTGTAGAAACTTAATCAACACGTCTTCTTCAAGAGTAATTCTTCTCTATATCTAGCTGCTGTTGCTGCTTTTTTTTTTCTTTTTTCTCCCAAATAGTGATATCAAAGAAAGAAAATATTCCTTGTGTCTCTCTACTTTTGTGATCATTTATGGTACGATTATTATTCCTTAACAGTTTCTGCCCATCAATGGTATTTTTTTTAAATAAAGATTTATAATAATTACTTTGTAGGCGGTCTTAGAGGTCATTTGTATTTTTGTTTTAAGACTGAACGGTACTGAATTTTTCTGAAGATTGAATAGGGACTGAAATCTGAACTTAAATAACATGTTTTTTTTTCCTCACATCTGAATGTATAATCAACACGTTTATTTTTTAAAAGTAAAATTGTTTGAAACTAAGTAATTTTACATTTATGCCCATGTTAAACAATTATATATAATATGAAATAAAAACAATCCAAAAATAATAATTATATATGAACACATATGATCATGATCTTCTTCTTCAATTACAAATAAACTTCATTTTTACTAAGAAAAGAATGTTTTTTTTTTTCAAAAAATCAAAGGCGCAGGAAAACTCACAAAACACTCTAAAAAATAATATATAAATACATCACCATAATATCATAATAAAGTATTGATATTAAACACTAATATTATAAGTGATTATGGTTCTTTTTTATTTTTAAAGCTATTTAAAATAAACAATATATTAAAATAAATATTTCTGTACAATATATAATTATGATGAAATTGAAAACATGTTATATATGGAGGATAGTATCGGAAGAAAAGATTTTGGATTGCATTTATTACAATTTAGTGATTTGTAATTAAGTGAAAAGTCAGGATTTTTTACTTTTTATTTTAAGTTGTTTTTTTTTTTTTGTATTTTTAAGTTGTTTGACCACTTATAAAAACAAACAAAATAACTTAATAATTATGATTCAAACTCATTAAGTTTTAAGTGGAAAAAACAAACGACCACTTAATCTAATTACATTACGGGCGGTGTACAATATCTCTCATTCCACGTAAGTGTTGGAAAGTTTGAGTCTCTTATACTAATGTATACATATTTTACAAGTATTTATGGAAAGTTTTCTATTTATTGTTATAGGTCAGATATGCGGATCATGCATATAATGCTTGATATTAATAAGACTCCGTAAACTTCTAATCTCTTTGGTGTCAGATTTAAAATAAAAAAATGAATTAAAAAAAAAATCTTGATCTAGCTATAGAGCAACTGTATATGAACAGTTTGCAATATATAGTTATAAATTTATACTCAATTACTCATATATGCATGCCAGTACTTGAGAATATATTTATATATTTAAAATTATGTTTAGACCACCCTAAATGTCCTCCGAGTCACTGTCTCTAAAGCTAATCCTTCGACGGTGATGTTTACATTTTGCCGCCAATTGCTTTATTGTTTTTTATGGGCTCAATGCATGATAATGATGATTATTATTAATATTATTATATAATTAATTAAGTTAATATCTTCCATCAAAGTTCATGCAATTTATTTTTTGAATTACAGCTTTTATTGTGACTTGGCAAGATTAAACCTTAGGAGCACGGTTCGGAATGCTGCACCTACTATCGGGAAGAGGTTACATATAGACTACAACTCTCACATCCGGAGAAAGGACTGCTCCCCTTTTGGAAAATGGCTCTCCACACTTTAGGATTTTATAACCAAATGTAGGATAAATATTTACAACTAGCAAAACTTGAACCTTGGTGGTGGAACTTCCACTTGAAAACTCCAACCAACAAGACAAGAGGCCATTGGTTCAAAATCCATACTTTTACATGTCCACAATTCATGATATAAATGTAAATAATTTCAAAATTTATTAGAAATATCTACTTCAAATTTCTACAATTCGTTGTTATTTTTTTTGGGCAGTATCTATGCATCCATCTAATTTTTTTGAAGTTTTAATTATTTGTAGGATTCTAACCGGTGACTTATGAGTGATTTATCTAAACTTGAAGTTCGTTCATCTACCGGCTAAGCTACGCCCCTACCGGCAATTTCTACTAGTCATTGGAAGTTTCATCTAAAATTCATCACACATATATATATATATATATATATATATATATATATATATCTTTTTAAGTTTATTAAAAACCTTCTCTCTATATATATATATATATATATATTATATACACACATTATTATTTTTCTTGAAAATCAGATAAATATTTATAATTGTAAAATTCACTTGATATTGAAAACTTCATCCAAATTATGTTATAGCCTCTCCTAGTAATCAAAGAAATATTCGGTATTTCCTATATATAGAGAAAGTTTCAATGATAAATCAAATAAATATATATATAATTTTAAAATCCGTTAAAATATCTTTTTAAAATTTGAAATTTGTGGAAACCTAATCCAAATTTTGTCACAAAGAGCCTCGCTCCTAACATTTGTCAGAAACATTTTCAATACCAGACAAAATATCTAACAAATTTTTATTTATACATGACAAAATATAAGAGAGAGATCATGGATGATTTTAATCCTGTAATCAAAATTAAATCTACGTGCTTTACTTGTGATTGGTGATAAAATAAAATGATCGACCATTAGACCAGTAGCTGCATAACAAGTTTGCATGGATTACGTAGGAAGGGCTCCTCTATATTTAAGTTTTTATTTTTATTTTTAACAATTAAAAAGAATGATATAACAAATGTATATTAATAAATAATTAATTAAAGAAAAGAATTGAGTGGGAAAGGTGGCACTAACATGGTCAAAAAGTTGTTTATAGAGGGAGACGCTGCTTTGTTTAAATGCTGGTGTAAGCGCATGAACTGGATTCTGTTGTCTTTTTTTATAAAGTCTTCATTAAAATACCAATTTTTTTTCATGAAAATAAAATTAAAAAAATAAAAATCAAAGACTTAACTTTAGGGCTTCACTGAAGGCCAAGAAGACATGACGTCTTCTCTCAGTTAAAGATTCTCCATTAATTTAATTGATATTAATTAATTAATTACTTATAATATTCAAATTCAAACAAAAACGTTGATGGATTCTGATGTGAATTTCATTCTTTCTCTCTCTGTTATGGGTAAATAATTAGTTTAATTAATAAACAAAGTCAAAAGAAATCAGATTAGCTTATGTCCCTCTGATGCAAATTTGAATGCTTTACTTCTTTAATTTATTTATTTTAATGAATTAAGTACAGTACATATATATATATATATTATAATTAAGATACTGATCATGATCGAGAAGAGAGAAGCTTTTGGTGTACTAGGAGTGTAGTACAGAGCTAGCTGAAAAGCTTGCTCGTCTAGAGCTACCAAAGGGTACTGTTAATACTTATTAGGGTTCTGTTCATGTCTTCGCTGGTTTTTTTTTTTTGTGAGTACTTTATAAAATCATGAGGACCACACACATAATAATTCCTTTAATTTGTGTGCTTTGATCAGTTTCTAAGTTTAAATTATGTTAAAGGGGCTGATCGATATTTTTCCTTTTTCATTATTTCTTGATCGAGATTTGTTGATGAGTTGTTACTCGATCGGTTTCGCAAGTTATGTGTTTTATGTGTAGAGGCATGTTAATTAAATATAATTTGTTTGATCTTCTCTTCCGATCTGATGATCGGTTTTGTCTATTCGACCTAAGATATATGGATATATATTCTGTTAATACCAATTGGTCTCTCTTTTTTGTTTAATAATGTTGTTGGCAACGATTTTGAGTTTAGAAGATCGGTATTGACCACAATGTTACGAAAACCACACATTTGGTTACATGATATTGTGAAATTGCCAATTCTATATTTAAAATTAATAAACTCCCTAAATTTTTAACTAAAAAGAGTTATTTCCTCTCTCTCTCTCTATATATATATGGTTCGAAAATTTAATACCACTCTTTAAGGAGTGAGTTTTAGGACTATAACAAAATTAATAACTTAAGTTTTAATAGAACTTATCCACAAAAATACCCTTAAATCACACTAACAAAAATAAGTATCGTGTATTTTTTTTCGTGTTTTTAGAGATTTATTTTGGTGTTTCCAAGACTTTCAGGGTAAAAATAATTTTTTTTCAATTTTTTTGGGTCATCTTCTTCATCGAAACCTCAATTGGAGGTTGAAATGGATTGTAGGTCGATTCAACCTCCATTAGAGCCCGATTTCAACCTACAATGAAGGCCAAACTGACCTCCACTGGTGGTCTTTCATCTCCATTGATGGAGGACCTCCATTGGTCCTCTATCAATGGTGGTCGAAAACCTCCATTGATAGAGGACCGACCACCATTGATAGAGGACCAATGGAGGTTTTTGAGAAAAAAAAAACCCTAAAAATGGCATAAATGCAATAAAAGAAGGAGAGGGGCTAATTTAGTCATTTTGTACCATTTAAACTTAAGTTATTGATACAGTTAAAAGACCGTCATTTCCTACCATTTCCTTTCCTCTCTCTCTCTCTATATATATATATATATATATTTGTTGTTATAAGTCGATTATGCTCAAACTTTTAATTAGTAAGAGAGCATTATCTATTTTTGACCATACCATAGGAAACATTATTACACAAACCCAACTAGAATTGAGAAGGATAAGGTGTAAGCAAGAATTTATATAATATATAAGCTGGTATACATATTGTCCATTTTTTTCTCCCCAATTTGTAACAATTTGTGACAGGAGACATTTATTTTTAAATTTCCTGTTCGATGTTGGAGGTTGTTGATACATAGAACTTGATCATTCCTTTTCGGATAGCCATAACCATTTTTGACCTAGAAAGTTTCTCTAGAACTAACTTATCCAAACAAATTTTAAAAGAGAATTAATATATACATGGCATAATATTATATATATAGTATATATAATATGGGCAAGGTCAACTTCTTTTGACAATGCCTGGTTGACATTACAATACATTTGTTAAACATATAAGAAAGTGGAACACATGAAATTTCGACACACACACATGACCATGCCTGGTTGACATTAGAATACAGTTGTTAAACATACAAGAAAGTGGAACACATGAAATTTCGACACACACACACATGACCATGCCTGGATGACATTACAATACACATGTTAAACATATAAGAAAGTGGAACACGTGAAATTTCGACACACATATATATATATATATATATATTATATTTGAGGAAAAAATACTTTAAATTGCGCAGATAATTAAAGTTTGAATATATATATATATATAAATTTCTTTAGTACGCACCGATAAATATATATCAGTGACTTGTATGTGTTATTAGATTCAATTGTTTCGACTCAGTCTGTATGCACTTATTCATACTTATCCATAATCTATGGTGCACATATAATGTCATGATGTATTTTACATTAGTACACACTGAATAGAAATGAACTATATATATAGGACTCCGGTATATATCCTGATCTAAACATATTAATAATATAAGTTTGTAATACATGATAAAATGTCATTACCTAATCGTTTGATGGTAATAATGTTTGAGTCGCACTTTAACACATAATTAATTCACACATAATTAATTCAGTGAAAAAATGTATCAGAATCTCTTTGATAATAAGAGTAAGGGGTCATTTGTTTTTTTCACTTAAAACTTAATGGGTCTGAATTGAACTCATTAAGTTGTTTTGTTTTGTTTTTTTAAGTGGTCAAACAACTTAAAAATATCAAAAAACAACTTAAAATAAAAAGTAAGAAATCATGACTTTTAACTTAATTCCAAATCACTGGATTACAATTAAAATATTCTATTCCAAGTCTATCTTCCAAAAAAAGATATATTTCCAAATTTATCTTAATTTAATATGGTTTAAAAAAATTTCTTTTAACATATTTCTTATTTTAAACATGTTTTAGAAAAGAAAAAAAAAAACCCTAATTACTTCTTATAATGAAATTTTTCAAGGATTGAACAATTGAATTTCTCTCCTGCCAAATCTCGGTAAGAACTCTTTATTTATTTATTTTTATCTAACTATTCGTATACTACTCAATAAATTCATGTTGACAGTATATTCAAATGTGAGGAGAAAAAAAACAAACATGTCATTCAAGTTCAGATTTCAGTCCCTATTCAGTCTTCAGAAAAATTCAGGACTGTTCAGTGTTCAGACAAAAAAAACAAACGACCCCTAAGAGAGGAATCCAATTCATGTAAATACATGATAAAGTACCATAAAATATATCTATTAGGGTGTGTTTGGTATGACTTTTTAAGTAGAGCTTCTAGAGTATATCTTTTTGTAATAGAGTTTCTAATGAGTAGAACTTCTAACAAAAAAAGCTTTTGGTTGTGTAAATTACAAAAAATGTGTTGATAATGTATTGTTAGAAATAGTTTTTGGTTGAGTGAATTACAAAAAAGGTGTTGACAATGTATTTATAATGAAAGAGTTATTGTGGAATATTTAAAATTTATAAAAAGTAGTTGAGACAATTCATATGTTTTAAAAAAGATTTTTGGAAAAGCCCAAATTTTGGGCTTCTCTAAATAGACATAAAATGACTTTTATAAATGGTATTCGAGAGAATTTATATATTAAAAAAATTATTTTGAGTTTTGTTAAACAATTAAAAAAAACTTCAAAATAACTTATAACATTAAAAAAATGGTTTTGATCATTTCAAAAGTTATACCAAACAAACGCAGCCGGGGACACTTCAATTTTTTATCTTTAATGGGTGGTCCGTGGCTTCCACGCATTGGTCACTCACTCTTAGATATATCTTGTCTTTTACCTTTGAGAAACTTTCTGCCATCCCTCACCAACCCCACCATCATCAATAGACCGAAATCCATAACAAACTAATTAAAATATTTTTTTATAAAAAAATATATATCAAAATAGGGGTTGTTCATGTATGTGTAATCACAGAAAGGCAACGTGCGAAAGTAATATTATTGCACACAGTACTACTACAGGTACACATTGATATATATACATTTCACAGCTGATGCCAGTTGCCTTTGCTTTCCATATATATATATATATATATATATATATATATATATATATATTTTGCTTTTCAAGATGGTGCAAAAGAGGGAACTGAGAAAGCCATAACCGCGAAGCCTGCTGTAAGTAGAAATGATACTCACGAGTCCTACACACAGGTTTTTGATAATTCAAAAATCCTCCAAACCCGTTTCGTGAAGCTAAGTTCGAAATTGGAGTTCCCATGGAATCCTACATTTTTTAGGAAACTATAGTCTATAAGGGGATTCGAACCTCAAAACTTTATGGGAGCAAACCATATGTCTGACCATTCTACTAACCAATTGTTTAGTATCTTCAACCTTGTCGTAACTTATTATAAACATTTTAGGGTAGGTCATTTGTTGGCAAACCCCACTTGCTCTAGCTATAGTTTGGTGGCAAGTGGATTCACGTACCTTGTTGCTGTTTCACTGCTTAATTGTACTTCCGTTATTATTTTTTTAGTACAAATTGCATTGAGCTCCTTGAAGTTTGAGCAAATTACATTTAGATGGAAATGTTTTTTTATTATACACTGACACCCTCATGACTTAAATTTGATTTTTGAAAATACCTAAAATGCCCCTAGTTATATTATTTTATACCTTTTTTTGACCTTTTAACCAAAAACTTTAAAAACTTTAATAAAATAAGAAAATAAATAAAAGATATGATTTATTAAATAAATAAATAGTTTTAAAAAAAATAAATAAATAAATAGTTTTAAAAAAATAAATAAATAAATAGTTTTTTAAAAAAATAAATAAATAAATAGTTTAAAAAAATTAAATAAATAAATAGTTTTAAAAATAAATAAATAAATAAATAGTTTAAAAAAATAAAAAAAATAAATATTCTAAAAAAAATAGTTTTAAAAAATAAAAATAAATAAGTTTGGATATTTAGAACTTTTCTTGTCCCTATTAATGGATGCCCTTAAAAAATTAATGTTTTTAATTTTTTCATTTATTTCTTTAATTTTTGAAAATATTTATTTTTAATTTTGAAAACTGTTTATTTATTTAATTAATTTTTAAACTATTTATTTAATTAATTTTTAAAACTATTTATTTATTTAATTAATCATATTTTTTATTTAATGTTTTATTTTTATTAAAGTTTATAAGTTTTTGGTTAAAAGATAAAAAAAATAAAGTATAAAATAATATAACTAAGGGAATTTTAGGCATTTTTAAAATCAAATTTAAGTTTTGGGGGTGTTAGTGTATAATAAACAAACATTTCCAGCTAAGTGTAACTTGTTCAAACCTCAAGGTGTTCAGTGTAATTTGCCCTATTTTTTAATTAATTACAATTAACCATTTAATTAATAGAATTATTATAAAAGAATGAATTAATGAGATTAGGGTTTATAGGTAGCTAGGTAATACAACTAGCACCTAGCCGACAAAAAAAAGAAAGAAGTAAAGGTAATGGATGATTAGTTGAGTTAGTGGTGGATCACTTAACCTTTCCTTTTCACAAACAATATTGGTCTCTTTAACATGTATATATGTCTGGTCTGATTCCTAAGTTGTCCGTACAATTAGTGTTTTTATGGTTGGATCATCATGGAGTTTTAAAGCCATACCAAGAACGGATTGATGTTTACAGAAACCAAACCAATTTAGAAAAAAAAATATATAAAACAACTAGGAAAATTGGAATATTTTTCAACTTGATGTCGATTCCAATATTAAAAGTCCGTAAAAGATTCCACATGCAGTTGAACGTTAATTTATACGGTTATATAATACTAATTAATTTATTAAGTTATATATGTTGATAATTAAGGTTAATTATAATATCAGTATAAATCGAAAAATGTGTCAGACTGTTAATATATGTGATCAGGTAGTTAGCTGTGGCTTCTGTTAACATGGTAACATGATGATATAATTTGAAAATTTAAGACATAATTAATAGCTAGGTCCAGTACAATTAGGTCAAATTTGAGTTCTTAGAGAAGGTGGGGACTGGGGACTCACCAAGAAATCAGCTGCTTAAATAATTTGTTCTCAAAATCCATGGTGGGTCATGCAGCTGTCTGTCGGTTTCGTCCATCCACTCTCTTACCACCATTTGTTTCTCCAGACATAATTATACATGTAACCACAAATTTAATTCACTCTCTCTCTTTTAGAAACCAAAAACAAAAAAAATAAAAACAAAAATTCACCACTTTTTTTAATCCGACAAAACCATTCTCCTCCTTGTAGTATTATTGGACTATGAAAGTAGATATTCGAATCAAGATATAGTGTTATTCGATCTCAATAAATCTGGACTGACCTGTAAAAAAAAAAACTGTTTTTCTTTTTTCTTTTTTCTTTTTTACGGGTCTTTCTCTAATATTAATTTAGAACTAATATTCCTTTTTTTAACCTTTAAAACTGATCAGAATATATCTATAATAAAATGTTTTTTATGTGTACTCAGAATTAATAAATTTATATATATATATATATAGGAGATGTGGTGGTCAAAATAAGCGTGTATATATATGCATACAAATATATATATATATATAATGTCCAAAAATGTAACTGCACACTTCCTGGAAATTTCAAAGGTAGCCTGCGGCAGGCTGATGTTATCATATCATGCTATATTCCTTTTTGATTGCAAATGAAATAATTGAAGGTGTTGACTCTCACAGCGCATGAAACAATTGATTTTTATAGTTTTTGTTAAAAGAAGAAGCAATCACTGTCAAAGAATCAAGAAATTGAAGGGAGAATCCATGGTTTTCCTGGCCTTTTGTTGGCTTTCTTTTGGAAGGGAAAGAAAAGGAGAACAGCAAAGCTGGTGAATTTTGGAGCAATGTTAAAACTAAACCCCATCTGTCTTTCTCTTTAACTACATTAATTCATTCACTCATGCCCATAAAAAGACATTCACATCCTTGAAAAAAAAAAACATTCACACAGGAAAATCTTTCTTTTTTCTTGTGTACGTGCACCGGGTGCCTTGTTGAATAGTGCACGAGGCCACTGAGGATAAGATATATGGATACCACATAAGCTTTTTCTACACATATTCTCATTTTAGTGGTCGGATGCACCACTCAATAGTTCACTAAAGATTTTCGCAGCCACATGGAGATTTTCAGCAGAATATCATATCCTTACTCAAAATTTTAATTTTAATTCTACCCGATATATATATATCAATCTTTCTACTGTCAGTTCGTCATGACATAAAATTTATCAGGACATTGAATGTGAGTCACTCATTTATGAAAGAGCTTTGATAAGTGCATATACACCAAGTCAAAGTATGTAAAATGAGTGGCTCACATGCAAGGAACTGATAAATCTATTGTCAGTTCGAATTGACAATAGAAAAATTGTATATATATACCCTTTATATATATAAAAAGGACAATATTAACATGTAACGAGGGGATAGGTTAACAACTATAAAAGGAATGTATTTATTGTATTTTTTTGACTCAATTGATTTATTAAATGTATTTGTGTAATATACTTTCTTTTTATAGTTATTAACATGTGCTCTTGGGCACAGGTTAACACTACCCATACAAAAATTATTAGGTGTGGGATCTTGCACGAAAATCTTACTGAATTCGATTCTATAACGTTGTTGACATATTACAAAACATTATGGAAGCGTTAACCAATGCGGGATCTTACACCTGAAAATGACTATATACCGTATATAATTATAATAAAAAATAATAAAACAATTCACAAAACCAAACAGTGAGAGGGTATATTTTTCTTTTTCCCCACTTTGTTTTGTTTTTTATTCTCTTTTGCAGTGTGTGGCAGAGTTGAGAATTGTATAATTCAAGTGGTGTAAAAAAGCCTCTCTCTACTCTCTTCACTACACGCACACCCCCTTCCCACTTTTTTGCACTACAAATTCACACCCCACCCTTCACTTGTCTCTCCATGTTCAACCTCACTTCTCTCCTCTCTCTATCTTTATTTTTTTTTTCCTCTCAAACAATTCAAATTCTCTCTTCCTGTAACCCCCCTGATTCCTCTGTTTTCCATCCATTTTTTGTTGTGAATTCTCATATCTCACAGAACCCAATTCCATGGCAACGATTGTGTGCCAATCAGGTTTGCAGTCATGTCTTGAGTCACAAATAGCTGAGCCAAGAACACTTAGGCTCATATTATCTTCTCCAAGAGTACCTCCTCACTTATCCGAACCACTCGAATTGACCTTCAAATCCTGTTTTTTAGATTCAAACACCAAACCAACACTCGAAGAGATCAAATGCCGTTCTGATCATCATCAGGAAAAACCACAAGATTCGGGATCCTGGAGCTTCCTGGAAACTATCACCAATGGCTGCCAATTGGAATCCAACAAATCAGACAAAGATCAGAACACATATGTCCATCCTCTGTCCAAGCGTTCTTTGTCCGCACTTAGTGACAAGAGCTTGGAATTGTGCACTGAAAATTTAGGTAGCGAGACCGGAACTGACATAATCGAAGACAGCATATTCTCAATGTCTGATTCTTCCTCCTCCTCCTCGTCTTCAGACTCTGAGAGTGGAAATTTTCAGACAAGGGAGCAGAGAAAATCACGTCAACTTTTGAAAACAAAGAAAGCGAGCAATAATTGTCGTAATTTTCCACCTCCTTTGACTACAATAAGAGGATTGGAATCTCTTCAAGTGAGGACCCACAGAGAAGATGGACGGTTGATAATCAAAGCCATCAAGACCCCATCAACACCCTCTCTCTTTATAGCTGAAAGAAGCCATGGCCGTCTTCGTTTGAGTTTTTTCAAAGATTCTGAGGAGCCTGAACAAGAACAGCAAGAACAACAAGAAATGGTCACCGATGAAACCACTCTCGACGATGAAGACGACAGCACCCAGCAGCAAGAAGAGTTCGAAAACGAAGAAGAAGATGAAGAAAACAAAGAAGAGGATGAAAATGGTGCATACAGAGAAAAGGAGGATATGGATGGAAATAATTTAGAAGTTGGGGGTGAAATTGAAATAAAAAACATTCAAAGGACTGGGAGGTGCAAAGATAGTGAGTCTGCTGGTGGTGACAATAAAAACATTGGATTGTTAAATTGGGAGCCTTTTTGGGTGGCTACATCTTAAAGTTGTAGTTTGGATATCCCTGTCTATCTATCAATCTATCTAATAATAGTAATATTAATATTAATAATTTTTTTGCATAATAATTTCTTTGCCTTGGTTTGTCTTTTGTCTCTCTTTGTCCTCCTTTTTCCAGATAATTCTATTGTTGATTCGAAAGAAATACATAATCTTGTGGCAGCTGGTAGGTAGTTATTATCGTTATTTGAAGATGCCCCCCTCTCGCTCTCTCTTTATTTGGCCATGTCATAGGTGAAACCAAAAACTCTGACACTATAAAACAAGCTCAAATGCATCCAAAAACGCACCGTATCCAAGAAATAAAGTTAACGTCGGTGGAAGAATTGAAAATATTGTTAATATTCTCGAAATATCATAGGTATTCAGAATTTTTTTTTTATATTATTCTGATAAGATATTTACTTCTTTTTGTTTCACCTTTAATCTTGAAAAAACGTGTAGGACTATTCATTGATCACTGATTAAGTGATTAGTGATAGAACTACAATTTTTTATGATTAAATAAACAGAAAATATGATAAAAACGTGTTTATATGGGTGTTCTTAATAGCAATTATGAGATTGTAATCCACACCGGTTTTTATATAATAACTCTATAAATCAATATATACTACGAGTAAAAATGGATTGTATTTTAATAATTGTTGATATATCAATAATATTGAGAGACTTGTTTTATACGTGGCATATAATTAATTATACTTGATATTGAGTAGTAATAACTGCATTGAAGATTCATATTTAAATATAATATTTATTTATCCTATATGGCATGTATTATTTCTACGATAAATAATATTTATTTATCTTATATGGCATATATTATTTTTACAATTTATTTTACCATTGGGGATGATCTAAATATAATTTTAAAGATCACGTAGATATAAATTTATTTTTTTCTTTGACTTGGAGAGAATGATTCAAATTTGAAATCTCAACATTATTAGTTGAAAGACATAAATATTCTCAGAAAATTTATTTTATCTCATTTCATTTTTCCTTATATTAAAATTATACATTTTCACAAGTGAAAAACCAGTTAATCAATTCACTGTGATTTTTATTTAAAGGTTACGTCTTCGTTTTTTTCTTTTTCTTTTTTTACAAGTATAGTTCCATACAAATAACAATCCTCTATTCATGACGTAATTTAACCGGAATCTTATTTATTTGAAACAACTAGAGATCAATCATTTGCCTACAATATATATTAACAAATAACAATCCTATGATATATTAGTATTATTTAAAATATGATCAAGATGGTCAGGATTTTTTTAAAATTTATATTTTGTTTGATTAAACAGTCACAAAACTTAGATAAAATTGTGTATCTTTATTTGTTAGGAAACAACTTGCTCCAAATACATTTTGATTCTTTCAAATGGCAAGAAAATTTATTGTCTCTCTGGTTGGAGTCTTCAAGTTAAAGTTCCACCACAAAAGTTTAAATCTTGATTGTTGTAAATATTTATCTAAATTTTAACCATAAAATTCTAAAGTGTGAGGAGTCCTCTCCTTAAAGTGGGATCAACCCTCTCTCTATATGTAATTTATATATAATCTCTCCTTGATAATCTGAGTAATATTTCGAATCGTGTTTACGTGGTCTAATCTCACCCGATCATGGTTATAATTAAAAACAAATCTAGTTCTACGATATTTTTCTTATTAATAATTAATGAGAATAACAATTTAATTAATATTTTTCCGATTAAAAGTCATAAATTTTGTTGCACTAGCAGTTTCCATCTAGTCATCTACCAATGGAAGGTGCTAATTTTTAGCCTGCCTTATCCAATTGCAAGGTGAGTTAGTACGTGGTGGCCACACACCATCATACAACAAAGATACTCAGGATCCATCTGAACCGTACAGTCTGACACAATCTACATCGGCTAGTGTGTGCTCCATTGATTTCTTCTGTAGATTTCATCAACTTGATTGGAAAATTCAAAGTTGATTGCCCAAATTTTATTTTTGTTTGAAGTAAATAAAGTGCAACCATCGACTATGTGCAAGTGGATTGCCCTACATTTAGACTGCAAAAACACAAGTGGGAATGAACTAAGGATTTATCAACAATGTAAGAAGGAAGTAAATATTGATTTTGTTAAAAATATGGATAGTTTAAAATTTTAAAATTTTAAATAAATATTTCATCAATATTATGATTATTTAAGGATACTTTTTATATCAACCTTTTAAAATATGAAAAATATTAGGATATTTCAATAAAAAACATCAATATAATTTACTAATTTGCATTTATGATATATCAACCTACATAATTTTTCTAGAAAACCAACCAAAGATGAGTTTGGTTTGGTTTATATGCTATTTTTGGATGAAACAAGGTCGTTCACTTAACTACATAAGAGGAAATAAAATTAAACATGTAAAATTTTATACTTCAAGTGTCATTCGGTAGAAAAAGTTAATTCAAATTTCACACAATACATTCTGCTATTAAAATTATTACATATCGTACAAAAACACATTTAATCGATTATTCACATCACATTGGCGGAGGGAGATGGTCTATAGGGGCGATGAGCCCATGACCCCTTTGGCCCTTCCCTAAAAAATACTAAATAATTATTTTTAAAATTATGAAATTATCATTAAATTTTGGGATATTATTGATTTAGTCCCTATATTTTTTTGAATTATCTATTTTTACTCACTTATTCATTTTTCACTGAATTGGTCCCTATGTTTTCAAAAACCACTATATTTGGTCCTTCTGTAAGTCAACCGTTAGTCAAATTAAACAGTTCTAAAGTATTTTTGTCTTTAAACAATAATATGCCACGTGTCAACACACAAAAAATAGAAATATATATATAATACAAATTAAATGGGATATTATTGATTTAGTCCCTACGTTTTTTTGAATTATCTATTTTTTACTCACTTGTTCATTTTTCATTATATTGATCCCTATATTTTCAAAATCCACTCAATTTGGTCCTTCTGTAAGTCTAATTAAACAGTTATAAGGGTCTTTTTGTCTTTAAACAATGATATGCCATATGTCAACACATAAAAAATAGAAATATACATAATAAAAATTAAATTAATATATAAATACAAATTAAAAACTATAAATAAAGGAACAATTAAAAAAATAAAAAAGTAAAAAAAGTAAAAAAATAACTTTCTCTCAGAAAAGTAAAATCTCCCTCTCTCTAAAAAAAAGTAAAAGCTCTCTCTCTCTAGCAAAGTTGTTTGGTGGTAGTGGTCAGAATCTAGATTTGGTTGTGTTGGTGATATTGGAGTAGTGGTGGATGGATCAAACCCAGATATATCTCTCTCTTTCTTTCTCAAACCCAGTCATCTCTCTCTCTTTCTCGATCTCTCTCTCCTTTCTCAATCTCTATCTCCTTTCTCGGTCTCTCTCCGACCTCCATGAAAACCGATAAGAAGTTACTCGAATCCATCTCCCGCCAGCCGCCGCAAAATATATTTTTGTTAAATTTCAAAATTAATATATAAGAAAATAATTTTTATATTTCTTTCCCTTTTTAATTTTTTTAAATTAATATATAATTATAAATAAAATTAAGAAAATAAAAGGTTTTCTTTTTATTTTATTTTTATTTTGAATTCAAGGGTAAAAATGTTATTTTATATTTTCCGTGACGGTTGACCGTCAAAATTTTGGTAAGAGGGATCAAATTGAGTGGTTTTTGAAAACATATGGACCAATCCAGTGATAAATGAACAAGTGAGTAAAAAATAAATAATTCAAAAAAACATAGGGACTAAATCAATAATGTCCCTTTTATTTTCATTTTAAATCCAAGGGTAAAAATGTCATTTTATATTTTCCGTGACGGTTTGCCATCAAAATTCTGGTCAGAAAGATCAAATTGAGTGGTTTTTGAAAACATAGAGACCATTCCAGTGAAAAATGAATAAATGAGTAAAAAATAGATAATGCAAAAAAAAAAAAATAGGGACTAAATCAATAATATCCCTTAAATTTTAAAACCTTTTCACCTTTACCCCCTTCATTATTTTTTTAAAATAAATTCTATAATAGCCCCAAATCTTATATATCTGGATCCACCCTATCTGACATAGATATCATTACCAAGAATATATACTGTGTATATTGAAACTTCTTCTCTAGCATATAAATGTTTTGGCATTTCTTGCAGAAACCGCGTTGGATTTCATTGATTGATTTTGTACAGATTTAATTCTAGAGAATATGGCCTTTGTTCTAACACGTAAACCCTCACATGTCTCTAAGTAAAATCTCACATGAAAATTATCTGTAACAAAATCCAGATCGTACTTATTTTTAAGTGAGATATTTTTGTATTTTGTAAAAATTAATTAAACAAAATTATGAATTTTAATCTATTTAACTTTGCTGGAATATATATATATATTTTATGTATTACAATAAATTATAACACCGAATGAGTTAGGGATTTATTAGAACTTATCGAAATCAAATAATAAATGTATAACTCGGATATCTACGATAACAACAAAATGATATATATATATATATATATATATATATATATTTTACTCCGGTAATAAATAATTGATAATACAAATATAATATTTTATTTTTTTATCACACAAATTAAGAACATATCCGTACATTAAGGTTGGTGGTGTCACAAATTAAACTATTCGCACGAAGACTTTAGAGATTTAATTTTGCTCTTATATTCTTTACAAATATTTATGACTGTAAATAATTAAGATATACAATTAAAATATCTTATTTTATTAATTAGCAATTTGTGAACCTTATACCTACTTTATTAATTTTTTTTGAAGTGTTACATAAATTCGGGGTTTTAGGGAGAGAGATGACTCGAACCCACAACGTCATAGTGTATGATGTTAGCGATATACCACTAGATCAATCTCATCCCGTCAACTTTATTAACTTGGGTGTGCATCAAATAGAAAACTTTTTGATATATAGTTATGTACTAAAATATAAAATATGAGGGTGACGATTTATCACTCTCCCCGAGATCTTTATTATACTGTGAACTTAAAGGCCACATTTGGTAGCTGGGTTAGGATGGGAAAAGGACTATTTTTAGTCTCTTCCCCATGTTTGGATTGGCAGGGGATGGGATAATTTATTCCCATCTGACTTTTTTATCCCATTGACCTGGGACAAATTAGTCCCAACAAATTCAATGGGATTCAAATGAATCTATCTTTTCTTCTTTCACCTTTCACTTGAAATCATCATCTATTTCAATCGGTATGTTCTGGTGGGTGGGTGGGTTCGATCAATCAAGATACGAGAGAGAGCATAAAGAAAATAACCTTTGTTCTGGTGAGTGGATGTGTTGGGTCAATAGAGATGCGAGAGAGAGAACAGATAAGACAACCAAATTTTGATTTTGGTTCTCTGGGTTTATTTCTACCCAAAAACTGATGGGGTTTTTTGTTTTTTATTTTGTTTTATTTTTTTGGTGGATCTGTTAATGATTTTATTAAAAGCAGTGTTGTGTGTTTTTATTGACTGATTATGTGGATGTAAAATGAGAAGTTGGATGGAGATGGAGTTGTTTGTTGGATTTTGTGAATGGAAATTGTTGATTGGAGTTGTCTAAAGAGAAAGAAAGCATAGAAAGAGAAGGAAGAAGAGAGAGTTGTCTGGAAAAAAAAAAGGAGGAAGAAGAGAGATATCATTGATATGGATGGGTGGATGTGGATTGGTTTTCCTTTTTTTTATATAAATTTTTTATTTGTCCAATCCCATTATTGACCCAAACACATGATTGGATTATAATTAATCTAACCTCATATTGCACCAAACACGGGAAACACTATAATTAATTAAATCTTATCTCATCTCTTAAAAATAATCTAATCATATATTGCGCACCAAACGTAGCCAAAGAGTATTTAACCAAGAAAATATTTTCTTCTTTAATATTAATTTGAATACTTATTATTATTATTTTTGAAAAGAATTTGAATACTTATTAAAGTTGCATTCATGGATGTTTCTCTACCAAGCATTCCAATTATCCATTTATTTGACCTCACAAAAAAAGTTTTATAATTTATTTCAATTATAGGATAAAGTAGATAAAAAAAGAAACATACAATTATAGTTATTTGAGTGTGTGGTTTTTGAAAAGAGTAATGTCAGGTGTTTCAACTTTTTTTCCTATATTCCTTTCCAAATTTATTTCAAAGGAAGTTTTTAAACGTATCATAAAAGTAATTCAATTTTTTTTTATTAAAAAAATAGGATTTGTATGCTTTTTCTATTTTGTTTAAATGCTGTAAAATATCGATAAATGAATGTTTAATAATTATTATTATTTTATTTATCTTGATTAAATATCATAAAATTTTAGTTATTTGAGTGCAAGTTTTTTGAAAATGTAAAAAAAAAAAAGTTTCTAAACGCCTTTTTCGATTTTGTTTAAATAATGTGAAATCTCTATAAAATGAATGTTTAATAATTTTTATTAACTTATTTATCTTAATTAAATATTGTAAAATAATTTGGGAAATATTCTTAATTATTTAAAAGTGGTTTGTGATTTGATCAACGGTGTGGATACAATTAAATGTGAAGCACGTGCTGGAAAAAAAATAAATAATAAAGCAGCACGATTGAGAATTTGAGATGGAATGGAACGACCTCATCATCCAGTATCCACAATATTACTATAATTTGTATAATGACCCTCTTATTTCCTTAAAATTACGTAATCACAGGTTAAGACAGTGGATTAGAGATTGCAAAAGTAATGTTTTCAAAACTAGAAAATGAAAGTATTTGTGTCCTTGTTTTTTAAGGGGAAATATTTTTATATAAATAATATTATATTTCCCAAAACTTTACTCAAACTCATTATCAATGATGCAATAAACCGATTTATAGATAATCATATTATCATCAGGGAACTGAAAATCGATAGATGTACCGAAATATCCACCGATTTATCCGTATTTTGGAGGGACCGATATCGAAACAGGCAAATGTCCAATATCCTGTAGAATATCCGAGCGATTGCGAAATATCCGTTAAAATCTCCCGATATTCCCGAAATATCCCTATATTCCCGAGATTTCATGAATTTCACCCCGAAAGTCCATGGATATTTTGTTTATTATTAAAATAATTTTTTTAATCCTAAACAATTAAATTATTGTTAAAATAATTTAGCTTGAAAATTATTTTAGAAGAAGCATTTACAAATTTATATAATCATGGATGGTTACTATCGCAAATGAGGGAGGTTTGTAAAGGGGAGATAGTGCGGCCTAGTGCAACTCGATTTGCGATTAATCATATTGCCCTTGATAGTCTTTTGAAAAAAAAAATTGAAACAATTATTTACCAGTGACGCATGAGCTGCAAATCAATTTAGTCGAACAGCAAATGAAAAAAGAATACAACGGCGTATTTTAGATTTAAAGTTTAGGGATAATGTGGCTTTTGTAGTTAAAATATATGAGCCACTGTACCAGGTTCTAAGATTGGTTGATACAGAAGTTGTACCCACTATGCCTATCATGTATGAATTAATGCATGTGACGAAAGATGCAGTAAAACAACAAAGAGGGAGTAAATGGGTTCTAAACATTATACAAGACCGGTAGGATAAAATGCTCAATCACCCACTAGATGCTGCAGGTAAATTTTATTTTGAATTGTTTGTCATTCATAATTAAAATTTAGTATAGTATTTATACTAAAATTATTCTTTTTTTTTCTTCTAGCTTACTATTTGAACCCGAAGTACCAATATAGAGATAATATTGGGGATAATTTAGATCTTCTGAAAGCCGTACATAATGCCTATGCGCAATTAAACACTGAAGCTACATGAATTGCTAATTTTGGAAATGAGGTAAAAAGTTACAATTTACAACTAATTTTATAATTCCAATATTATAAATTCGTTGCATGGGAGTATTGTGTCGTATTAATATATATTATATACATATTGATCTCATGGATGTAGCTCATATACTTTAAGGATGGAAGGAAAAGTTTTGGTGAACGAGCAACCATTGCAGCTAGAAGCAAAATGCAACCGGGTATATAACTTTCATTACAAAAATGTACATATTGATAATAAATAATAATATCATTGAAATAATACTCATACTTATAATACTTAATGATTTTTATTACAGCTGATTGGTAGGTAATGTATGAAAACTGTGATCCATCATTGCGTGCAATAGCAGTTCACATATTGTCACAAACATCATTATCTTCTGCATGTGAAAGAAATTGGTCCACGTTTGCTTTAATCCACACAAAACAAAGGAATCGTCTTGCCTATTCTAAGCTTGAACAACTTGTTTATTGTTATTATAATATGAAATTGAAACTTAGGGATATGACAACTGAAAAAGATAAAGTAAATGAAACCGATTTTATGGATCTACTTCAAGTAGCTGCTGAAGCAGAAGACGATAATGAGAATCTTAATTTTGACTGGGTTAGACCTACCTCCTTAGATGATGATAAGGGAAATCCTGATCCATATATTGCTTCTCACGCTCGAGACATGGGAAGGTATGTTGAACAAGTGATTAGAGAAGAAGTTGGTGTAGATCGTGGAGTTATTGTTTCCAGCTCTTCCGATGACCAACATACCTCTGATGGAAATAGTGGAGGAAAAGATGATGGAGATGATGGGGATGAGGCAAGAGATTGGGATTCTGGTGCATGAGGTTGGAATGCTGGTGCAACAAGTTGTGATGTTCGTGCCGGAGGTTGGGATGCTGGTGCAACAGGTTGGAATGCTAGTGCGGCAGGTTGGGATGCTAGTGCGGCAGGTTGGGATACTCATACATGTAATTTTGATCAAAATCGTGATAGACAACATGGATCAACAAGTCAAATTGATGAAGATTCTTTGACTACGACTCTCTCCTCAATGAGTATAGACACAAACAATAGTTCTTTGGGTGATTCGCAGACAAGGTCAGGCTCTCATGTACCATATTATGGTAGTTATGGTGGTTGCAATATATTTGATTATCCTTCTCCACAAATGCCATATGCAATACCTATGCATGCAGATCAACAATATCCACCAAGTTGGGTAAATCCAAACTACCTAATTCATGGATCAGTTGGAAGAGATCAAACAACATACGTGTTGCATATTAATAACTACCTTGAAAACTATGCAAGCACGCTTTTTTGGGAAAATTATTGTTCGAATCAAGATAGAAATGTATCTTATGTATTTGAACCATCTAGGAATTCTTTTTGGTTTTAAATTTCAGACAAGCAATGTATTATTATGTATGAATTATGATTTATGATAGAATCTTGGAAGTATAGAACTATATATATTTTTTAATGATAATTTTGTTTATTAAATATTTAATCTCTTTATATTGTATACAATATTGTAAAAGTGAAACAAAATATTATTCTATTAAATACTCAATTATAAAAATTAAATACAGACAGACTCTATCTATGCTATACTTTATAATAAACTCATAACTATGCTAATTTATCGTTGAAATATGATTCATTTGATGTATAATTACTTGTTTAAACTTGTCCTAAAATTTCACAAAAAAATTATAACTTTAGATGTAAATATCCATCATTTTTTAAATTTTTGATAAAATATCTACCGATATCGATAATATCCTCAATATATCCCTAAATTTAGAAGCCTGATATCGATACCGATACCAATACCGATATTTTATTCCTTGATTATCATCACATCACTCGATAATTTATATGAGTGCTCATATAAATCAACTTGTCATATTTGGATAAATAATTCTTATACATTTTTGAATAATCTAACATTACTATTTTTGTAATATTTTCAATCAAATGTGGTTGTCAAAATAACACGATCGTATAGATGGCCCATGATTTGTTAAATTTTTTCGTTTTATGTACAGTCAATATGAATTCAGAACTTATCATAAAATCTCAAAGGATGCGGGTTTTTTTTTTTTTTTTTGCTATACAAAATTAAAAATAAAAATAGTTGCAAAAAAGGGCAATTTAAAAGCTTTAATTAACTCCATTAAGAAAATCATTTAATTAAATTCCTCTATGTGCAATCCAGAGTATGACATATAGTTTGATCTGATCCATTACATGACCTACGACCAATGCTGCATCGCCACGTGTAAAAAATATTAGGTAAAGTACTAGTCCGCACAAAATGTGGACATTTGCATAAAGTAGCATGTAATCGGACTATATATATATATATATATATAACTTTATGTTTATTGTTTTCTTTAATTAAGCTAAGAACCTGGATTCTAACTTGGTAGCTAAGGATTTCAAAGTGTTTTAATTTGTTATAAATAAACAAAAATCGTTGGGATGACGAAGTCTTGTAAAGCCAATTAAATTGGAAATCAACATCTACTACTACTAATGGAGACAACTTTTTTCAAACTTTAGAAGCTCTTTTGCTGGTTGACAGCGGTTGTTTTAAAGTGATTTCATTGACTGATTGGGTTAATTAATTCATTTCTATTGAATGTGCTTTTCTATAAGCTGACAAATTCATTGAAGATCATGCAATTTTTTTTATATCATGAAAAGATTCCAAAATCGTTTTACGATATATACAATGAATTCAAAAGCATATTTAGATGTGTATGAGTTATGAATAATCTAATGCCAATATTTTGATATTGGGTTTAAGTTTTTATCTTACATGCATGATATGAAGTGGCCGTTAATGTAAATGTTATACAGATAATATGATTATGTAATTACTTAACCGACGTGTTTAAATACAAATCAAATTATAGATATATAAACCATCATAACATAAATGATTTCAATTCTTTATTTTTTATTTTTTTATTTACAACCACATTAATTTGAGTGTGTATATAATATATATATATATATATATATATATATTATTTGATACCCATATATATATATATATTATTTGATACCCATTATGCAACCATCAGATTGGACAAGTTCCTACCAAACAAACAAAAAGAATACATCTACTTAAAAAAAGAAGAAGAAGAAGAAGAAGAAGAAAAGAATGACCATGTATATAATTAAATTAAATGCTTTTATACATACAACATAAGGTGTCATTCTTATCATCAACATATGGAGAACGTGAGTGACTCTAGTCACTAACACACAGTGTGCAATCTGTGAAGGACTAAAGAGAGCAAGAAACCAAATTTTGGGGTTGGAATAAAAAATAATGAAATATAAAAATTAAAGAAAACTTTAACTCTATATATTTTATGTGGGTCTAAGTTAAAGGAGACATATATATATGGCGTCACCAACAAAAGGAACCACACCAGCAGAGCAGAGTCATAAAAAACAAGCCATCATGATCATCCTTTTGTTAGCCAGAAGGACCCTACCCAACCAACCTTGGATCCAAGGGGCAATATATACTGCAAAATTGACTAATCTTGTTTTGGATATATATGGATAGGCCTTTATTTGTAAACAAATTTATTTGGTGAGAAAATGTGGTTAATTATTAGAATATTTATGTTTGTATGTTTTTGACTTATTGCTAAATGCGAAAATTCTGAGTGGTGTTGTGACTTGTATAGTATGGGTGCAGTTATAAGAATTATAATATTATACAGGTGAATAATTTAAAAAAAAATTTAAGACCGGAGTTATATAACCTATATGTATTTGACTGGATTGATTTGTTATGAATCATATGCACACATATATATATATATATAGTCTTTCTATCGTCAGTTCGAACTAATATAAGATATATCAGTCCTTTATATATGGGACAATAGATTTAAAAAATACTTTGACAAGTGCATACAACCAAGTCAAAGTATTTAAATCTAATTGTCCATGTATCAGTTCGAACTGACAATAGAAAAATTGATATATATATATATTATAACAAATTCCAAAAGACTTAATGAAGGTATAATAAAGTGTTGGGATCTTCAATGGGTGATTTTAACGGGTTTTGTAATATTATATAAGTTGAGGTTTTCAATGAATTTTAAAAACCATTTGAATTTATCAATGTGTTAGCGACAAACAAATTATTAAAAAATCCATTAGATTACATATCTAAATATGAATAGGACTAAAAGCTATCTAAAAATATTGTCTTAATTTGTGAGGAACCAGTCAAGTTATATATAAATTGGCATATGTATCTACATTTATAGAAGAAGTTGAAAAAAAAAAGAGTGGTGCTATTGGCAAACCCCCTACTGATCTATTCACGCCCCACTTTTTAAAATTTTGATTTAATTAAATTAAATTAAATTTTTTTATTAAATTTTTTAGTTTATTTTCAAAACTACCCATTTTATTTATTTTTCAAACTTAATACATACTATATATGATCTATCTATCTCTTATCTCAGTATCTGTATACATCTCTCTCACCTTCATTGATTGATTTATTTTTTTCTTCTTATTTATTTTTTTTAAGTTTTTTTTTCTTCTTATTTCATGATGGAAACGAAAAAATAAAAAATAACAGGGTACTTCAACACAACGACGGCTTGATATCATTCTAAAGAAAAAATAAATTTCAAACTTATTTCCAGAGAATGAATTGTTTCCAGATGCTTACTATCATTGTCAGACAATTCTTGTTTTATATCATTCTCAGACAATTCTTCAAGATATTTGATATCGTTCTTAAACAATTTTTCCATATTATTGATATCGTTCTCAAACTCTTTCATAATATTTTAGATGTATGTAAGAAGCATATTTTAGGGTTTAAGAATTATATTTTTTTAAGAAGAAGAAACAGATTACGGGTTTAAGAAATAAATTTTTTTTTTTTGAAGAAACAGATTATTGGGGTTTTTTTTTGGAAAAGGAATATGAAATTTTAATAGATTTACTTTGTAGAAGATTTCTTTCTTAAATTGTATGTCTCTTTAAGTAATTTTGATAAAGGAAAAAAAAAAGAATATTCTATAATTTAAAAAGTGGGGCATGAATAGTTCAGTAGGAGGTGTGCTAATAGCACCACTAAAAAAAAATTAAATGTAGACACATGTCCCAATTTGGTTAGTTAGACACAAATTGAAACACTATTTTTAGACAACAATATGTTTCCCACGTACGGTACTCCCATAAGGTTGTGGGAATCGGGATCAGTAGGTGTACCTGGACATCCCCGTTAAGCTGACACCTTATTTACACCCCCATCATCTACCCAATCCTAATATATTATTAAGATAAAAAAACAAAAATTAAACGAAGACCTACTACACACATAATTATAAATAATAAAAAAAAAGTATAAAAGTCTGGAGCAATCCATCACTACATTAGAGTAACGACATTGGGGATTCTAGACGCTAAGCAATCTGTAACCTAGTTTTCTTCTCGATAAATATGACGGACAACAAAGTCCATTTCAACGAGAGCCATTTGTTCCACATATAAACAGATAAGGATGCACATCCATCCACAAGTACTACTCACTTCCACAGTACACTGGCACCACAATTGAAATATATATATTTGTAGCAAGTTAAGGAAAACACGTACATCGACACATATACACAAAAATAGTACATGTCAAACAAAAGAAAGAAACACACCTTTCACACCTTTCATGCATGCATATATAAATATTTTATCTTCAAGAAAATCGAAAAAATAATAATAATTTTTCTACTTAAAAAAAATCTCAATTTTTTTTTATAAATGTATTGTATTCCTTTTATCATCCATACAAAAAATCACTTTAAAATTTAATAAATTCTATTGAATATCACCAAATATATTCTATGTGCATATGCATCTTACAAAGTATGCATGGTCACCCATTCTCAATGATCGATGTTCAAGAAAATATATTGAAAGATTGAACTGTTTGATATTTGTGGCTACAAAATCAAAATAGTCACATCTCTGCTGAGTAGGGTGAGTAAGTTGATGCAATCCTCAGAATATTATAGCCATTGAAATATTATACCTCCTTCACCTCCCTTTTTTTTTCTTTTTTTTTTACATATAATTTTTCATTGTTTCATTCATTGCCAATACTGTCTCTTTCCTTGAATGCAAATCTCATAAATTGGTTGATGATATAGGAAAAGTTAAGTGACTTAATATGTGTACGGAAAAATTAAGTTACATAGTTATTCTTTATTTCTAATAGATTTTTGTCTGTTCTTTCAAAAGTTACAGAGAGTCCGTATTGACAAGAAAATAACTCTTATATAAAATAATAAGGTATATATATATATAAACAAATTTTACAAGGCCTGAAAGAGAATATATGTATGTGGATTCCTTAAATTTGTACGGTCAATATTAGATAGAAAGAAGTCAGGAAGAGCAAGTAAGGACCATGAGCAATAGGAAGTGCATATATCTGTCATTCTGTCAAGTTGGTTTTGGATTAGGACCACCAGAGTCTATATATGCATATATTCTTATCCTTTTCTATTTGCAGATTTATAATTTTGTAGGGGCCAATGTCTGCAACAAATTATCATGAAAACACTTGTTCTAAGTTGGGTGCATATCATGTCAATTAATATTTTTTATGGGTACAAATAATAAGGACAGAGGGATGTATATAATTATAGGTCATGATCAGTTGTAACAAGATCGATCATATAGGAGAAATAATAGCTACTCAACAAGACTTTATGTTAAAACCTTGTTGAATTAATCAAAATTTAGCTAAAATTTTGCAACCCTAAAAGCTAGAGCACATATGGGTGTATAGTGGTCAAGTGATCACTCAATGGGTTCATATCATTGGTGTTTGACTGACTGTGCGTGCACATGTGCACCGCAAAGCCCCTAATTTAAAGCACATTTGCCTCACAAAGACACGGACCGTGCTATCATGAGCATAGAGAAATAAAATCTCTTCGGTGCTTATTTTTATTAGAATTGACATCACAGTTGAATTAGGAATCAGGATTTATCGGAATCTACATAAATCAAACATTACAAAAAAGCACGAATAAATGAGTTAGCTACTCTAATAATAAAATAAATAAATAAATAAAAGTTCCAAGTAATTTGTATCCAGTAGTTCTATAATGGGTTTATCACTAGCAATTGAATAGTTTGTCTGCACTTCATTTTGCTAATATGCCAAATATCATATGATCACTTCCCAGTTAAGTTTCTAAATCTGACCGTAGAAATATCTTTTGAATTCTTGTCGAGTCAAATCATGTGTTATATATTAATTGGATATCTTTTTCATGTTCAATTTTCTCTGATATATAAATTTTTTTATATTCACAATCTTTCAAATCATGATCATGTTTGATCTCCCAGAATCTAGGTTTTTCACCTCTAATATTCACTTCTCCTTTTCACTACAAAAAAGAGCAAAAAAGCACCTCCACAGAGCCCACCTCATCCCCACCATTGATCATGATCCTATATATATTTTTCCGGTGATGATATTTTACGATATACACTTTAAGTATTTTTAATAAAATTTAATGAAATATATTGAATCTTGATTTTATTTTTTTGCATGAATGATAAAAACATTGAAACACATCTGTGGAAAAAAATTGAAATTTTTTTACGTCAAAGATCTAATTTTTTCTGACTTTTTTGAAGATAAAACATTTTAAAAATAGAGAAATATAAAAAAAAATAGTTTTCAAATCCAAAAAATTTCTAAATTTGTACCCAAATGTGTTTTAAATTTCTTATAATGCATACAAAAAATCTCATCGAAAAACATTCAAATACATACAATTTCATTAAATGTGTTCATTGTATTAAAATAAGATGCGATGATAGGAAAATTTATATATATATATATATATATCTTTTCATGTACTTTGGTCTCTTCTTATCTTTTCAAAATTTCAATTAAACTCTTTCTTTCTTTATAATTCTCTGTTGCAAAGTTACTTTCCTCCATGCACAACCCAGAAAAATCAAAACAAATAAAAAAGAATATCATAAAAAAGTGAGAAGATATATTATATTGTCTGTATTTTGACCTTACCTACCCATTTGAGAGGGAACATGAAGAATTTTCAAAGATATTTTTGGCCATCTTTTTTGAGAGCAAAGACAAGTTCAATCCTGTACAAGAAATTGAAAACACTGGTGACAAAAATTCCTTATTCCAAGGCGGCCCAAAAACAAAGAAAAAACATTGGTGGGTGTACCAATACTTTCATGTTCCTACTACCACCTGCTAAAATCATTCTTTGTGATAATGTTAGATATTCTTTTTCAAAGGGATTTATTAGGATTTTCTTTTAATTGAGGCACGTTTTAAAAAAAAAAAAATTAGTGAAATGAATTTAAAAAGACAGTGAAAAAAAAAATAGATACATTGCATTCTTGTTTTGTTAACAGGAAAATTAGTGATATGAAACATGAAATAAATACCAATTATTATTATTTTTTTAATCCGAACAAAATATCCATTTTCAGTTCTTAAATACAAATTAATACGGGTTTAATTTCAATTTTCTTTTGTAGAATTGTAAGAAAATCAAATCAATTTTTAGTGCAAATCTATTTGTAACAAAAAGAAAAACATCCTAATTTACTATTCATCAACAACAAGCTCTATACTTTATATGGTGCAAGAAGTCAAGAAAACCTTGTGATGAAAACAAGAATGTCTTCTTCTAAAGAAAAAAATTGTATAGAGGCTCCGCAAATCTCGCCACATCGGTTCGCTTTTTACAATTAGGTTTGGAGGAGTAAGAGCAACATTTGATTTGTCTCAGATTCTTCCAGCCATGGAAACTTACACACAATTCATCATCAATCTACCATAGTCTATAGTCACTGTCAAAAAAGGAAAAAAAAAATCTACTATATTCGGTCATTGTGGTCCAATTGCTTGAAATCACGTTAGCTGCCTTGGAAAAAGTCTAAGTGGGATACGAAGATTAGATGTGGTTGCTGAACCAGAAAAAGAAGAATGGTAATCCGTCAACGGGGATCGTTAGTCGTTGCAGTACGGAAATAAAATTTAGATACAACAAATTTAAAAAAAGGAACATTAAATTTCAAATGCAGTGTGTATTCTCTGCTATAATAAAGTTGAAACCATTAAATTTTTCATTCAAGCTTCATAAGGTTATAACTCGGGCTATTTTTCGTAACACAAATTAAGAAAATACTTCTATTTCCGCGTTTCAAAATCATCAATACCATACACGATACACCAACTTGACTCAAAGAAGAGCATACAAAGATGCTGCCTACATTTCTTGGCTGAAACCACAAAGGCAGAATACAGCACGGCGAAAGGCTGTGCTGCTATTCATACACATATATATATATATATATATATATATATGGCAGGTAGACCACTATAAATTATTGGACACCATTTTGCATAAAAAAAAGGATTACATATATTGACACGCCCAATGGAAAAGCATAATTAATTCCACTAGGTACTAATACATATATAGGAGATGAAGTACATACAATTACTGGCCTGGGAATACGAATCGTAGCCGCTCTCTTGGTCGAACTAGAATCTGATCATTTGGAGATGATGTCTTCCCTCCAACACCTGCTTGGCGCAGCATCGCTGCAATAGGAACTTTCAACATTACACCTCCAAAAGAGATGAATATATATTCGTACTCATGTATCATCCAAAAGCAATTGAAACGTAATCATAATAATCGATACAAACTAAAAAGCAGGATCCGTTCTCTCATTTTGGTATCAGATACATCCAATGTTTCAATGTAATTGAAACATTCGATTCCAATCTTTCTATATATGATAGAAAGTGGTCAGATTGAGGTTCGAACTTTAAGGTTACAGTATGCACATTTAAAAGGGTCAAACGGGGTATTTGTGGCTTCAACTATAGGATCACTTGAACAAGTGTTCATTGAGTGCTATCCAAAAATATTGTCATAAAAATGTATTAAGTAACCCAGATTTCTAATGATCATCCAAAAAGAAAAACTCTTCCTAGGTAATGATAGCCAAGTTTGAGCTGTTTGAGCTACTTGTTTGGATTTAACTATATTCGCGTTTATCAAATCTGTTTGAATCGTTACATAAGTTAATCAGGCTTGGCTAGATTTAGCTTTCTTAGATAAAAAAATAAAGATTCAGATATAGTGTTTATACCATGTTTGAAAGCTGAAACAAGAAAAATGGCCAAATATGGCAGAGTCTATTATCAAGATTAATATACTAGTTACTAAAGGTCACTTAATCCTGCTGCCACTAAAGTTGAGTCATGAAAAGGGATTTGGAACAGGCCACCTGCACTTTTCAGCCCCGGACTTGCACATACAACCTCTATTTCTACGTGTATTTGTATATGAAACCTTTTCACAAGCCAAACCAAGAAGAATTTAGACTTGATCAGGACTTGGGCTCATTTATCAAGCTAGTCATCAACAAACAAGTCAAACTTTTGATGCTCATCAACAGCTTGAATTGTTTAGAATCCAAAATCTAAGTTCACACCGTTAAGGTCAAACACTTCAGTTTGAATCATTTTTGGACATAAAACTACAAATCTTCAACCCCTTAGTGGTAGTGCAAAAAGAAGTTTTTTAATACACCTGTTTCATCAAGCTCTAATAGAATTTCCCCATAACATTACCCAATATAACAGGAGATCCCCGTTATATACTGCTGAGCAACTCAAGGAGTTGAGAAAAACCTCTTTTCAACACAGTATTTAAGCAAGCTAATTTTGAAATGCTATAAATTTTTAATACTTTCCAACAAAAAGATGCTGAAGTTTTTTATGACAGCCGAGACCATTAGGTCCAACAGAGCAAAAAAAACAGACAATGAAAATATGATGTGCTGAAAAGTACAACTTGCCTCGTTTTCTTTCAAGCTCTTCGTCAAGCTCTTCTTTCCATCTTCTCTGTCTCTCTGAGAAGCTCATACTGCCCAAAAAAAAAAACGTTGTCATTCTCAAGCTATAGAATGGGTAGAGGAAATATGTTGGAAGATATAAACTAAAACAAGCATTGGATGCCAATTAACAAACCTAGAGCTAAATGTTTCCTTCTGAGCATCGTGAGGAACCTCTTTCCATTCATTAAGTTGAGGTGGCTGAATTTCCTGCAGAGCTCGATCTTGCATGCCTTTAACATTTGATACATGACACATTTTACTCCCAGGACTAGCAGTGTTGGCAGTTCCAATAGCTGCAGAGAGTCTTCTACTTGGTAGCCGCTTGGGTGACTTACTTTTAGGAGGTAAGTTCACAAAGTTTTCGCCATTTGAAATTCCAACTGTGCTTCGCTGACCAGTTGCATTCAATGTGCTGTAGAACTCTTCATATAAAGGTGATTGCAGCTTCTTCAGATCTAGAGCCTGATGAAGTTTTAAAGAAAAAGTGTGAGACAATGTGATATTAAACTTCTATTATAGAAATATCAAAAAGTCATAATGAGTTACAGACCAAATGTAAATTGACCCATTTTCCTCTCTCTACTACCATTTTACTTGCATAGATTCTCTTCACTGTAATCACTCAAGCCAGTCTTTTTGGTTCCTTCCAATAAATTGTTTGAATTGGCAAAGAAATAATCACATAGTAATGCCAACATCCATTATATAAAGAAAAGTAGAATAAGATGACCAGAATAGGCACCTTCTCATCCAAAAAGGCCCTAATTTTTGACTCTGTAACTTCATCATCATCCTCAGCTGCTGATGAACCACAGTGAAAAGAGAACTCATTCTCCCTTTTATCAGATAATCCAGTGCTGCTAACGGCTTCAGAAAGTGCTTGATCAGAAGATATATTTAGTACATTTTGCTCCACCTCTGGAATTTCATCCAACTTACATGGCCAGTCATCAGTTGGCTCACACATAGGATTAAAGCTCTGATTCAAACAATCAATTAGTCCATTGTTATTAAATTTAATATAAATTTATGGCATGAAAAAGTTTAAAACAGGCCAACACCTTATTAATATCTGCAGATGCTAAGACAGAGTTGAATTTTACTGATGCTCGGATCCCAAAATCATCTTTGTCATCTATCTGACACATGTCATCATCACAGTTACTTGCACCCCAGTAGGATCCTCGTGATGAAAGGTTAGGGTACCCAGTTGAGCACATCACACTACCAATCTCACAAACATCCTTCAAACCTGTGCAGCTTGACCGTCTAATCAAAGAGTTCATCCTGTAACATCAATATACTTTCTACAATCAGAATTCACATATGAACAATGATCAAAATATCATGCAAACTTTAGAATCTACGAAATAAAAACACTTACGAGTTCCTAAGATTCATCCCTGGTGTTGCCATTGAATTTCCAGAGTCCTGATAATTGAAAAGAAAAAAAAAACTATGATTGGTTAAAAACATT